>JAGTXR010000444.1:0-107814 GCA_022606575.1 Glossosoma conforme
TTATATATGGCACTGTTTAGCAAGATTTTTAAAAGGTTGAAACAATTTTGGTTTTTATATTTTTTGTATAACATGCGGTCTTCTTCTTCATCGTATTGACGACGTTAAAATATGTCGCTGAATTTAACGTCTTAGGTTTGGCGAAAAACAAATAACGTTACAAATTTAATCCTTTAACCTTGATGTTTTTAAACCTCTTATACAGGAGCGGCGAAGAAAGCTGGACGTTTTCGTCGTTGTTTTTTTAATTTAATACCGTCAGCTTTTTTTGCCCCTCGCTGTATAAGTTTTATTTTACATAAAAATAAGCTAAATCTACATTACTCAAAATATAATGCGTCCGATTCAAGTTGAAAACAATGTGGGAACTGAAAAATAGTATTTATAGTCTGAAAATCGATTTATAAATCCACTTAAAAGGCACCGAGTTCAAAAGGTATATATAAGTATGGTTCTTTATGTCAAATTGTTGCAGATATGCAATTGTTTTGGTCAGTTTTGTTTTATCAAATGATTGTTTAATGGGCATAATGTTACCTAATGACTATTCACCAATTAACGCAATAAACAATAAAAATTTGAACAGGTATAGCTGTCATAAGAATCCGAATAATAACGACAGTTGTCGAAGTATTTGCTTCGTCACTGTCTGTCTCTTTCACACTAACCAACAACAAGACTTCTAAACCGATGCATCAAAAAGAGAAAGCTATATCTAATCAGTGTAGTATCGTTTTGTACGGTCGAATTGTATAATCGAACAGCAAAGTGAATATATATCTTATTCTGTTTTTCAAAAGCATTTTTGTTGAAACAGAAAGAGATGCATGCTTTATAAACAACGTCGTATTGTCTTTTGTTGTATATATATGTATCCTTGTTTAAAGCGACTATTTGTATTGAGTTAGAATGAGAAAGAGTTACGTCGTGTGTCGGCTTTTATTATAAATATGTTTATTTCTGTCTACGTTGACGAGTTCCCATGAGTTGGACAGAGATAGAGTTACTTTTATAAGCTTTGTTGTGTGGCTTTTGTTATTTACCTGTTCGGCATTTCATCGCAGATTGCTTCGTGTAATAATACTTGGTCTACCTTTACAGAGGTTACAAACCATTCTTTTAAATAAAAACACCGAAGCGTTTTTAGCAATTACATTTTACGACGTTAAATCGATATACCAATGATCTCGAAAGCATTCTTTATGACTGAACGCGTTTCATCTTAAATGAGCAAAGAATTAGTGAAAATAAACGCAGAATTCTTAAGGTTTCACATATTTGTAACACAAAATAATAGTTTGTACGTACTTTTATTGATTTTAAGTATTTTATTTTTTATGTAAACGTACGGGACATTTGGCGCACGGGACAAATGGTGCACTGGCTTTCTTGCTAAACTAACCTAACCTTACCTAAACAAGCCTAACGTAAGGATTTATCCAGTGATCGTAGAGTGTAGAGATCCATAGGTCTCGTTAACTAAATAACTTTTTAGTTAGGTTAGGTAAGTTTAAGTTAGATTAGATTAGCGAGACAGCCAGTGCACCGGTTGTCCCGTACACCAGATGTGTCGTTGAACGAATTGTCTGTGAACGAAATGCGGCGAACCAATTATACTAGATAATAGATTTTCTAGAGAGTTCCGTACATGTTCAGAAAAGGCATTCGTGGCCTCTTAATGTTTGTCCGTGAGAGTGATTAATGAATTAAAGGTAAATTACCTTCCAGGTGATGCTGTTGCTTCGTGGATAATGCGACTCCATTTTGTTCTATCGTTAGTGGCTTTTGGTTAATAATAATAAAGCCACAAAAAAACACGAATTTGGATGAAAATAAATGATTATTAAAGCCACAAAAAACAACAAATATGGAGTTAAAAAAATATTACAGCGATATTTTATATCCTGGAATTGAATAAATTTTGCTTTAATTTCAAGCTTTTTTCATCTTGGACTAGCAGTTTTACTCGATTAAAACAATGTCCCGACCGTACGGTTCTTGTATCATTCGCATTCTCCTTTACGAATGTGAATCTTGGCATCTCATCAAGAGAACTGGTGATACCTGAAGCCACCCTGCGGCTGAACATGTGGAGAAGCGTAACTGAGGGAATACTTGGATTGCCCGAAAAAGGACCTAGCCCCTGGACATGACCAGGGGTGTAATATATGGAGGTCCCTTAAGAGACTTCGGGCCGGAGTATGCAAGACGAGGACACAAATGAAAGCCTGCCAGTTTTACAGCAGACCGACTGAATGTGACTGCGGAGTGGAGCAGACCTTGTCACTTCTTCTGGAGTGTGCGCTGTCTCCAAATAGGTGCACCTAGGAAGACCTGATGATGGCCGGGAGTAACGCCATCGACGTCGCCGACTTCTGGGCAGACAGGATCTAACCCTGATGTTTCCGATACGATTATATATAAACCAAGAGTAAATGCAGCCGTATAATGGAATCGAGAACAGATGCCTGAGTCTATACCACCCTATGTTTGGGTATCGAAAAGGCAGAAAAGGCAGTCATACTCTCCTGCAGCATTCTTAATATATGTTCCAGCCAGGTCCATCTTCGTCTCTTCATTGACATTATTAAATAAAAGGCTACCTTGTCCGCTCTCTCATCTCGTCATTCCTCACAAAATCAAGCTATTGCACCCCTACTAATAGTAGTAGGGGTGCAATAGCCTTTTATTTAATAATGTCAATGAAGAGACGAAGATGGACCTGGCTGGAACATATATTAAGAATGCTGCAGGAGAGTATGACTGCCTTTTCTGCCTTTTCGATACCCAAACATAGGGTGGAGTGTGTCGTGGGTTGCTTCGGTGAGCTACTTCAATTGGTAAGAGCGAAACAGATGTATTGTTGTCCTTTTGGTTTTAAACGCATTTTTTTTTCAAAACTGACCACTCGAGTGTTCTAAAACAAGTTCCTAATTTGCTAGAAAAGGCTGACCTAGCAACAAAAGGCTTTCAGTTTGGGTTCTTGAAAAATTATCACAAAAAAAAGGGACCATACAAATCCCAATTCTCGCAATTTTACGTGTCATCGTTATGCAGTGATGAATTTATTATAATAAATATTAATGTATACAGATTCACTATGAATGGGTGGTGTTCACGGGACTACTTTCGTCTGCCACCATTTTGATTAATACGCATTTTACGGGTGAGGTATCAAATTCACAACAACCTTTATTTTCTTCTTCGCAGTATCAATCCGGTGGATAGGTTTGCAGCAACAAAATCTTGCATCTCGATCTTCACTCTTCTCGATTATCTGCAATCTTTTTTAGCTCAGCATAAGAGCTACAACTCATGTCCTAAGACACATGCTGCAAATACTCCCGTCTAGGGCGCATGTACATTATACATACGATATTTTTTAAGGGAACGTGTGATTATAATGGTTTGTCTATGATACTGATGCGGGCATATTCTATTATTTTTATTGGCCAACACTTCGCACGCAGAGCTTAGCAATATTTAAAATGACGAGCGTCATAAAATATACATTTTAAATCTCTTCATCAACGTCAGGCGGTATTCTCATACTCGTAGGTATATATATCAACGTATACTATTTTTTGTGTGTAATGTTTGCATAAAAAAAGTTTAAAAACGAACAAAGCATTTTAGGTAGGTATAACGAATACTTCCATACGTTATACCTACATAATATGAACTGACTTAACCCCACTTCCCCCACTCTAGACCTTGTTGTATACATGTTTTAAAATCTAAGCGCCGCACTAGTCACTTGTAAGTTATAGGTATTACGAATCTCGAGAATTCTCATACTGCCAGAACCGTACTATGTTATTTCAATATTTTTTCGATTTAACAACTGATACGCATACAAATTAGCAGCAAATACTTAAATGCCATGTCTATCATCAACAAATCGTAGAAATGTAAACGTCAAATGCAGAAATTCGAATCACGAACTTTTTAAAATCATGTTTATTTCATTGCAATTGATGGCCATTTGCTACGCCCACTGAGTCAATAAATTAACAAGTATTGTATAAACAACTTATATACATATAAATCTACAGCAAATGCCATCTTATTTAACACTTCTCTCATTGAACAATTGGAGAGATAAAAACAACAGACGCTGGAGTTCTAACCACAAAACTTTGCAAGCCATGTTCATTTCATTACCTTACGCTGGGCCACGAGCATTTACTCCGCTCACCAAGTCGAAAAATTAACGTATTGTATTATTGAAACGAATTTTTTGATTATTCGATCGATAGCTCTCGGAAGAATTGCAAAATATCAATGAAATTAAAGGAAAAATTCAAATCACTTAACTTTGGTTTGTTTCAAAATTTCGAAAACTGTTGCTTGAAAACGAAATTGATTGTCAAATTTATCATTTTAACATTAAAAATTCAAGCTTAAACACGTTTCATGATGTCTGTGTGAAATGAAATCAAAATAAACCAAGTAGCACACTTACCAACAAACCCAATTTACTCTAGAAACACGATTTTTCTCATCTAAATTGGATTTTTTGAGTTGCGCTACATTAAATTCAAAACAATAAATAATACATCTTTTAAAATAATAAAAATAGTAGAATAAACGTGAAAAACATAGTTTTCATTGCAAGAGACTAAATCTGGCAATCGTTAGTTTTATTTTATTTTTTATTTTATTACGTATAGGAGTAAATTGGTTTTATTCTTCTTCTTCATGTCAGCGACGTCAAATTATGTTTGCCCAGATCTGGCAAGATCGATAGCCCGTGTGTTGCCCAGCATTAGGTCTTGCGATGTGCAGCTTGTTTGGCACATGGAGCAGCATCTTAGGTGTGAGGCCGTCTGCAGGTTTCCATGGGTAGCATGAAAATAACCTCCACGCGGTGCCCCCTGGAAACAAAATCTCGGACTTCCTCCTCCGGCCAATCTTTTCAACCCAGCGATAACAAAAAAAATGGTTTTACTAACTATGATACACTAAAGTGAATTTTTAATAATATCTAGGTATCTACCATCGACCATACATCCATGGCGTTGGAAACTGCTGTGACTAGGACATAGGTATGTACAGCCAAACCTTCTATAACGCACTTTTGTCCTACAGCATTTGCGGCAATTTTTCTAATATATATAGTTTATATTTTGCGTTGCACCATCTTTTAGAATTAAATGGTCCGTGTCTCTTGCGCATCGAGCTAATCATCCGATCTTATTTATAAACGCTGTACGAACGGGTGACTGTATATCTTAAAAAAAACGAGTGAATTTGTTATTTCTTCTTCAGACACCTGTTCCATATCTGGAACATATGGTCACCACAAATTTACGCCACTCAGTTTTGTCAGTTCCCATTATTAGTGTCCCCTTCCAAGACATTTGTGCACCCGAAGGCTTACTTTTATGGTTTCCGACGACCTCCAGGGCAAAATCCTGACGACCTGAAGAGACGGCACCTGTAGTATCTAAGGCATAATTTTGGCGATTTGTTAGTCGGATATTTTTAACCCTTTCATTACGGCTCGGTGGAATACAAATTATACTGTCAATTATAAAACTAGTATTTTAAGCGTAAATGTATTTATCTGGTATATTTTCATATATCACATTGGTTCTTGTATTCTTTAGCCATCAGATGATGCATAAAAAAATATTCTAAGAAAGTAACAAAACGATATATCACGGCTACCGATGTCAACGGTAGGGGAATCTTACACGGTATATATCGGGTACGATGCGAACAGGTTAAAGAGACCCGACACTACCGAGGTCAAGACCATTTATAATTAAATATAGGTACAATTCGAATAGTTGGTCGCACAATATGGTGGTTCGATTCTCTAAATTATTAAACATTATTAGCAAATGTGTAAATAAGAGAATACATTTATTTATGAATGCGGTCCTGACGCCGGTAACTAACAAATATACTCGCACACTGATTACTTCCAACTGCCGCGACGCCATCTTGTTTAGAGTTGCCGCCAATTTTGAAGGGCAAGGTCAGAGATACAATGCTTCGTATCGTCAAGAAAATATAGCATTATCCCTGAGCATTTACGTACCGAAATAAAATATATTTGTATAACTTGTAATGTTTCACATGATCGCCACAATCTTCTTCTTCGTGTCAGCGACGTCAAATTATTTTTTAAAAATTGTGTAATAAATACCGATAGCAGACATTGTGTGTGACGTTTGCATCGAAATTCTCATCCTGGCGGGAACGAAAAGCCCTGATAAAATACTCGATGAAAATATTGACATTTAAATTTCGAACACAATTTGAATTTTGAATTTCGAGAACTTTTGTTTTTCTTTTTCATTTGTGTTCAATTGTTTCCTAACGTTTTGTTTTTCAGGTATATTGAATTTTTTCAACAACAATGGTTTAACAATCTAGTCTTTTGACGGCTCATCTCGTAGATTTAAGAATTTTGGTACATGTTCTTTTTTATTTAAAAATAAATTATTATTATTGCCTTTATATCTGGCAACATCGATAGCTCGTGTGTTGCCCAGCATTAGGTCCTGAGATGTGCAGCTTGTTGGGCACATGAAGCAGGATCTTAGGTGTGAGGCGGTATGCAGGTCTCCACAGTCGCACAATAGTGACACTCCCTGCCGAAGCATTCCCCACCGCTCGAGGTTGTCCTTTGTTCTACAAATAACGTTATTAATTTGTTTTGGGAGGCGTTCCTTTGGAGTAACGAAATCCTCTGATGCGACTTGTTGCCAGAGCTGGAGTCTCTCAGTTTTCAGGGCCGGATGTGAGAGGCTGTGTGGATCTCAGAAAGCTGCTTCGCGACTTCAGTCTGGGTGTTAGGGGTATCTGATTATACAAGCAGTGGGATGGTTGGTTGGTTGCCTTACGCATTGCCACAAATAACTAATACCTTGTCTACTTTCAGTGATTTCAATGATTTTAACTAAAGTACAAGCCCGATTCTCATCTGCAAATCGGAGGTGAGGAATTTGCTCTCCGTTTACATTTATTCCACATTTTGTCCAGGATAGCAGTTTAAATATGTCTTCTAGGGCGTTTGGGAAGAGTTTAGAAGAAATAACATCTCCTTGTTTAACACATTTGTTTTATTTTTATTTAAACACATACAGGAGAACACCGACAGATTGTGATAGTGATTCTGAAGTCTCATCCGTGGAATTCTATTACGCTTATCATGGTGCATATGGCTAAGCGCTGCACGTGGAGTGTTGATCCGCCAACGTCATGATACTACGAAGAAGAAGTGTGATCCATGTTAAAACAATATAGGAAATGTTTATCTACTCGTATTTAATAATTCTTTGGTATTTTCCTCACGGCATTTCTATCTCTTTTCTAACACTTGTATATCTAGTACAGTGAAGTACTTAAGTATGCGCGAGAGTTTCCGTTGGTTGACTTGAAAGAATCGACCATTCTTCTCCAACCGTTTCTTCTCTGAGATTTCTCGTTGAGTCTCTCAAGCTACTAAATTTCCGAGGGAAATTCCCGATAGTTAAATAACTTCTTAGGTTATCACGGCAAGATTTTATATTATGGCTTTTGGTTTAGCCGTGTGTGGCAAATTACTCCTTTCCAATATTTCGACAGCCATTGCAGGGGTCTTCTTCAGGGTTGATGACTTAGTGATGAGTTGGTGTCTGGAGGTAGTTTAGCCGTCAGCCAAACGTACCTCCACGAGGTCATGTACGGTGGGTATGTTCCAAGAAGCGTACCTCCACGAACGTCATGTCGGACTGTGGTTGTTCTTGCTTGTCTGTGCAGGTTTTTGAGTATTTACTACAGGTGGAAGAATGCTGTTTTGAGAATCAAACCGTCATCCCTGTTGATGTTATATCTTTTGATTTCAATGGCTTCCCTTACTAGTGGTAACCACTTTTATCAATATATTTTTCAAACCAATTGTTTTGCTTAAAACTAGTATTTGAAGCATAAATGTACTTATCTGACCTATTTTCATACATCACATTGGTTCTTCTATCCTTTAGCTATCAGATGATGCACAAAAAACAATTATATTTAACAAACGTTCATTATGTAACTCCATACATGTGGTGGCATTGACACATGTGGTTTACAAAAAATTTACTCCTCTGATGAAACCTAACGATATTTATTTAAATGCTTTACAGATTCCTGTAAAGAATACATGTAAGTTGATAAAGAAAATAACTGCACTTCCAATTTCCTACCGTAGATGTCACAATGAGTACTGAAAGTAGCAAAACGATATATCATGTCAACCGATGTGAACGGTCGGGGAATCTTGGACGGCATATGCCGACAACCGATGCGAAAGGGTTATTAAGCATTAGTTACATTGAATCGCATTGTAAGTGAACGTTGTGCAAATGTCGTCAGCGCTAAAAGGATTCAAATTACGAACGGCATAGAATCCACTGATGACAAAATGACAGCATATCTTCGTCATCGGCTGGGGATGTATTTATTAAGTATTTGTATTGACATCAGCATGATGTAGTCCTTGCTTACTGTTACCGAAAACCTCGATATACGATCTTTCGTCTCTTATTTTGGGCCACTTGTCGTGCATTTAGGTGCGCCGTGTTGTCATTTTAAACGGTTCCACTAACGGGTGTGTTAGTTCTAGAGATGGCCACTCGAGCGCTGGGCGAGCGCCGCAGTGCCGGTAAGCCCATCACGGCAGTCGGTCCACACCCTTAAGCGAGACAAGGTCCGCGTTGCGGCCGCGCGGCATATCATCCCGCTTGGCCGGAAGCTTGTAATTTTTTAACGTAAATATAATCAATGTGCTCATAAAAAAAGTTTTTGTTTACTGACCTGCTCCTCATCGTGCCTTAACGTGACGGAATAACACCCCCTTTTTTGAGAGAGAGGAGGATGTTAATTTGTATGAAAAATGGGTCTTATGTTTGAGTGTCTTTGCTATGCACATTACACAATGTTAAGATTTTTTACCCACGGTACAAATTCAAAGAAACTCGAGTGATGGGAGCAGTGTGTGATTAATAATCACCATTAATTAGAAAATATACTGGCAGAGAAGTAACAGGTACGAGACGAGTATGTGAGTACCTACCTACCTGAAACAACGAAGGGCTTCAGGTATTCCAATTTAATATAAGATTTGAAAATAATCGAATATTTTGTATTATTGTTTATTTTCAAATAAAAAGTTATATTCTACTACGTACGTTACTAAAAAAATAGCATGATCCATATTACACGGTGATTTTACTTCATAAATTATATTTATCTTCTTTGTTGTATCAATCCGGTGGATTGGTTTGCAGCAACAAAATCTTGCATCTCGATCTCCACTCTTATCGATCTTCTGCAAGTCTCTTTAGCTCAGTATAAGAACATCAACTCATGTCCTCGAATACTTGCTGCAAATACTCCCGTCTTTTTTTTACACATACAGGAGAATACCGACAGATGGTGATCGTAATTTTGAAGTCTCATCTGTGGAATCCTTTGACGCTTACCATCGTGTATATGGCTAAACGCTGCATGTGGAGTGTTGATCCGCCAACGTCATAGACTACAGCCCGAGATTCACGCATCATCCTTTATTATTACAGGAATTTACTATGAATGGGTGGTCTTCACGGGACTACTTTCGTCTACCACCAATTTTAATTAATAGGCTAAAACTGACATTTTACGGGTGATGGATCAAATTCACACCAAGTATTTTAGAGCTCAGAAATCGATTAAAAATTCTTTTTTTTTAAATCTCCATCGGGGATCGAACCCTCGACCTTTGGTTTGCAAAGCAAATGCTTTGACCATTGAGCTATGACCGCCGGCCAAAGGGGTCTAAGGCACCCTCTGCAGTTTCTTTCCTCAACCATCCCTTCCACAATGCCGTGAAGAAGACCTTAATGGCGCATGATGTGTAGTTGCAAGGTACATATAAGTTATTTGGGGCAAGCGTGTGGTAATAAATATCCATTATTTTGGTAAATCCTAGTGTATAAGAACAATGGGAGGGGCATATAGGATATAGGGCTTCAGGACAATACAGCAGTTCAGAAAGGTCCTTCCAAGAAAAAGATTCCGAGTCGACAGCACATTATTTGTTGATATTTATGATCTCTTTTCTTTTTATCCCATATCAACTCCCTATTTCGAGCAAATAGTCTTCACAGATAGTCGCCGTAAAACTGTATCAGTTGATGTTTTAGTTCTACATCCCAAAGCTCCTCCGAATACATTATATGAATAAAGACGAGGAGAGTCCGGTGTTCAAAAAGTAAGCATTTTAGTGTCCGAAGCATATCTAGATTTTTTAATCTGCATAAACTCTTCATACAAGAAGATACGATTTTAAACTAGACACTAATGAGGCATTATTTGGTCATTAGAGGCAGCTCAACCAATGATTCGTTTCGATTGAGCAAATAAAAAAAGTAATTTAAAGAATATTATTTTTTATTCTAATAAAAATTAAAAAATTAATTAATAATGTCTCCTTGAGACAATATCAAGAAGGTAAAATTATCCATCAGTAACACAGGTAAATGATTGGTTATAAAGTCCGAGTCGGAACTATAAGTAGTCGTTTCACATCCATTCAGTCTATAGTTTGGTTCGAGACCCGAGTGGTACTTACTAAAATAAATAGACTGCCGGAAAGTAATAATATTAAGCTTGTGAATAAATGAAGACTGATAGAATAATAATAAAAATATACATACTTTGAATATATGGCGACATCTGTCGTACGATGCTAACAATGATATAAATACTAGTTTCACCGCAAGTCAGTCTGGGCATAGCGAGCGGTATGAATACCTGGGCATTGTTGGTTTCCAAGGTCCGCGGTTCGCATCCCGCTTCTGCCGTTATTTTTGTGCTTGGATTGACGCGTTGTAGAAAAAGCATAATAGTCGAACTTTTAAGCAGCTTCAGCATATCCCAAATAAGAACAATTTTGAAAAGGGTTGCGTATACATTTTTGAGCTTTGACGTGCCTACGCTTCGGTTTTATAAATTACACCTAAAGTACTAAGAATTCAATGACCATCATCATCATTAGCATCAACATTAGATGGGTCGTTACTGTGGCTAGTATATCAGACATCTAAGTATATCTACTTTATAATATTTAATAACACTACAGTATCTTAGAAAACTAAGATATTGTTCCATTTTCGCTTTAAAAAGACACTTTAGTTTTCCAAATGCTGCCCATCCCAATTTGTAAATACTAATTCATCTTTCTTGTATAAACTTATAACGTAGAGACGTGGAATGTAATAAAAAATCTTAGCCATAAAATAAAGGTCACCCAACGTGCTATGGAGAGATCCATGTTCGGAGTGTCTCTAAAAGATAGAATCTAGGCTTTCCGAAAAAGAATTCGAATTGTGGAGACTACCGAAAGAATAGGCACACTCAAGTGGCAATGGGTAGGACATATCTGTCAAAGAGATAGCAATATAGAATTCCAACGAATAGAGCCGGCGGGTATAGCTCAATGGTCAAAGCGTTTGCTTTGCAAGCAAAAATCGTGGAAAAAAAAAAACATTTTTCGGGCTCTAAAAGTTGGTGTGATTTTGATCCCTCACCCGTAAAATTCCAGTCATAGCCTATTAATTAAAATTAGTTTTAGACTAAAGTCGTCCCGTAAAGACCACCCATTCATAGTAAATTCCTGTAATAATAAGGATGATGCCTGAATCTCGGGCTGCAGTCTATGACGTTGGCGGATCAACACTCCACATACAGCGCTTAGCCATATGCAACATGGTAAGCGTCATAGAATTCCACAGATGAGTCTTCAGTATTACTATCACCATCTGTCGGTATTCTCCTGTATGTGTTTACATTAAAAAAATATGACGGTTGATGGAGAAGAAAAGTGTTAGAGTGGCGCTCAAGAGTTGGCAAACCGAGTCAATACTTTGTAGGACGGACTCACGGCATCAGAAAAATAGCGCGAGTAGCCTGAATGTAGAGGGCGGAGGATCGAAAAGGATGGAGACTCATGCGGGAGGCCAGAAAGGGGAGCGGATATGGTATGATGATTAAATTCCGATTATTTGCTTGATTAAAAATATACAGTTGTAACTTATGTTTTCCTGCTCTAAGCTGGCAAAAAATTTCAGCTTTATATCCTGCTGGATGGAACAAAGAGGATGATAGAAGATCGTGAAGTGTGCAGACTCATGCGGGAGGTCAACCATAATGACGTCATCACGGTTGGCAATTTAAAATATATTTTTTTGCAACAATAAACGGGTCGCGTGCCGAAGTATGCAATACATTATTAGATACGAACGCGGTACCCGCATTTCGTAAGCATATTGTCCAACGATCCTCTCACCGTAACAATAACCAGTGACCACCCCCGTCATTAACCGCCCTAATAATATAAAAAGCTATTAACCGAGGGGTGTGGCTAAGCGTTAAAGCGTCAAGTATAAAGCGATTTTTTAAGGGTTCGAATTTAGAGCAAGCTTTGAATAATAATTTATTTATATGTCGCTTACCAATAATAATCTGAATGAGTGCATCATCACATAAACTTCATAATCCTGATTTTGCCGGCGGTCATAGCTCAATGGTCAAAGCGTTTGTTTTAGCAAGCCAAAGGTCGTGGAGTTCGATCCCCGAGATTAAAAAAAAAAAAAAAATTTTGAATCGATTTATGAGTTCTAAATCGGTCGGTGTGAATTTGATCCATCACCCGTAAAATGCCGGTCATGGCCTATTAATTAAATATTGTGGTAGACGAAAGTCGTCCTGTGAAGACCACCCATTCATAGTAAATTCCTATAATAATAAATGGATGATGCGGGAATCTCGGGCTGTAGTCTATGACGTTGGCGGATCAACACTCCACATGCAGCGTTTAGTCATATTCACCATGGTAAGCGTCATAGAATTCCACAGATGAGACTTCAGAATTACTTTCACCATCTGTCGGTATTCTCCTGTATGTGTTTACATTAAAAAAAATCTTAAGATTTGATGTAGCTGTGAGATTAGAAAGTAAAGAGTTAAAATCTGGTGGCATTTATATGTATGTGCTTACATAAAAAAGTAATGTTTTTATGAGGGCTTGCTACCACTATAATATTGCTCAAATTCACAATACAATTGGATATTTTTTGTCCTTAACACTATCCAGTCCGCACGTTACGCGATTAAACTTACGCTGGAGGCCGACTGTTTTTTAAAGAATTGCTAAATCTATCGTCATGTATTCATATAAAATTAAATATCGCCCTCACTGAAAAGGTTGGAGATCTTTGAATTATGGTCGAAAGTAAAAACAACACATATGTTGTGTGATCGGCCACTAACGTTTGAAAAAACATCACAAGCTGTGTATAGTCGGCCACTAAGTGTTGGCGGAATGATCACACACATGTTGTGTGACCGGCCTTTAACGTTCGGCCTGGTGATTACACACACATTGTGTAATCGGACTGGATAGTGCCAAGGGTTGGCGCACGGTACAACTGGTGCACTAGGTGTATCTCTAGCTGTAAAAATAGTTCATCGACATCTCGTTAACAAGACTCTGGGTTCTAAGATCACTGGACAAATCCTTGGGTTAGGTAAGGTTAGGTTAGCGAGACATCCAGTGCACCATTTCCTCACTTCAGTTACCGATGAATCGCCGAACGAATTGTCTGTGAACGAAATGCGGCGGAAACATATTCAATATTGATATCAGCTTGATATAGCTGCTTTAGGCTGATGCCGTAAAGCCTCGAAAAATTATATTTTGTCTCTTATTTTTGTTCGCTCGCCTGACATGCACATCTAATGTTAGTTTTAATTGTATAATGTTAAGCGGTGTTTGCATACGCCAAAATATTTGTTATGACAGTTGGCCCATATCCATTTGGTACCACTGTCATCTTGAATTCGCTTTTTCTGAGCGACGATTGGCAGCGCCGAGATGTCAGTGCGCCGTCAGTTGTCAGTTGAAGTTTGACTCGCGACTGTTATAGCGCGCCTAGGGCGTTCGCTATAACGGGCGACGTTCTTGACAAATAAACGCGTATAGTGAAACAAAAACAAGTTCTTTATATTGTGAACCTAGTCCTGCATCCCTCATCCAGCCCTTCGATATCAAATAAGAGAGGAGGATATAAATATATATTTTAATCAATGATTATACTGATAAAATACATCCAATGAAGCAGTTCTATAATGACCTCCTTGAAACGCTTTGATAAGGTTCTCGTTGCATTTTCGTTGAGTGCGCCCGCATATCAGGGCGGCACGCGTTGACTAATTATCATTTAATTTGATGGGCACCAATACCGAGTTGATATGTGTCCGCCAACCCTCCCAGAACACTTAGATAACCCCTATAACGGAGTTAAACGAAACCCGATGGCGGTCCGATCGATAGTAAAATTAATATTTTATCAACGAAGTCGAAATCATAAAGTTTAATGACTGGACTTAACCCGCCTCACACCCGCATCACATCGGAGGACAGTTAAGTCTCCTTGATGATGCGTTTTTTTATGCTAACATTTACGGGAGAATACCGACAGACGGTAATGATAATTCTGAAGTCTCATCTGTGGAATTCTATGACGCTTACCATGGTGCATATGACTAGGCGTTGCATGAAGAGTGTTGATTCGCCAACTTCATTGATTACAGCCCGAGATTCACGCATCATCCTTTATTATTACAGGAATTTACTATGAATGGGTGGTCTTCACTGGACGACTTTCGTCTACCACCAATTTTAATTAATTGGCTATGACTGGCATTTTGCAGGTGATGGATCAAATTCACACTAACCGGGAGTATTTTAGAGCTCAGAAATCTTCGTCGGTGATCGAACCCACGACCTTTGCCTTGCAAAGCAAACGCTTTGACCGTTGAGATATACTCGTCGGCAAGGTTAGGTTAAGTTAGGTTAGGTTAGGTTAGATTAAGTTAGTTAAAAAATTATTTTAAAAACGTAAAATTTCTCAAATTTTAGCATCTATTTGCATATTATAGGAAATTCGCTTTTATTAACATCTATTCTTAATTTAAGCATATATTTCGCATCTATTGCAATTGACACTTTGACCATTGAGCTATACCCGCCGGCTAAGTTTAACAAACGCTGATATAATGGCACATGTTTAACATAAATGTAAGTTACATACATTTTAACAACATATGGCGCTCGTGCTGAAATAAAAAAATACCAAATCTGCTATTAGAATAAATAAATTTGTACTTAAAAATTAAACAAAAAATGGATCTCATATATTAGGAGCCTGGTAGCATTAAGAATAATTAACAACCAAATCTGGTAGCTTAAGTAGTTTTATTTTTGCATATTTAACAAGTAAAGTGGGACCTTGACATACGAATGCCCCAACATACGACTTTTTGAGATACGAGCCGTCGAGCGAGCGATTTTTGCTTTGAAATACGAGAAAAAATTGAGATACGAGCAATCGGATTAGCGGGTCGGCCGGTTGCACACGAACCGCGCGTAACGCTTTCCCACGTGAATCCCCCGGCCAAAGTCAGAGAATCAGTTGTGCTCTCGCTGTCAAAGCATCTTTGATAAGTTGTGCTTGCATTTTTCAAATTTAGGGTCTAGAGTTGAAACTGAAGAGGATATATACTAATACCCCCCCTCTTTAAAATGGCGACAACAAGTCGCGGGTTCGTCATCGGGTCGCGTGAAGAAAGGATGTTGGAGCAAGTCGCAAAGCAGAGAACTTGCCTAAAAGCACATTTCGCGTTTATTTCCAATATAAGACTTCAGTTTCCTCGCCCGACCGTCACATGTTGTATCATGAGCCTCGATCGGATTGGGACTGTCGGGCACAGTAACATGTAGCGCCCCGAAGATTATCGCGGCTAAATCAGAAACTAAAGTTGAAAGTTGAACCAACATGACATGGAGCAACTGTCAAAACAAATAAAACGCCGTGTATTTTATATGAAATTAAGGCTAACATTAAAGAGATGTGCATATCAGGCGAGCGATCAAAAATAAGAGACAAAAGATCGTTTATCGAGGCTTTCCGGCATCAGCCTAAAACAGCCATGTCAAGCTGATATCACTATGTAGTCTATGATGTTGGTGGATCAACATTCACATACAGCGCTTAACCATATGTAACATGGAAAGCGTCATAAAATCCACAGAAGCCATTTTTCCATCACTATCATGATCTGTCGGTATTCTCCTATTTCATCATCATCATCATCTGTCTGTGTCCGTCCACTGTTGAGCGTAGGCCTCCCGCACCTCCATCCTCTTTGATCCTCCGCCTTCCGCATCTAGGCTACTCCTACTATTTTTTTGATGTCGTCAGTCTATATTGCAGGAGGTCACTTTTTAAAAGAGCTATATTAAGCTGATATCAATAGTATATGTAAAAAAAACAATGTTTTCTAGCATTGATTCGAAGCATTACATCGTCATGAATCTTATGGCTTCACAGACACGTTTTTAGATTTTCCCATCCGATTTTTAAACTCTTTCTTCGTCTCTTTGTCGCAGCTTTAAGCTACATGTGTGCTGTGATTAATGCGTTCATTTCAAAGTCAAAGAAATGCCTTCAGACTTATGAAAGCCTCTTTGGATATTCTGACGGCGTTGGCAGAAACCATTCACGGTTGACTCGAGAGTCAGCCAAGAGAATGGGCCGCCTTGTGGGATGGTAATCTGTAACATTCAAGACCACATAAAGGGGCAATGTGATGAGGTCTTATGTGTTTGTACGCTCTCCATTTTGTATATTCGTTTCCTAATTTTTCCTCATCTGTCTCGGCCGCCTTTATTCCGTGTGATTTTATGAGATGCGTGCTGGAGAAAGTAACAAAAATGAGATGTAGATTTTTTTATGTGATCACATACCTTCTAAACTTAATTGACTCAGTTCAAAGAAGAGCAATTCGTTTGATAAACAATGACACCCTTACGTCTAATCTACAATCAATGGAACACAGACGTAAGATTGGTTCTCTTAGTCTTTTCTACCGTTATTACCACGGTCGCTGCTCTTCGGAACTTAAAGAACTAATTCCTCCTGCACCCACTCACAGCCGACAAACTCGTCTTACACTTGCCGAACATCCATACACGGTTAATATATGTCGACCAAGAACTGGCAGCTTCCAAAGTTCCTTCCTTAATGCCACCGGTAAGCTATGGAATGCTCTTCCAGCGTCTGTGTTTCCTCCTTCTTACAATCTGGATCTCTTCAAGAAACAGATAAATATACACTTGCAATCTCCCCAACCCACACACAAATACGAACACAACACACGTTTCCCGCATGCAGCGTCCAGCCTCCCTGGCTGAGCGTCATAGAGTGCACTGGTCTTGACCGATTGTGCTCTCCTGCATGCGTTTACATAAAAAAAAAAATACCGGAGAATACTGACAGATGGTGATAGTGATTCTGAAGTCTCATCTGTGGAATTGTGTGACGCTTACCATACTGCATATGGCTAAGCGCTGTCTGTATGTAGAGTGGTGATTCGCCAACGTCATGGACAGCCCGACATTCACGCATTATCCAATTATTACAGGAATTCACTGTGAATGGGTGATCTTCATGGGACGACTTTCGTTTACCACCAATTTGTATTAACCACTTCTTTGTTTAATAAAAAATTACCCTTTTTAAAATAAAAGCAACCCTTTTTTTTCTTTTTTTTTGCCACTCGCGTCCTTCCGATGCTTTCTCTAGACTGGTGGGGGAACGACCCGAGTTGGATTCGGGCAAATCACTATAAAAAGTTTCGTGTACGATGTGCCCGAATCCAGTTCGGGCAAATCGTTAGAAAAAGTTTCGTGTACGATGTGCCCGAATATTGTTCGGGCAAATAACTGTGTCAGCAAAATACCTGCAAATTCCAAATACCAAAAATTCGGGCAAATCACACAAGGAGTTAATAGGCTATGACTGGCGTTTTACGGGTGAGGGATCAAATTCACTACAACAGGTGAATTTTTAGAGAGAAAAAATCTTTTCTTTCGTATGTAAAGACATACAGCAGAATACTGACAGATGGTAATAGTAATTCTGAAGTCTCGTCTGCGGAATTATATGATGCTTACCATGGTGCAAATGACTAAGCGCTGCATGTGGAGTGTTAAGCCGCCAACGTCGTAGACTACAGCACGAGATTCACGCATCATCCTTATATTTACAGGAATTTACTATGAATGGGTGGTCTTCACGAGACGATTTTCGTCTACCAATTTTGATTAATTAATTTATTTATTTATTTACTTTACAGAATCGAAATTCCAATTTTACAAATATTCAGAAAAATAAGTATACATAACTATACAAAAAAAATAGAGAAAAAAAGAATAAAAAATTACACAAAAGAATCAGAAGATGACAAGTGTCAAAGATCACAGAGATCAAGGAAAACAATACCACCATTAATAGGCTACGACTGGCCTTTTACGGGTGAGGGATCAAACTCAAACCAACCTGAGGTATTTTAGAGCTCAGAAATCGATTAAAAATTCTTTTTTTTTTAATCTCCGTCGGGGATCGAGCCCACGACCTTTAGATTGCAAAGCAAACGCTTTACCTATTGAGCTATACCCGCCGCGTGCCAATTTATTCAATCAACTCTGAACAACGCATTCCTTCTAGTATTTAGCAAAGAGTTTGGTGGTTTGAAAGTGCAGGATGATTCAAAATGGAATGCGTTGAAAACAGTTCGAATCCCGGCACCGTGACGTCCAAAGGGGTACAAAAAATTGATAACAAATAGTGAATAAAAAGCCAAAATGGTTTTTCTCTCCAGTGGTCCGTGGCCGGGCACTTCGACACGTAGTGTCATTACTTCGGCGTGGAAGATTGCAGTCTCTTTCAGTTCATCAACAGCGTAAAAAAGATATCTTCAAAAAACCACTCTTCTTGGACTTCACGGGTTGTAAAAAGCCTTTTATTTTGATCACCGGATCACAGAAGTAAGAAACGGACATATAATATGATATCCTCCTCTTCCATTTAGGACATCGATTAACTGGATGAAGGATGCAGGATCAGGTTCAGAATACAAACACTTGTTTCTATTTCACAAATTACTCGTTTATTTGTCAATAACGTCGCCCGCTTTAGGGACGCCCTTAGGCGCGCCTATGACCTATGGCGCCGCAAAATCATAGCGGCGGAAAGAAATAAGAGACAAAAGATCGTTTTTCGAGGCTTTTAAAAAAAAAAAAAGGATTTTTAATCGATTTATAAGTTCTCAAATACCCCAGTTGGTGTGAATTTGATCCATCACCCGTAAAATGTCAGTCATAGCTTATTAATCGAAATTGGTGGTAGACGAATGTCGTCCCGTGAAGACCACCCATTCATAGTAAATTCCTGTAATAATAAAGGATGATACGTGAATCTCGGGCTGTAGTCTATGACGTTGGCGGATCAACACTCCACATGCAGCGTTAAGCCATACACACCATGATAAGCGTCATAGAATTCCACAGATGAGACTTCAGAATTACTATCACCATCTGTCGGTATTCTCCTGTATGTGTTTACATAAAAAATAAAAATAATCATCGCCACTCCTTATCTTTGTGTCCCCATAGAGACAGGTATCGAACTACTAGTAGATAGAAGCCGAGGTAGAATAATGGTTAGTTGTGGAGTCAAAATCTGTGGTTCTCTAAGTTTTTGTGCGGGTCGAGAATCTCGGCCTGCGTGGTGGGGGTGATTACTGCCGCGAGGAAACAGATCTTAACGAAAAAACCATCAAGATCACTCTGGGCACGAGGCGATGAGGACCACGTGTTTGGCGACACGTGGTCCCATCAAAAACGGACTTCTCGCTCAAATTCACTTATGGACACTACAAGTATGATTTAACAAGATTTGGAATCCCAATACATCCAAATACATTATCATGCTCGAAAAATTCATAAAAAAGTTCTCCGTCGTCTCTATTTTTATATTTACGGTAACTATCCATTCAATTCAATCAATTCCGAACATTACCCAACTCTTTTTCTTCTAGGGATGCTTTCTTTCCATTCGTTAGAGTCCCGGAGCAAAATTGCGGCTCTCAAACATTCATTCCTTCTTCTTCGAGGTGCAATTCACAACCCTGGGATTCTTGAATGTTTTAACTTCTATGTTCCAGATAAGTACACCCGTGCTTGTAGCCATCCAGTGTTTTTGATCCCAGTTGATACTTGTGGAGCTTCGAGCACTCAATTTATGTCGCTCCTAAATGGCCTACCAGCACACCTCGATCCTTTTCATACATCTTTTTCCTCTTTTGTCGATGGTATTGTTCTCCTAGATCTCTGTGATCTTTGACACGTGTCGTCTTCTTCTTCTTTTATGTTATTTTTATTTTTTATTATCTTTTCTATGTATTGTATATTTATGTATACTCTATGTTTATTAATATTTGTACATTGGAACTTCGGTTCAGCGAAATAAATAAATAAATATTTACTAATATCCGGACTTACTTAACAGTTACAATACTTAGTCGGCAGCATAGTCCAGTGGTAAAAGCGTTTATTTCACTCAGTGTCGTTGGTTCAAATGCCCATATGATGGACACCATTAATTTTCAGACGCACCTTAAGCCTAGACCACTTGGTCTTAAGAGGTGGCTTAATCCAAAATAATAGAATGGAAAGAACCACTGTATGAAAAATTGCCGCAAACACTAGAAAAAATCAGAAATACAAATTTTAAAAACCGTGTATTATAGAATAGCCGGTGGTCATAGTTCAATGGTCAAAGCGTTTGCTTCGCAAGCCAAAGGTCGCAGGTTCGATCCCCGACGGTGATTAAAAAAAAAAAGATTTTTAATCGATTTATGAGCTCCCGGTTGGTGTGAATTTGATCCATCACCCGTAAAATGCCAGTCATAGCCTATTAATTAAAATTGGTGGTAGACGAAAGTCGTCCCGTGAAGACCACCCATTAATAGTAAATTCCTGTAATAATAAAGGATGATGCGTGAATCTCGGGCTTTAGTCTATGACGTTGGCGGATCAACACTCCACATGCAGCGTTTAGCCATATACACCATGGTAAGCGTCATAGAATTCAGAATTACTATTACCATCTATCGGTATTGCCCTGTATGTGTTTACATTTTTAAAAAAATGTTTGTATGTATTATATTTTATGTTGTTTTTTTTCTTTCTTTCACTAATGTTATATTTGGAACATTGTTCCGTAAATAAATATATAAGATTGGGAAAACATGTCCCGCTTGTAGATATTGAAGTGTGGTCACTCTGTCAGAGATGAAGTCCGCCGCCATTTTGGATGTTGCTTGCCGCATTGGTGAGCAACGGTCAGTCAGGAATGCTTGGCGGCATGTCCTTGGTAGCTCACTCAATGCCAGCCACACAACCATAGCACAGCCTCACAGTTCAGGCCCGCATCGGGGTCTTTATCAAGGCCTTACTGGACCTTCTTCTTCATCGTGTCAGCGACGTCAAATTATTTCTGCCCAGTATCTGGCAACATCGATAGCCCGTGTGTTGCCTAGCATTAGGTCTTGAGGTGTGCAGCTTGTTGGGCGCATAGAGCAGGATCTTAGGTGTGAGGCGGTCTGCAGGTCTCCACAGTCGCACAATAGTGGCTCTCCCTGCCGAAGAATTCCCCACCGCTCGAGGTTGTCCTTTGTTCTACCAACTCCGGTTCTTAATCTGTATAGGGATTTCCAGGTCCGCCAGTCAAGGTTCTTGCCAGTTGGGAGGCCTTCCTTTGGAGTAATGAAATCCTCTGATGCGACTTGTTGCCAGAGCTAGAGTCTATCATTTTCAGGGCCGGATGTAAGAGGTTGTTTCACGGCCAAATTTCAAGATTTTTAAACAAAATCGGCAACCCTGAAGATGAACCAGGCAATGGCGGTCGAAATATTCATACAAAGTTCCTTCCTTAATGCCACCGGTAAGCTTTGGAATGCTCTTCCAGCGCCTGTGTCTCTTCCTTCCAACTATCTGGATCTCTTAAAGATATATATATAATACATATAAATATACACTTGCAATCTTCCCAACCCACACACAAACATGAAACACAATACATGTTTTCCTTATGCAGCGTCCAGCCTCTCTGGCTGAGCGTCATAGAGTGCACTGGTCTCGACCGGTGATCTGGCATTTATTTATTTATTTATCAGAAACGCTGTTCCAAGGTACAAAGAATAATAAAGAGTAAGAAACATAGAGTATACATAAGCATACAATATATAGAGAAAAAAAAAACATAAAAGAAGAAGAAGATGACACGTGTCAAAGATCACAGAGATCTAGGATAAAAGGATGTAAGAAAAGGATCGACGTGTGCTGGTAGGCGATATAGGAGCATGTGATTAAATAAAAAATAAATTTAAAAATCGACACACACGGCTATACCCAAAAGTCAAAATACCTTACTACTTAGAACGCCATATATCAGAAATCCACATCAAGAGGAATAACCAAGTCTATATTTCGTACAATCGAGTATACTAACTTCGCAGCCTTGGACTGAGGTCTATTTGACATCTAAATGATGCACCTAGAATTATGGGAAGACTTTTTGCGTGTGTCTAGTTACGGGTCCCCATCTGGGTCTCCAAAAACAGTACGGGACAGGGAGGGTTTCACCAATCGAGGTATCCATCGATTATTCAGTGACGTAGAAAAAGAAGAACTTCGTAGATGTTCATCTTCTTCGTAGTATCAATCCGGTGGATTGGTTTGCAGCAACAAAATCTTGTATCTCGATCTCCACTCCTTTCGATCCTTCATTTTTTTGCTGATACATGGGATTTCTTTTAGACCTTTAATGTGGTATTTTCCCCTTTATTTCCACATCCTAATGCCGTTGACCCTATAGGTTCATCCGCCTTAGGAGAGCATTTACAACCTCCAGGACAATAGAGTGCCCTAACCAGCTTGACCCGATGAGGTTAGCTGGGTGTTAGCTTATTCCGGCCAACATTCGGTCCCTGTCTATATTGGCCGACTGATGTCGCTCACCTCCCACCACGAGAAGGACTTTATAATTATAATTTATATGAAAATAAATGGTTTTGTTACGTTTTAGAAAAATATTAGTTCCAGGTATCGCAGGTATTGACTGGACGCAGTATATTTAGAGAGTTAAATAGTTTTTGATTTTTAAGAATATATTTGAATAATCTAATGATTTATAGAAAATTAAAGAATTAATAAATCTATATATACATACAAATCTACATCAAATATCATCCCTTTGAAATTTCTCTCTTCAACATCAGAGAAAAAAAAACACAGACGCTGGGAATCGAACGGCACTTATAACGTTAATATTATTTTTTTTTTAAATACTGATACGCACCTGTGCCTAATTTAACAACAGGTAGATGTGCCGATAGGATATTACATGTTAGGGCTAGTAAAGGACTGGCCTTCAGGGCAGCGATCAGCAAACCGCGGCCCGCGGCCCACATCCGGCCCTTCGACAATTTCTGTACACACGGCCCGCATACCTTTTTTATGATAACATTTTTTAACGGTGCGATTAGAGCTAAAAGAAGTGGTATACGAAAACAGATGAACGAGATGGATGGAGACTCATGTCTAAGCCTTACAGATACAGCAAAAATTATGTACCTGGAAAATTCAATTATGATATTTTATTGTAGGTTTATGCATTTAATCTCCCTATAAGGACTAAGATATCCATGATTCGTAAGCGTGAAGTCATTTGATCACTCGATCTCTTTATAATAGACGACGGTCGATGGGGAAGAAACGTGTTGGAGTGGCGCCCAGGAACTGGCAAACGAAGCGTTGGCCGACCCCCTGCAATATGGACTGACGACATCAGAAGAATAGGGGGAGTATCCTCTTCGTCCCTCCGCCTCCATGCGGAAGGTGGAGGGTCAAGCAGGCTACTCTCTCGATGCTAGAGGATGGAGACTCATGCGGGAGGCCTTAATCGATTTATAAGCTGTATAAAGACCCCAGATTCGGTTTGTGTGAAATTGATGCACATCTGTAAAACGACAATCATAGCCTATTCATCAAAATAGATTGTGTAGAGGAAAGTCGTCAGGTGAACACCACCTATTCAGAGTAAAACGGATGATTCGTCAGTGTCAGGTTGTAGTTACATACCTAATTGGAAGTATAAACACTCGACAGCCGTTAGCCATCCTTTAAAAAATGCGATTGTTATTTTTTTTTATGTAATCGCATACGGAGAGCACAGCCGGTCAAGATCAGTGCACTGTATGACGCACAGCCATGTAGGTTGGACGCTGCATGCGGGAAACGTGTGTTGTGTTCGTGTTTGTGTGTGGGTGGGGAGATTGCAAGTTTATATTTATCTGTTACTTGAAGAGATTCAGATTGTAGGAAGGAGGAAACACAGTCGCTGGAAGAGCATTCCATAGCATATCGGTGGTATTAAGGAAGGAACTTTGGAAACTCCCAGTTCTTGGTCGACACATATTAACCGTGTATGGATGTTCGGCAAGTGTACGACGAGTTTGTCGGTTGTGGGTGGGTGCAAGAGGAATTAGTTCTTTAAGTTCCGAAGAGCAGCAACCGTGGTAATAACGGTATAAAAGACTAAGTAAACCAATCTTACGCATCTGTTCCATTGATTGCAAGTTAGACGTAAGAGTGTCATTGTTTATCAAACGAGTTGCTCTTCTTTAAAGTGAGTCAATTAAGTTTACAAGGTATTTTGTGGCTCCAATCCAAAGGCGACTGCCGTATTCAAGGATAGGTCGGATTTGTCCTTTATAAAGAAGGAGAAGTTGTCTATCGTTGAAATACCGACGTGATCTAGATAATACCAAAGATGACATTTCTCTAACACCGTCTGTCGTTTTTATCCTGTTTGTGCTTACAAAAATAAATATACACACATAGCGGCTATCCAGTATCCTTTTGGATCAGTGAGTTTTAGTATATTGGAATTATTTAATCTTTCTCTTCCTTCTCGGCTTGTAGTTTTTTCCTGAGTAGACCTCTTCCATGGAAAGACGCTTCGTTCTTTACTAAGAGTGGTTCAGTAATTCTCCATGATTATTGCATGGACGATGAGTTGAGAATCATGATGATACACTAATGCCTGTGAGGTCTGTAATGTCAGTACATGTGTTCGTGTAGAAAACAACTTCTCAAAATGTAAGCTCCATCATCAATAGGAAATAAGATATGAGGCTTTGTTTAATATTTATGTTTACAATAAATTTGTCATTTTTTTAGTTGAATTAATGATATTCGGATTTCAGAGTTTTATGTTTAGTTCATGAATACCAAAGATCGCACCCTCGCCTTCAGGCGTCATTGCAGCAACACCAAACAGAAAGTTGCAACAAGAAACAACCTCATCCGCAAAGCTGACCAATACTCACTGGGGAGCCCAACCACCCCTTCTTCGTACCTCAGCTGGAGAATATGCGGCACCAGTATGGGGTCGATCAGCCCATTGTAATCAAGTGTATACTGCTCTGAATGATGCATGCAGAGTCATCACAGGTTGCCTCAAACCAACACCCATTTCAAAACTATACCCCTTGGCTGATATCGCACCACCAAATATAACACGCAAAGTCATATGCGCTGAAGAAATGCGCAAAGTAATCAACCAACCGTCCCACTGCTTGTATAATCAGATACCCCCAACACCCAGACTGAATTCACGAAGCAGCTTTCTGAGATCCACACAACCTCTCACATCTGGCCCTTGAAAATAAGAGACTCCAGCTCTGGCAACAAGTCGCATCAGAGGATTTCATTACTCCAAAGGAAGGCCTCCCAACTGGCAAGAACCTTGACTGGCGGACCTGGAAATCCTTGAACAGATTAAGAACCGGAATTGATAGAACAAAGGACAACCTCGAGCGGTGGGGACTGCTTCGTCAGGAAGAGTCACTATTGTGCGACTGTGGAGACCTGCAGACCGATTTTTCTGAATGAATTTATACGTATAAAAAAATTGATGTATAACTGTATGTGTATATTTAATTACTAAGTTATAAAAAGGTCAGCAGTGTACGAATGGTCTATGTTTGAGTACCAGTGATGTAGATTGTGCTGGTGTAATTGGTAGGAATTCAGTCGGCCTGGTGGTGTAGGATTCCTGGAGCCGCGGCCGTAATTACGGCCTGTAGGACCGCGAACCGCCATCAAAGACAGGGGTGCCCCTGCAACGCGATCTGTCTCACCATCACATTCAGCAGCTACATCTGCTTCAGACCTATCAGTAGAGACCCGCATCTTTATCGTTTTGCAATAGGTGCGAAATACATGGTTAAATTCGGCATAGATGCTAATAAATGCGAATTTCATCAAATATGCAAATAGATGCTAAAATCATATTTTGCGATTTTTTTTTAGTTTTTTAAATCAATTTTAATTATATTGACTGGCAGTAAACTTAATTAAACTTGATTTTTGATGGGTAGGTTTTATCTAAATTTTTCTAAAAATTAATTTTGTGGTTGTACCTTACACGATCCTGAATATATTTTTAAATAAATTTTTGTTTTAAAAATAATTAATTAAAAATATTTAGTTTTGATTCTTATTTATTTTAACTGATTACATGTTTCGGCCTCCCTGGAGACCATCTTCAATAATCTTCCTATATTCCTGAATAATTCAATTTATATTTTTATAATTGCCCTATTTTAAGATTGTTTGGTTTAATATGTTAACTATGTATATTTGTAAGTATTTTAAATAAATGAATTGTTCAAATCCATTGGAATTATTAGAATCAGAAAAAAATTGATATTAAAAAGATGTTAAATAGATGCTAAAATCAGCTTTACATACTCCAAAACCCTAAAATCAACGCTTAAGTGCTCGAAAACGCTAAAATCCAAAGCTTTTGAATGCTCCTAAACGCTAAAAATTAAAAAATAGATGCTGAAAATACGGAATGCCTATCAGAATGCAGATTTTCTGGCCACTTAAAAATCCATGCAATTACCATTTTCTAGAATCTATCTTCAATATCAATCTCCTATAAGTAAATTTTAGTCTAATCTAATGCACTGTTTTTTTTTCTTTTTAGCACTTATGTGCAGTAGCTGCAATTGTTCAGAGGAGACTCCCATTGAACTTATCAGTTGCTAATCGCTCACCTCAAATCTTAAGGAACATCTCTGCATACGGGTGCAAAAAAACCACTCATTTACATTTGAGTATCAATGAACCCCCTAAAAGTACTGGAGGACTCTGCGAAATGCCTTAAGGTCACAGGTTCGATGAAAGGAAAATCCTGATCTCCTTCTCGTGGTGGGGGGTGAGCGACATAAGTCGGCCAATATAGACAGGGACCGAATGTTGGCCGGAATAAGCTAACACCCAGCTAACCTCATCGGGTCCTGGTTAGGGCACTCTATTGTCCTGGAGGGAGTAAATGCTCTCCTAAGGCGGATGAACCTTTATGGTCAACGGCATTAGGATGTGGAAATAAAGGGTAAAATACCACATTAAAGGTCTAAAAGACATCCCATGTATCAGCAAAAAATGATTGCTTGGAGATCGAGATGCAAGATTCTGTTGCTGCAAACCAATCCACCGGATTGATACTACGAAGAAGATCAATGATTGATCGTAAGTTGCCTCTTGCTAGTAAGTTTGTTTGAGATATTTATTTTGATATTCAATGGTGGATCCCTGCATCATGGATCGTGACATCGAAAGATCAAGCGCCGCTAGCGAAAAGAGAAAGGTTCCTTCAACACAGTATTTACCGTAGCTACAGAACAAGACTCACTCTGTTGTAGTTAGCTGTAGTTGCAAACTTCTTGAGATGAGGAGGGAGGAAGCTGCGAAGATATCTATGTAAAAAACTAACGTTTATTGATTCATTTAATAACTAATTGATAGACTCAAAATACATATTAATAATGATATCAGCTTGATATAGCTCCTTTAGACTGATGCCATAAAGCCTCGAAAAACGATATTTTGTTCGTTCGCCTGACATGCACATCTAATAATGTTAGTTTTAATTATAGAATATTACGCAGGCGATAGCATACATCATTTTATTTGTTATGACAGTTGCTACATTTCATGTTGGTGCAACTGTCATCTTTAATTCGCTTTTTGCCGCGATCATTGGCAGCGCGGCATGTCACAGTGTCCGGCAGTTGTCAATGAACTCGCGCCCGGCCGGCGAAATGTCATGGTGGTCGGGCGTAGAAATCAAGTATTTTTTATAATAAAGGTGAATTGTGCATCGAAAGCAAGTTCTTTGTGTTATTAATCTGCTCCTGCATCCTGTCACCCAGTAATTCGATATGTAACTTAGAGAGGAGCATATCAATAAACATTTTGTGTTGTTTTTGTCACAAATTATTCAGTATAAAATGACCGGTCGACGCGAGGATTTGAACCACAGACACTACAGTCGTGTCCTGTTCCTAGCATTTAACGTTTACAATTGAACCATTTCACCACATCATTGATTTGAAAAATTAAAACACATTACATATATGGTGATATCCTCCTCTCAAAATTTGTTATCGATTTATGTCGATAGATCTATATAGGATAGATGGTCTTTCTTAGTTTGTATTAGCTTTTGGGCTGTCTAAAGGATCACACCGTTATCCCTGTTGATGTTGATAGGATGCCTTTTGATCTGGCAGCAGATATTTGGAAGCGGAAACGGAATATTAACAATATGAACGCAGCCCTGTTTTTATTCCATCTTTAGTTGATTTGTTTGCGATGGTCAGCTCGATTGCCGCTAGATAATTTCCGTCAATTGACATCAATAAAGCATTTTGCTCTGCGAGAGCCGGAATGGCGTCCAGGGCCGAAAAGAGGATATGTGCCGACCCGGGCGATCTCCGAATATGACGCCCCTAAAACTCATTATTTTGTATATAGTATGCTATTGACATCCTCTTTAATCAAAGGGACATTTCACGAAGAAAGAAAGTGCAACACGTGCTATAAATTTGTGATTTACTAGGAGATATTTTGAATGTTCGTAAATGTCATTGGTGGTTTAAAAAATAAATTCCGGCAATTTTTTTCAAACAAGCGGACAAAAATAAGAGACGAAAGATTGTGTATCGAAGTTTTCGGTACCAGTCAGCAAGGACTATATCATGCTGATGTCAGTACGAATATTAAATCTTCTGAATGCCGCCCTTCGAATATTGCCGCCCTGGAATACGCCCCATCTCACGTTCCGGCACTGGATGAAATGATTGAATTGTAAGAATGATGGGTTCGACACGATCTACAGTGGAGGAGCCTACATCATTAGAGTATAAGATGGTTTCCCTTCCTAGAACTAGGATTAACTGAGCCGTTGAGTTGTATAATAAAGAGGACTTAGCATAGAAATGTTATAGTATCTAACAATGATATGTCATATGATTTGACATGAGCATGATCTAGTCCTTGCTGACTGTTACCGAAAACTTCGATATACGATCTTTCGTCTCTTATTTCTGGTCGCTTGTCGTGCATTTAGGTGCGCCGTGCCGGTGCACATATCCTATTTTCGGCCCTGGACGCCATTCTGGCTCTCTCAGAGCAAAATGCTTTATTGATGTCATTTTGGATGGTTCCGCTAACGGGTGTGTTAATTATAAAAAACAAAGCCGAGACCACGCGCAGAGATCGCCAGTCGGTCCCCACCCTTTAACGAGACAAGGTTGCATTGCGGCCGGAAACTTGTAATGTTTTAACGTGAATATAATCAATGGGCTTCTAAAAGAAAGTCTTCGTCTGCTGACCTGCTCTTCATCCTGCCCTCACCCGACGGAATAACACCCTCTTTTTGAAAGAGGAGGATGTTAGATTATATATATTGATACCAAGGGATAAATTGACTAAAGCCTTAACTTTGAGATTGCTTTCTTTTATATAAAAAATGAAAACAAAAATACATAATTGGACTTAAAATTATCCCTGCGCTATAATGAAAATGGCGTAAAACTGAGCTATGGGTAGGAGAGCGATCCAACAGCAGGAACGACTCAACCTAGGGTTAATGGTGAAAGCGTTTCTATACCAAACTTAAAGTCGTGGGTTCGATCCCCAACTGAGATTTTAAACCTTTCGCATCGGTAGCCGATATTTGCCGTCTAAGATTCCCCTACAGTTGACATCGGTAGCTGTGATATATCGTTTTGCTACTTTCTTACAATATTTTTTTATGCATCATCTGATAGCTAAAGGATACAAGAACCAGTGTGATATATGAAAATAGACCAGATAAGTACATTTATGCTTCAAATACTAGTTTTATAATTGACAGTAAAGTATGTGTTCCACCGAGCCGGAATGAAAGGGTTACAAATCGGTTTCTAAGCTTTACAAACACCCCTGATTCGGTTAGTGCGAATTTAATCCCTTACCCTTAAAAATGCAATTCATAGCCTATTAATTAAAAATAGTGTAAGGTGATAGTCGTCCCATGAACACTACGAATTCGCAGCGAATTCCTGTTTTTTTATGTAAACACATATAGGAGAATACCGACAGATGGTGATAGTAAGAAGAAGTCTCATCTGAGCAATTCTATGACGCTTACCAAGGTGCATATGACTAAGCGATGTGGAGTGTTGATTCGTCAACGGCATAGACTACAGCCCGAGATTCACGCATCATCCTTATTATTACAGGAATTTACTTTGAATGGGTGGTCTTCACGGGACGACTTTCGTCTACCGCCAATTTTAATTTATAGGCTGTGACTGGCATTTTACGGGTGATGGATCAAATTCACAACAACCACAACAATTTTAGAGCTCATAAATCGATTAAAAATCCTTTTTTTTTTAATCTCCGTCGGGGATCAAACTCACGACCTTTGGCTTGCAAAGCAAGCGCTTTGACCATTGAGCTTTGACCGCCGGCTAAATGATAATATTTTTGAATGATGTGTGAATGTCAGAATGTGAAACGAAAAAATAACTTTGGTGATCTAACGAGAACCGCGGTGACGATATGCCATTGTCGTTGGATGCATTATTATATATTGTCATTGAAATTCGAAGAGCAAAAACACGAGATGCGTAGTATATTCAATCAAAATCATGCTAGAGACGTGATTTTACCTGTGGACACATGCAAATAATGACGTAGAAATAAAATAAGTGTTTTACGGGTCGTAAACGTAAACGTGAACGTGAACGTCGCCGCTAGGCCCCATTTGCACGCGTCATTAACACCGCGCCGCTTCAATGACTAAGCCTGACTTTGCCGTTTTGTGGTAGTCTCTTGCATGTTTCTTCTCTGGTAATGGCCATTAGATCTGTCGATGACTTGGTCATAAATGTAGTTCTGATCCATTAGCCAACGACACGGCAGAAACAATTACGTGTACCAGATATTCGGTGACGAATAACCTTACCTACCCCCTCAACAATTATTATTTTTTCCTGATGATAACCAAGTTAAAACGTTTAGTATAACTCGCTTGGTGAAAACCCTCCCTGTCCTGACCTGTTTTTGGAGACCTAAATGGGGACCTGTTACTGTAGCGCACGCAAAAAGCTACTTGTTAGAGTGGCTGAAGGCCTGCCCGTGATTCTAGGTGCATCAGTTAGATGTAAAATAGACCTCAGTCTAAGGCTGCGAAATAAGTATACTACAGCGAGTCTCGAATTGCCTTCTTTGGTAACACGTTGCTAACAACGAAATACGTGGGCATGGATGAGTAAGGTTGGGAAATGGATTCTGCAGATAGCAGACATCAGTTAGGAGTCATTACTTGCGTAATATAACTATACAAATCAATGGAACCTGCAATCAATGGAATACAGGCATAAGATTGGTTCGCTTAGTCTTTTCTACCGTTATTACCAATTTCTAATTCCTCCTACACCCACCCACAACCGACAAACTCGTCTTACACTTGCCGAACATCCATACACGGTTAATTTGTGTCGACCAAGAACTGGCAGTTTCCAAAGTTCCTTCCTTAATTCCACCGGTAAGCTTTGGAATGCTTTTCCCGAGTCTGTGTTTCCTCCTTCCTGCAATCTGGATGTCTTCAAGAAACAGATAAATATAGACTTGAAATCTCCCCAACCCACACACAAACACGAGCACAACACTCGTTTCCCACATGCAGCGTCCATCCTTCCTGGCTGAGCGTCATAGAGTGCACTGGTCTTGACCGAGTGTGCTCTCCTGCATGTAATTACATACAAAAAAAAAAAACATGGCATTTTATGTGTTTTGCTGCATCGGCCGTTCTTTGTAAGTAACTTGAACCGGTACAACATAATAATATTTTAACCTGATTCATGGAATTCAATTTTATGTCCTTATTTCATAACTATTGGATTATTTAGCAGCGGCATGATAATGAAAAATTGCTTAAATACGAGAAACTAATAATTAAATTAATGATTTGTTAGCATTGTAGCCCTTACGAGGAATCAATTTACTAATAATTAAATATACATATACTATACATAAAATTCTTTTTTCAACGCGTCAATCCAAACACAAAATAACGGCAGAAGCGGGATGCGAACCGCGGACCTTGGAAACCAACTATTTAGAAACTAGTATTTATGTCATTGTTATCATCGTATGATAGATGTCGCTATAGTATATATTCAAAGTATGTATATTTTTATTTTTTATTATTCAATCAGTCATCATTTATTCACAAGCTTAATATTATTATTATTATATATATTAACATATTTCGATAACTTTACAAACTTCTGGGCCGGACCTACTCACAGCATTCAGGCCGGGCCAACCTCAATCGGACTCTCGTCAACTAGGGACTTGCCCCGGGCGCCGCGGTCAGTGACACTCAGCGCCGCAAGTGGCGGTCTATATAACTAACGTCACACCCGTGACCGGACTTGTCCAAAATACCAATATGGCGACACATACATGTACGACAAGTGAACAGAAAAAAGAGACGAAAGATTGTATATCGAGGTTTTCGGTACTAGTCAACAAGGGCTATATCATGTCAAAAAAGAAAGAGTTTCACCGGAGAGGGGTCAAGGGGCTAGGAGGAGCTTAGGAGTGGAAATATACATTATTAAAGTAAATTCTCAGGGACCGTGCCATTGAGTATGGAATTTTTAAATTTCGATTACCTATATCCACCTCTATATCTTGATCATCATCATCATCAGCCTGCATCCGTACACTGTTGAACTTAAGCCTCCCTCATGAGTCTCCATCCTCTTCGATCCTCCGCCTTCCGCATCCAGGCCACTCCCGCTATTCTTCTTGTGTCGCCAGTCCATCTTGCAGGGGGTCGGCCAATGCTTCGTTTGCCAGTTCTTGGGCGCCATTTCAATACTTTTCTTCCCCGTCGACCGTCGTCTCTTCGAAAGTCTGTCGAAGACACCTCTATATACAACATTTGACTTCCGATTATGAAAATGTTACAGCAATTTCCATTCTTTATTTTATTTTGTGTTCTTCCAATTTCTGATTCCATTCCTCAATGCGTTTACAGATTGATAATAAAAAAACTTCTTTATAGGTATATAAAAAGCTTTTGTAAAAATTGTTATTTTCCAACACAATGTAATCATTGAAAAGCAGAAGCAGTCGAGGTGAATTATTTTTAAAAATGTTTAAAATTGCCAATTTGTTCGTTTGCATTATCGAGGCGGGCGCCATTTCGTTTCGTATCCGTGGAAAAAAAAAACAATTATTTAACAGCAGATTTTTGTCGAGGGTAAAAAAAGTCCAAGATGGCTGCAGCGCTTGTCTCCGGTCCGGTAGGCGAGAGCTGTCAGAATATGCCGCGAAAATATTACAATTTTGGCGCGAAAAATAAATATTCATGGCATCTCCGACCTCAATTTGGTCATCAAAATGCTATTGTCGACTGTCGTATGCCACACTTTTTATTTTATTGTTTTCTGACGATCTATATATTGAATTGATTTTTGTTGGTTTTCGCAATATATAATATTTCATACATCAAATAACGATCTAATCGACAGGCGTATACGACTTGGATGGGCAGCATTTGGAAAACTAAAGTACATTCTTAAAGCGAAAATTCCGCAATGTCTTAAAACTAAGGCGTTTAACCAATGCATCCTGTATTAACTTATGGCGCAGAGACGTGGAATCTGACAGCAAGTCTTACCCAAAAAATAAAGGTCACCCAGCGTGCTACGGAGAGATCCATGCTCGGAGTGTCGCTAAAAGATAGAATCCGAAACGAGGAAATACGCAGAATAACTCAAGTAGTGGATGCTACCCAACGAATAGGCGCACTCAAGTGGCAATGGGCAGGGCATATCTGTCGAAGAGACGACGGTCGATGGGGAAGAAAAGTATTGAAATGGCGCCCAAGAACTGGCAAACGAAGCATTGGCTGACAAGATGGACTGTCGACATAAGAAGAATCGCGGGAGTGACCTGGATGCGGAAGGCGGAGGATCGAAGAGAATGAAGACTCATGCGGGAGGCTTACGTTCAACAGTGGACGGATACAGGCTGATGATGATGTTGATATCATCTAATATTTATAAATCACTGGAAGTACTCGTATATACATACAAATATATACAACTAATAACATTACGAATTTGAGATTGACGAGAGAAGTGACATATAAGATGATGTTTGCTGTGAATTTTTATGTGTTGATACATTCTTCTCTTCCGATATCGGTGCCATGGCTGGAACATATGATCCTCACAAATTGCCGCCACTTTTCACAGTTCTGCTAGATGTCACTGTCCATTCCTCGTTCTAGGATATATCTGCACCTGAAGGTCCACTTGAGAAGATACATGATTCCCGACAACCTATAATATAAATTTGTATTAGAATAATTGATTTTTATACGGCTATTCGCTTTGCGGCCAAGTTTCGTGGAACGTATCTGTAGGCCGTAAAGCGAGGTATTCGGCAAAACATTATGTAAAAGTTTCCCCGAAGAGACATGTATCTGTAATCGTTTGTGATTTAGATTTTAGACTATTGACTTGAATGGAAGGTTAATACTTTCATTGGATGGCAATCTTATCTCTGACAGAATTCTCTTACTTGAGTTTACATAAATAAGAATAGGTTTTTTTTCCTTTGTGCGTAATGATTCAAGAATAACGCCATGTGTATAATTATTTTACGAATTAAAGTGATGTACCCATTAAATGATATTATTTTTGTTCCAAGACTAATTCGAAGCTACGGATGTAATGCTCTATAACGCAGTAGTTCTTAACCTTTTATGACACAACACATCATTTTTTGATCAATGCATATATTTTACTTTAAATTTGTGCATTGGATTACTATTTAACCCTTTCATTGCGGCTCGGTTTGAATACAAATTATACTGTCAATTATAAAACTAGTATTTGAAGCATAGATGTACTTATCTGGTCTATTTTCATATATCACATTGGTTCTTGCATCCTTTAGCTATCAGATGATGCACAACGAAACTACTCTAAGAAAGTAGCAAAACGATTTACCACGTCAAAGAATGTCAACGGTCGGAGAATCTTATGACGGCATATGCCAACAATGATGTGAAAGAGTAAAATTCACTTATAGGCTCATCCATAAATATTGCGTTTTGTCTGTTATAACGAATCTCTTTATTTTCTATTCTCTATTTTCAATAACACTACGACAAATGGACAGTTTGCTATTTTTTTACATACTTGAGACAGTTTATTACCAACAAAATTACGTAACCTAACATGACGAAGAGGACTCCTCTGAATGTACTATCCAAGGAGCCCCTGCTGTTCCGAGCAAGGCTCCCAAGGACTCTCGTTCTAAGCCAGGATGAGTCATCGTTCGAGGAACTGGAGGACCTGAATGCTTTCTCCGTGGATGTCCTCTACCACTCCCGAGCAAGATTTCCGGGGAAGTTCACCACTCTGATTTGAGTCACGCCTCTTCTGATGGGGAAAGGCATCAACGTTCAGCACGTCGGGTGATCCGCGGTTCTTTAAAGAAGGTTGCTGGAGTGAAGATGGCGTATCTTCACGCCAAGGGTCTTTACCCAGATACATCGGCTGATGACTTGCAGAGCTTCTTGGCAGCGACCGCTGCATTCAATCCCTCTTGGATGACCATCAGGAGGTTTGTCAGCAGACGGACGCTGTCAACTTTTTCAAAGTCGGGGTCATCGCGACTTCGCTGGAGTCTCTCATGGAGCCTGAAATATGGCCTGAAAGGACCATCGTTCAACCCTGAATACGTTTAAGATGAAAGAATCGCAGTGAACAGTGGTTGAAACCAACTTGAGTGAAGATATTGACATATTTAGTGTAATATTGCTTCAGATTCAGTGCTGGTGTGGACAAATACGAAATATTGTACGTTTGATTTTGTGACAATAATGCCGTCTTATTTGTGTGTCAACCACGGTGTACTGTATATGACATGGTTTTTGTTGTCACAAATCCTAACTATTTGCGCTGCGTATTCCGACTCTTGCTCTGAGTGTGAAGTCATTGACACTAAATGTGTCAATACATTTACATCGTCACACTTACGTTAGTACTTCAATAACGAATTAAAATTGTATATTTGTAATGTCATTGAAGGAAAATAAATAAAAAATAAAAATTGATATAACCTAACCTAACTTAACCTGACCAAGAAGTAGACCACATTTCGTCGGTAGACCGCACGTTGAAGTATTTTCGTTTGCAGGTAAAATGTAATATTTAAATAAATCTTTGCGAAGCACCTGTAACATCGCCGCGGAACTCCTTGTGAGAACCGCTGCCATAATGACATCCAGGTAGAGCGGCGAGATGTAGTAATAATATGACTTAGGATGATGAAGAACGAACGTCGGCTGCTCGGGGGCCTTTAAAAATAAGCACAGTCTGCATTTTTATTTATGTAAACACTTGCAGAAAAATAACAGCAAACGCTCATGATGTGATCAATGGATTTTATAACGCTAACCATGTTTTATATGACTTATATATTTAGATCAGCACGATGTATCCCTTGCCGACTGCTACTGAAAACCTCGATATACAATCTTTCATCTCTTATTTTCTTTTCGCTTGCCCGCTCACGGGTGTGTTAATGATAGACACCGCCAGGGGCGCGGTGGAGAGCACGATCACGAGCGCGTCAGTTATGTGTTGACGATCGAAAAGGTCGCATTACGGCCAGCGGCATGTCATCCCGCTTGGCCGGAAGCTTGTAAAGTTTTTACGTAAACATATGTCAACGTGATTCGAAAAAAAGTCTTTGTATGGATTTTCAAATATTTATTAGAATTTTATTTTTATCATTCAATCAGTCAGCATTTATTCACAAGTTTTTACAATATTATTTAATTTTCCTTTGTTTACTGATCAATTCGTTCAGAAAAAAATCGAGAGAAAGATCGTTTTACGAGGCTTTACCGGCATCAGTCTAAAGCTATCTATATCAACTGATGCGTCGAATGTTGCAGTTTATTAAATTGTTACCTATGTTTTAAATCGATAGACCAGCTATATATTCAAGTCTCTATATTTTACTTTTGTCATTCAAACTCGCCGTCATTATTACTTTCCTTTGTTTGTTGGGCAGCTCTCGCGTTTTACGAGGGCATCCATCCATCTATCAGCTGCACGAAATCATGACCAGTATATCTGGTTTGTTGTTTGAACTCGCCAAAAGCTCTCAGCACGGGCATCCATCCGACCGAAAAATCACATCTCACGTTTCCACCAAACAAACTCTACGTTCGACCGAAAGCATCGTAATCCTTCATACAACTGCTGATCTCTATAAGATGCATCACAGATAAACTGTTTATTTTGTAAAGTATTTCTTTCCCCTCCTATTTTTCATTTGGAAAACTGTAGTTCATTTTTGAAGCGAAAATTCCGCGATGTCTTAAAACTAAGGCGTTTAACCAATGCATCCTCCCTGTATTAACTTATGACGCAGAGACGTGGAATCTGACAACAGGTCTTACCCGCTTGGTGAAAACCTTCCCTGTCCCGTCCTGTTTTGGAAACCCAGATGGGGACCCGTTACTAGCCACACGCAAAAAGCTACTTCTTAGAGAGTGACTGAAGGCCTTCCCGTGATTCTAGGTGCATCAGTTGGATGTCAAATAGACCTCAGTCTAAGACTGCGAAGTTAGTATACTACAGCGAGTCTCGAATTGCCTTCTTTGTTAACACGTTGCTAACCACGAAATACGTGGGAATGGATAAGGAAATGGTTAAGGAAAATGGCAGGTCTTATTCATAAAATAAAGGTCACCCAGCGTGCTATGGAGAGATTCATGCTCGGAGTGTCGCTGAAAGTTAGAATCCGAAACGAGGAAATACGCAGAATAACTCAAGTAGTGGATGCCACCCAACGAATAGGCACACTCAAGTGGCAATGGGCAGGACATATCTGTCGAAGAGACGACGGTCAATGGGGAAGAAAAAGTATTCGAATGTCGCCCAAGAACTGGCAAACGAAGCATTAGCCGAACCCCTGCAAGATGCACTGACGACATAAGAAGAATAGCGCGAGTGACCTGGATGCGGAAGGCGGAGAATCGAAGAGAACGGCGACGCACGCGGGAGGCTTACGTTCAACAGTGGACGGATAAAGGCTGATGATGATGATATACTAGTACGTCCGATCTGCTTTCTACGATTTTTTCTAGTGAAAGAAGTATTCTTGAAGAAACTGCATAAAAATTCGATTGATTACGAAATAAAAAATGTATAAACGATGCAAAAATCGATGTCAACTGGGCGATAGTGTAATCATTCAATAAGATACCAGAATCATACTGTGTGGATATCTTTTCTCAGATAATCGTATTAAGATAAGAAAAGACTGTCACATAAAGCATTAATTTCACAGCTGGCTTTACTGTCCATTACTTTTCCAGTGGTCGTAGAGGTAGAGTAATTACAAGAGACCCATTTTTTAAGCATCTATTTTTATCATTTTAAAGCGTTTTAACGCATTTAAAAGATTGGATTTTAACCATTTCGGAGCATTTAAGTGTGATTTTAAGCCTTTTAGAGCATGAAAAGCTGATTTTAGCATCAATTTAATATTTTTTTTGCATATTTTTTTTATGAGATGCAAATAATGAATTATTCCGACATATATTTATTTACTTATATTACTTATGAATATATATTAAACATAATAAATCTTAAAATAGGGCATGGAATTAAGAAATCTTACAGGAAGTTACAGCTTCATAGTTCATTTACAGAAAAATTTAGAAAAAACCTACCAAGTTGGCTGATTATTAATAATAATCAGTCAATTAAAACTTAGTTAAACTAAATGAAAAATTTCGCAAATAATGATTATTTTTGCATATTTTCATAAATTGGCATTTATCAACATCTATTCCGAATTTCTATTGCTAAATGTTAAAAATACGATTCTCTAGCTATTGGTCTCTTTTTGATACGCACTTTTTTCAAAGAATTCTTTAATTATCCAGTATAACAACGCCTTCCGAATGTTGTTGTTGTTGTTCGGTCTGCCGCGATACTGCAGTGGCTCAGGCATGTTGACGGAGGCGCGAGTGGAAGGCTTCCTTGCCATAATAAGGAAGCGTTGCGCTTCTCTTTGGGCGCGCGTTCGCGGCAGTCCCAACGCAATATCGCTGTGTGGGCGGATAGGTGGGACTTACGGTTGGAGTGGCACTGGATGCGCCGTCACGTGGGCATCCAGAGGGGATCCGGTGCTTCACTCACTGAGTAGTACAATAATAATAATGTAGTGTATGTGTACAGGCCGATTTATATTTTCTTTCTATTCTGTTTAATTTAAATTGGTTTTTTTTTTTCTGTATTTGCTTGAAATTCTCAAGGAAATATTCATTCATATATGTCATCAATGCTGTCATTTTTTGAATAGTCCTTTGCTGTTTTCACATGTAGACGGTTTCTTTTTGATGTTTCTTATCACTTTCGAAAAAATATGACCTTTTGAAAAAAAAGCAACTTATATAAATGTTCATAATATTTCTGAGCGTATAAATAATAATAGTAAGTACATATTAGCTTATCAGGAACGTAAATATCGCTTTAAGTCAAGAAATAATCACTTTATATCTAAATGACACTCTGTTATCTGTTACCAGTAACTGAATGTTGGACCACCAACAGCCGAAAGGTATATGAGGAATCTCAAATTGCTTTTAATTGAGTAAAACTTCACTATAGTGTATCAAGCTACAAAACTTTTTATTAAAATAATATTTTTTCAATGTTTTCTGCATTCACTTTGACTTCCATTATAAAAAATAAATATTTATTTATTTATCTTGTTTTTTCGTGGATCACGAAATATATGGCCTCTGTTTAGGAGACTGCAGTTTCAAATAACTCAATCCATCACTGTCAAGAGACGACTGAGCTGCATAGTACTTCTTAAATAAGTCAAACCCATTTTTAAAATAATGCTTAAAATGGGTTCGACCACTTTTGGTCCAAAATGCCAATATGGCGACACATACATGTACGCCAAGCGAACATAAATAAGAGACGAATGATTGTATATCGAGGTTTTCGGTACCAGTCAGCAAGGGCTATATCATGTTGATGTAAAGAGCTTTGATGATACACGTTAAACTTCGAGTGCATCCGAAAGAGCGTTTTACTTCGAAGCGTGATGGGTGAGAATCATTTACACTTGAGCAAAAAGTACGCATGCATCACGCCTTAAGAACTAAATACTACTTCAGTAAGTCCAATGTTGAATTGTATGGGAAATCCCGACTAGTGACGTAGCTTGCAAGCAATAAATTAATATGCATGGTCCATACTCTTGGTGTTTGAGTAGCTCGGAGAGGTGAGTAAGACCGTGTTAAGAAACCTGAGACGGTAATTTATTATTTATTGAATTATTTAACGGACGATTACCGTTGAGCTGGGCAAACGTCCCGTTTAGAACACAACGGTCCCGTTTTTAGGTAGTCCCAATCAACTGGAATAAAAAATAACAGTTTGTCTAGAATCTAGATAAATAATGTCGCACTTGCATCTAACTTCCAAATCTTGGAACACACAGGTAAGGTTTCACGTGGTATTTGGTACCGTTACTAGCATGGCCGCTGCTCCTCTGAACTTAAAGCATTAATTTCTTCTGTATCTGCATACAATCGAGTCGTCTTTCACACGTCTTTAGCGTAATCCAACAGAAGCCCGGACCGGTTGGATATGTCGACCTCATCGCTACGGAGTCCAACTACCATGCCTTTTCTGTATACGCGGCGACCTTCGGCGAAGAAGTAAAAAATTTGATATTTTAACGTCTGAACTACAAACTTTTACACCCACGCTTGGTGTTGCTCACCAAAGCCCGTTACTTGTATAACGAGAAAGTACTCTGAAAACAATGCCTTGGTAAGTGCTCCCAAGGAGCGCAGGTACAAGACGACCGGCACAGGGGCCTAAGGCCCCAAAAAAAATGTAATGTATGTCGACGAAGAACTGGCAATTTCCAAAAATTTCTTAAATGCCACCGGTAAGCTCTAAAATGCCCTTCCAATTTATGTTTCCTTCTTTATACAATCTAGACCTTTTCATTATCGGGACGCGTGGTGAATGGATGAGGAGCAGTCACAAATAAAATAACTTGTTGAGAAACATATTGTCATTTATTTTAAATAAAATACTGATTAACTTCGGTATTCTGCCCGGGTCCAAACCAAGTGTACCAGACGGTGCCCGGGCAGAAAGTGACGCGGCGGTAGTGACGGTCGTTGAGCCGAATACCTCTAGAACACCCCTCTTATCGTCTCATAGTTACTTAAATCTAAAACTTAATCTAAAAAATGTATATACGAGTATGTGTGTCCAACGAGCGAAGAAATACGAGAGATGGAAGATATTAACATGTTTTCCGCACGCAGTGTCCAGCCGTTTTGGCTAAGCACCATAGAACTCGGGTTCAACCGGTTATGCTCTCTTGAATCCGATTTCATAAATAAGGTGTAAAGCCCTTCTGAAACCACCGTTTCTTGTGACGCCAAAATATCTCAAACTCTCAATAGTCTGAATCCCGCTGGTGATTTCCCGATCTGCAACTCAACAGCAGCAATAACATAACAATCTTCATCGAAACGAAAAAAGCGGAAAGTCCTAAAGAGGTTTGGCCTCTCTTCTTGCAACGCTTGTCCATGTAATCCTGACATACTCTTGTATATGTATAGATATGATGATTCTGAGAGTTTGCTTAACGTTTATGCCATACTCTTTGACTGTCAATGCTTCAATATGCGAAGCTCTTCTTGTTATTATAATATTTATCATCGGTACTGGGTTCATATTATGCATTGCGTACGCTAATGCGAAGCGCGCAATACCATTTTAATGGCGGCTCGGTGTAAAAAAAGTCGATTCTCCCACGTCGGGAGCGAAAATGCTCAACAGGTGGAGTATTTTACAATAATTCAACATGCGATGGGCTCGCCGGAGCGTGTCTCTCGCTAGCGGTTACCTGAGGGACGACACTCTACCTGCCCGTAGCTCTACCTACCTGTGGCTGCTAGTAGAGAAGGGGCGAGGTGTACCAAACAGCGGTACGAGAGCCTTTACATCGATGCTCGTTTAACGTGCGATCTATCGACGAATGCGGGAATTCTATTTAATTTACATTAAAAAATACAACCTAACCTAACCTAATATATTTTGTCGCTGGATCGAAAAGATTGGCTGGAGGCCTGAAATACGGTTTTCAGGCTGCATCGCGTGGAGGTTCTTCTCATTGCAGCAACACCAAAGAAAAAATTTCAACAAGAAACAACCTCACCTCAAAGTGACCAATACTCACTGGAGAACCCAACCGCCCTTTCTTCGTACCTTAATCTTAGTATTTTTTTATCAGCCGGAAAATATGCGGCACCAGTCTGGGATCGATAAGCCAGTATTTTGATAATAATTGTAAACAAGTAGATATCGCCCTGAATGATGCATGCAGAGTCGTTACAAGCTGTATTCCTCCGTGGGTATTGCATCTTCAGATAAAAGACGCAAAGTCATATATGCCGAAGAAATGCGTAAGGCAATCAACCAGAGGGCCCACTGCTTGTATAACCAGATACCCCCAACACCTAGAAGTCGCGAAGCAATTTTCTGTGTTCAAGAAGGCAGAAGCAATTTGACCTCGCTAACACGAAAAAGAAGAAAAGATGGACATAATGTGCTTTGAAAGAAATGCACTAAAACTTCTTGTCGATCCCTGTCCTAGCCCTGGCCCCTGGGGCATCTGTAGCAACGCTTTGCTCCGCAATAACAAAACTGATCCGAACCTAACAAAGGAAGACTGCCGGAGCATTTTAGATGCTAGAATATCAGCAGCCATTCCAGAACATTCCACGGTTAAAATACATCCAAATAATAAATAAGCAACGCACGTTTTCAGGCTTTCACTGAGATTTCACTAGAGTATTGCCACGTGTCCTAAAATTGTTAAAGCGTGCTATGTAAATCTACCAATGGATGGCTTTTTCAGATCATTTTGAACGCTGAAAGATTCAACTTTAGAATAGTTTATAATTGACGTATAACAAAACGATAGAAACATTTTAAATACAAGAAATTATGAATAAGGCAGGCCATTTTAGATGGTAGCATATTCAATAACCGATATTTAGTTATTGGTAGTCAAAATATTCATCAAATAATGATTGTTTATAGAAGCTTCTTTTGGAAATTGTGAAAGATTCCGTAGTAAGCATGTCTATCCATACGTGCTTAAACTTCTACTGAATACTTTTGTTATCGAAGATCGTTGAGAACAACAAAATCTCGGGGTTTTTGATTTATGTTCTCTTGCGACAACTATTTCCCTAAAAGGCATACTTTCGTTACAGTTAAGATAATTGAACAACATATTTTCTAACGTTTTCAGTACAAGTTAGTAACAAAAAAACGTAGTTTTATAAAGCGGAAATATTACATAATAACCTGATACCAAAATATGTATTTTTCCGTGATAAATATCGTGCAAAATTTTGCAATATCGCGCAATACTTCTTTTCTTTGGTGCGCATTTAGACCAAGCACACGAATATCAATTATATGTCCGATATACACATCTTTGAGTCAAAAAATATTAATTTAAAGCTCCGCAAGCAACTTGCCAAAAAAATTGTTTGGAGCATCTTGATGTACGGCTTTGAGACATGGTGCTTATCTGAAAATAATAAAAAAAGACTAGAGGCCTTTGAGATGTGGTCATAAAGAAGAATTCTTGGAATTTTCTAGAGACACACGTCACGAACAATGAGGTTCTCAGGATAATCAAGGAAGATAGGCACCTAAGAACCATCTCAGAGAGGCGACCCCGATGGATCGGTCACATCATGCGCCACGATGGTATTCTTCACGACATGTGGAAGGGAGGTTGATGGAAGAAACTGTCGAGGACGCCCTAGACGAGAGTTTTTGCAGCAAGTGTGTGAGGACATGAGTTGTAGCTCTTATGCTGAGCTGAAGAGGACTGCAGAGGATCGAGAGCAGTGGAGATCGAGATGCAAGATTTTGTTGCTGCAAACAAATCCACCGGATTGATACTACGAAGAAGAATCTCATCTTATTTAATGTATGTGGGTCCTATTTTTCTAATTCGGTGCAACGAGAGAATTTCACTAGTGGAACAGTGCATTTAGAGTATTTATACCAAGCCAATCGTTTGCAAATTCTGTTCAAATATTTCTAAAATGCTTTGCGTAAACTGTGAATCCGTATTCTAATGTTACTTTATCTACATTCGCTGCAGATTTATTGTGAATTTGGTGTAAACAGGTTTGACAGGTTAAAACAAAACCGTTTTTACACTAAATGAACATTCCTGCTCATACTTTGTTACATATTTGTTCGATGAAAATGCACCTTAAATATTAAGGATTAAGGATATAGTTGACATTCTTTTGCTGTAGAGAATATGCGGCACCAGTGTGGGGTCGATCAGCCCATTGTAATGAAGTGGATACTGCCCTGAATGATGCATGCAGAGTCATCACAGGCTGCCTCAAACCAACACCCATTTTAAAACTATACCCCTTGGCTGGTATCGCACCACCAAACATAAGACGCAAAGTCACCAACCAACCGTCACACTGCTTGTATAATCAGATACCCCCAACACCCAGACTGAAGTCACGAAGCAGCTTTCTGAGATCCACACAACCTCTCACACCCGGCCCTGAAAATGAGAGACTCCAACTCTGGCGACAAGTCGCATCAGAGGATTTCATTACTCCAAAAGAAGGCATCCCAACTGGCAACAACCTTGACTGGCGGACATGGAAATTCCTTTGCAGATTATGAACGTTATTGGTAGAACAAAGGACAAGGTCGAGCGGTGGGGAATGCTTCGGCAGGGAGAGACACTATTGTGTGACTGTGGAGACCTGCAGACCGCCTCACACCTAGATCTGCTCCATGTGCCTAATAAGCTGCACATCTCAAGACGTAATGCTGGGCAACACACGGGCTATCAATGTTGCTAGATACTGGGCAAAAATAATTTGACGTCGCTGACACGAAGAAGAAGTATAGTTGACATTTATTGACAGTCACTCTTATAAGCAGGCTTTTTGACTATTCCTAAAGTCGTTGCTGATACAGAAGTGACAAATAGAATAACGGTTGTTATATTTCTAAATTAACGACTACAAAGGCGATTCTTTCGACACGTTTGTCGCTATAAAAATAAATATTTATAATTCGAATCGTCACGTGATGTTCCTACGCGAAACGTAACGTTTGACTTGTGGAATAAAGCTGAATTCATTTTTATTAAAGATAAAATTACCATTTTTAATTATTCAGTTCCCTCGAGAATATTGTCGGTTAACAATTTAACTGTCAATCAATGATGGCAGTTAAATGAGACTGAACGAAATGAAAGTAGGACTTTTGACAGTTTCATTTTATTTATAATAAATAAAAATGAAGTCATTAACGTCGTAAAGCGTTGCTTTATTGGAAAATGTATTTTTTTCTTCTATATTTTTATGGCGTTTATGTGACTTAAAAAATAAAGGACTCAAAACATTCAAACTTTTTTTTTAACCCTTTCGCATCGGTTGTCGGCATATGCCGTCATAAGATTCCTCGACCGTTGACATCGGTTGACGTGATATATCGTTTTGCTACTTTCTTAGTAGTTTTTTATGCATCATCTGATAGCTAAAGAGTACAAGAACCAATGTGGTATATGAAAATAGACCAGATAAGTACATTTATGCTTCAAATACTAGTTTTATAATTGACAGTATAATTTGTATTCAAACCGATCCGTAATGAAACGGTTAATGTGAAACAGGGAATATTATATTTAATCGTTTTTTAAACAATTAAAATTAATGACATAAATAAAAATGGAAGGCTTATATCTAAATATAAAAAAATAGATGCTTCGATAATTGCTGGAAACTTATCTACAGTACTCAAAACTCCACAGGCACCAACTCAAGTGGAAAACAATGGATGTCTACGAGCACGGGTATACGTATCGGGGACGTAAAAATTAAAGCATTTAAGGATCACTTGGTAGTAAATTGCACAGCGAAGAAAGAATGAATGTTTGAGAGCAGCAGTACTCCTACGGGATTCCAACAAATGGAAAGAAAGCATTCATAGAAGAAAAACAGTTGGATAATTATAAAAGAAATATAGAGTATGTATACATAAACATACACACAAAAAAGCATCCAAAAAATGAGGATGACACGTGTCAAAGATCATAGAGCTCTAGGAGAACAATACCATCGAAAAAAGAGGAAAAGGATGTAAGAAAATGATCGAAGTAAGATAGAAAGAAAGCATACCTAGAAGAAAAAGAGTTGAATAATGTACGCAATTGATTGTGTTGAATAGATAGTTACCATACATAAGAGGCGTCGGAGAAACTTTTTATTAATTCTTTCGAGCATAAAAATGTATATGGATTTATTGGGATTCCAAACTAAGCTACCATATTCCAGAACACTTAGGAATAGTTATGTAGTGAGGTGAGGAATAGTGAGGAATAGTTATGCAGTTAGTTATGACTACGAGCATATATACATATATACATACCAAATATAATTTATAAAAATCCGTCAAAGTAACTTTGTCAAATTGTGATTTTAGCGCTAAATCCCCCTGAAGCTCAATAAGTTCCATCTGTAAATTTGCTGGCACATTATTTACATCAGCATCCATCGGACGAGCAAATATAGCGAATGTTGAGTCTTTGTTTTGGAAGTCGGCAAACCTCGTATCAAATTGCTCTATTAGTGCCTTCAGTTCATCTCCATAAGAATTATATGTGATGTTTGTATGCCTTGATAGATTAGGAAAATGGTAACAATTTTTACCTCTTATCGGATTTTTCAAAAATCTAAGCTTATTACAAAAAACTTTGACATGGCTATGCAGTTCATGAACCAATTGTCCCTGTTTTTGTAGTTTTAAATTAAGATCATTTAGGTATCCTGTGACATCTACAAGGAATGCTAAATCACACACCCATTGATTATCTTTTATTTGGTTGATTGTGTTTCCTTTTATGTCCATAAAATCTGCAATGTCTTGTCTCAAATCATAGAATCGTTTCAACATGTTTCACACAAACCATCGGATGCATTGCGATAATAATATATATTATTATATTATGTAGCGCGGAGGGGGTGGGCCCCGCTCGTAATCCTTCGGTGCGTATACGAGCTTCCCCGAATCACTGCAAGCGCCCGTGTCATCTGCATTATTTTAACTAATGTATTTCTCAATTACTTCGCCGAGATGAATCAGGGCCGGACAAAATAGCTCCGCGGGCCGGATCCGGCCCGCGGGCCGGCGGTTGCCCATCTATGATCTAAAGAGTTAAAACTCAGCATAAGAGCTGCAACTCATGTCCTCAAACACTTGCTCCAAACACTCCCGCCTAGAGGACGCCCTCTGCAGTTTCTCCCTTCAACCATCCCTTCCACAATGTCGTGAACAAGAGCATCGTATGTCTCGAGTCTCAGTAGTTGGTGGTGTTTCTAGGAAAATAACCAAATGTGACAAAAAACGACACAAGCTATTGATGCTTTCAAACATCTCGTCGAAAACCTGTGCGGCCTTTTTTAGAACATGCCACTTTTAAACTAAAGATTTGTAAAGCTGGGTAAAACAAATGCCTATGAAAAGAGTTGACCATGAAGTTACCTACATTCAATGATTTTATGTTTTAAAATGTAACCAAACGCGGCATTTTCGCCTACGCGCTAATTGTACTGTCAATATTATTTCCTGGACCTAGGTATACAATGGAATTATCAAAATTCATTCACAATATACCTGTGACATTGTTTTATTCTTCGTGTCAGCGACGTCAAATTATTTTTGCCCAGTGTCTATAAAATATATCTTAAATATGGTTCCGTAAAGCGACTTATCGGTAACGACGTGAGGTAACTGAGGTGATGAACAGGTGCACTGGATGTCTCGCTAACCTAACCTCACCTAAACTAACCTAAGATCTGTCCAGTGATCGTAGAGCCCAGAGACTCATTTCTCACCTTCGATTTGCAGATCTTCAGTGTCAGCGACGTCAAATTATTTTTGCGTAGTATCTAGCAACATTGTGTTGTGTGTGTGTTGCCCTGCATTAGGTCTTGAGATGTGCAGCTTGTTGGGCACATGGAGCAGATCTAAGGTGTGAGGCGGTCTGCAGGTCTCCACAGTCACACAATAGTGACACTACCTACCGAAGCATTCCCCACCGCTCAAGATTGTCCTTTGTTCTACCAATAACGTTCTTAATCTGTATAGGAATTTCCATGTCCGCCAGTTAAGGTTCTTGCCAGTTGGGATGCCTTCTTTTGGATTAATTAAATCCTCTGATGCGACTTATTGCCCGAGCTGGAGTCTCTCATTTTCAGGGCCGGATGTGAGAGGTTGTGTGGATCTCAGAAAGCTGTTTCGCGACTTCAGTCTGGGTGTTGGGGGTATCTGATTATACAAGCAGTGTGACGGTTGGTTAAATTGTCTTACGCATTTTTTCGGCGCATATGACTTTGCGTCTTATGTTTGGTGGTGCGATACCAGCCAAGGGGTATAGTTTTGAATGGGTGTTGGTTTGAGGCAGCCTGTGACGACTCTGCATGCATCACTCAGGGCAGTATCCACTTCATTACAATGGGCTGATAAGCCCTATACTGGTGCCGCATATACATTCAATGATATTAAGTTTTAAAATGTTTTAAAATGTAACCAAAAGAGGCATTTTCGCCTACTAGCTAATTGTACTGTCAATATTAATTCGTGGACCTAGATGTACAATGGAATTTAGAATACCCGGAACATTGTGAAAGGATGATAGAAGAAGCAGTGACCTTTCTAACGTTTACGAAGCGTTGGGTAGGTCTAATACCACTTTTGAGTTTACATTTATAAGAGTATACACCTTTTTACATCTCGACTGCCATTCGTAATGTTGCGGGTTCGATCGTCGCATCAAAAATTCTGCAATTGCTTTACTAATCTTTTTTTTTGTTGATAAAAGTTGTTCCAATAACACCACCTATTCATTCACTAGGCTAAAGAAACTGACGTTGCATATAGTTTTGAGCATCTGAAATCACTAAGACACACTCAAAAAAAAAGAAAGCCTCACAATCACAGATCTTAAATCATATTTTTTCAAACAATAATTCTCGGTGGAATGTTTCGGCTAATATTTTTTTATGTATGCACATACAGGAGAATACCGACAGATGATGATAGAAATTCTTAAATCTCAACTGTGGAATTCTATGACGCTTACCATGGTGCATGTGACTAAGCGCTGAATGTGGAGTGTTAATCCGCCAACGTCATAGACCGAGATACACCCATCATCCTTATTATTACAGGAATTTACTATGAATGGGTGGGCTTCACGGGACGACTTTCGTCTACCACCAATTTTAATTAATAGGCTATGACTGGCATTTTACAGGTGTTGCTAGAATGCTCTCATATATGCATTATAATACGACCAGAATAAACACTTTTTTTTATCTAAACGCATGCAGGACAGCACAGCCGGTCAAGACCAGTGCACTCTATGCCGCTCAGTCAGGGAGGCTGGACGCTGCATGCGGGAAACGTGTGTTGTGTTCGTGTTTGTGTGGGGGTTGGAGAGAATGCAAGTGTATATTTATCTGTTTCTTGAAGAGATCCAGATTGTAGGAAGGAGGAAACACAGACGCTAGAAGAGCATTCCATACCTTACCGGTGGCATTAAGGAAGGAGCTTTTGGGTATGACTTAGATGTAAGTCGTTTGCTTACCCCACCGAAAGGCGTGAGTTCGAATCCCAACGAAGATTCAAATAAAAAATATTTTTAATCGATTGCTAAAATAAAAAAGGAATAATGCGTGAATGCCGAGCATATATGACGTAGGCGGATCAACAAACCACATACAGCGCTTAGATATATTAAAAACTGGCAAGCGTCATACATCGACATTCAATCTACATGAGATATCTTCATTATTCTTCATTCTCTCGGTATTCTCCTGTATGTGCTTACATAAAGCATTATGTATATCGTATTCTTTTGTGTTTACGTGTTTGCTTACAAGTGTGAGGCTAGGTTTGAGTGTCTGGACTTTACCCGCCTCACACCCGCATCACATCGCAGAACAGTTAAGTCTCCTTGATGACGCGGTCATTCGGATTATGATTTGTTAGCAACTGATAAGTCCAGTGGGAGTCCCCTCTGAACAATTGTGGCCACTGCACAGAAATCCTAAATGAAATAACCCGTGAAAGAGATTAGAATCGCATTCATGGGTTGTAAAGAGATGGAAGATAGATTCTCTCACCAAAAATACGAGAGTAAAGATTGTGAATGCGTGTTTTTTTTTTAGCGGCCACAAAGTCTGCATGCCCGATAGGACCGAGGCGATTCCCTCGAACTGCATCGAAAAGGACTTCTCTTTCTAACGAGAGGAACTGACAGTCCCAGGTTTGAGTGTCTCTGAAACGTAACCTAACTAAAACGAGAAATGTGAAGGTAGACCTCGCGCTAAGTGGAACCACTCCAGCATCTTACTGACCTACGCGCTGATGACTTCCATGTGTGTGATCTCATGAATAATGCACATGTCGGTACACGAAGCATACTTTATTTTGGCGCCTTTTTGGTTACATACGTCACGTAAATACGTACGTTACAACACGGTTAGGTATTCATTTCTACAACACACTTTTAACGGTTGGTCAATTACGGATTATTCACCACAGAAAACGAATGTAACAAGGTTTTAATTGGTGAAGATTCGTTTAAAAGTTCGTCATCATCATCATCATCAGCCTGTATCCGTAGACTTTTGAACGTAAGCCTCCAGCATGAGTCTCCATCCTCTTCGATCCAGCGCCTTCCGCATCCAGTTCACACCCGCTATTCTTCTTATGTCGACAGTCCGTCTTGCAGCGGGTCGGCCAATACTGTGTTTGCCAGTTATTGGGCGCCATTCCAATACATTTCTTCCCCATCGACCGTCGTCTCTTCGACAGATATGTCCTGCCCATTGCCACTTGAGTAAGCCTATTCGTTGGGTAGCATCCACTACTTGAGTTTCTGCGTATTCCCTCGATTCGGATTTTATCTTTTAGCGACACTCCGAGCATGGATCTCTCCATAGCACGCTAAGTGACCTTTATTTTATGTGTGCCTTGCTGATAGATTCCACGTCTCTGCGCCATAAGTTAATACAGGATGCATTGGTTAAGCGCCTTAGTTTTTAGACATTGCGGAATTTTCGCTTTAAAAATGTACTTTAGTTTTCTAAATCCTGCCCATCCCAATTGTATACGACTGTCGAAAAAAGTTCATATGAACATTGCACTTATTAACAGATCTCTTTAATTGTTAATGGCAAATTTTGGATCACAACAGCAATATGTGGCGACCCTATGCTCCATCTTCGTATCGGATACGGAAGATGATTAAAAATAAGTATTTTTGTGTTTTTTGTTGATGATTTCTAATAAGCAAGTACTTTTGATGACTATAACCATAGAACCATTTTTTTAATCGACTTCTAACCTCGTATCTAGACTTTATATGAATAAATATATGAAACTAGTAAACCGTATTATAAGATATATAATTGATTATATATATTTTTAAGTACTTATGTATTATTGAAAAGAATTTTTAAAAAATGTAAGAAACTTGATGCGGGAGAAAATGCCACTAGAAAAAAAGAATGCGTCCCTATTTTGTTTGAACGGTTTTTCGCGCCAATATTTCAAGTCGGTTAAGAACAACCACTTCGATTTGAAAAAAGAAAAAATTCCGAAACCCGTTTAAATAATGAGTGAGACAACAACAGTAGCGCCTTCTTTCGTTTATGTGATGTATTTTTTACACTTAAAAACTGACAAAGCGAAGCGTCAAAAGACGCTGCGTATGTCAGAGAAAGGGGGTGTTGAATAATAATAGGGCGAAGTAACTTCTCAAAAGAAATCCACAGTCGCATACAACTGGGATGGGCAGCATTTGGAAATCAAAAATACATTTTTAAAGCGACAATTCCGCAATGTCTTAAAACTAAGGCGTTTAAGTAATGCATCCTCCCTGTATTAACTTATGGCGCAGAGACGTGGAATCTGACAACAAGTCTTACCCATAAAATAAAGGTCACCCAGCGTGCTATGGAGAGATCTATGTTAGGAGTGTCGCTAAAAGATAGAATCCGAAACGAGGAAATACGCAGAAGAACTCAAGTAGTTGATGCTACTCTACGAATAGGCACACTCAAGTGGCAATGTGACATATCTGTCGAAGAGACGACGGTCGATGGGGAAAAACAGTATTGGAGTGGCGCCCAAGAACTGGCAAACGAAGCATTGGCCTACAAGATGGACTGACGATATAAGAATAATATCGGGAGTGACCTGGATGCGGAAGGCGGTGGATCGAAGAGGATGGATACTCATGCGGGAAGCCTACGTTCAACAGTAGACGGACACAGGCTGATGATGATGATGAATAATTATATGATAAGGAATATTACACGATGCTTATTGTGAAACGGTCTTCTCGGTAAGTAAGTCTGAACAGTGATGGAATATGATTGTTCGGCGATGCGTCCAAATTGAGATTATTTCTCGCATTCCATTCCCACGATCGGCCTCAAAAGGAGAACCGGCGACGGGCAAAGGCTCCATCATTATATGTGGCGGTTATCAAATTATATGGCGGCAAAAAAAGATCGCGTGGAGCGCCGAGAGACTCTACTTATAATACTTATAACTGCTGTGTTCGGTTCTGTGCGACCAAATTGATTTTAATTGCTCTCAAGTAGTACCCGACAGGCCTCGTGAGCGAACCGAAGAATAAATTATGGCTACTCGAGACGCTCGTATTCGTCAAGCTTAAATTCTGCGAAAATTCAAATTTAAGAAAAAAAAAAACAGACGTATTTTAGCCATAAAACGTTGATTAATATTTTTTTATATTTCCAATAGATCTAGCAATCTTAAGTAGGTACAAAAAGCAGTTTTGACAGCCGTCTTACGTTGCTTGAATAATTTATATAATACGTAGCATAACGATCTGTTGATAAAGATAATGTGTAATTTGATAAAATATATAAAAATCAGATAATAAAAATATTTGATGCATCTAGTGGTGTGCGCACTTCATAATTTGTACAAAAAAATATGCAAATTATGTATTAAAAATGTTTTCGGAATTGTGAGACTGAAAGTGTAACCAAAGATGCAAGCATTACACTTTGGAATTTGCAAGGTGTCAACAATATTTATGTATGTACGTGTTATATATTAATCTATATAATAAAATATAAGTGTAACAAGAGATGCTAAAAATTCGCAAGTCGTTGAGGATATCGAAAATGCGCTGATCGTGTATTTTATTAAAAAATGATATTTTTTATGATTATTCGGAAAAAAGAGTTGGCGTTATAAACTAAAGCTAAAAATCATCTCGTTGCAAGAAGTAAAAATGCGCCAAGTATATAATTATATTACACTTTACATTCTATAAAAACCAGTGCAAATGGCACGTTTTCAAATGATAATTTCGAATAATGAGACGCAAGTGTAGCAAGAGATGCTGAAAAAGTCACACCTCGTAGCAGGATGTCGTAAAAATGCGCTAAACAAATATTTATATAATATTATGTTCACTTGTGTGTTATAGTATGAAGCAGTTAGCACGGTGTTAATTTACAACATAAATATGATTTAAATGTGGGTTGTTTGCAAGTTCTTCGGCGTATCTTGCAACAACCATCTGCCACCGGTGGTTACCCGCCAGTTGCCCGCTTGTTGCTCGCTTGCCTTGTTGCCAAACCACCGGTCAGTTCCGAGAACCGGCACAACGCCCGAGGAATGTTTGGTGTTTCCCACGAAGCCAGCAAAAAAAAATTCTTGATAATTCAACGATGCGTTCTCAACTCTATGGATGAGTGTGGATCTAGTCATGAGTATTATATAAAGACATGCACTAAACCCTCACCCACCGAAAGAAATTGATAATTCGTTAATTTAAAAAAAACACCACAAAAAGATTCCAAATTTTCAAAAACACAAATGTTTAGGTATTTTTGTTCCGATGCACATTGGTTCAGTGTTGCAATACTACGTTTGTTACATAATCGGTAGGCACTTTTGTATACTTCTTTGCAGGGAGTTTTTTTTTCTTTTCTTGTGCGGCTTGGTGGATGGATACTCACGAGCGATCCACGCGCGACGAGTGTCCTTCTCGAAATAAGCGGTTGAGATTTGAAAAATCTTCGTAATGATAGCGACCGAGCAGGGAGGGGGTAATTCACGAGCCATCCAATGGCGTCCGGCTCCCCGCTCTCCGCTCAACTGTCTTATACAGCATAGCCCAAAACTGCGAAAAAAAAATCGGACTAAACGAACATAACTAAAACAGAAGAAAAATATATTATTTTAAGTTAGTAGTTTTGTTTTACCAATCTAACCTGCGCGTAGGTGCTGTTTGCTAATTGTACACGGATTAACCGTTTACAATTAGCAAATTCAGAGATAGATTAATGTTATTTATGACAGTATTGACTAGTATCAATAAGAGCTTCGTCAGTTTTTTAAATACACAAACATATGGTTGTATTCAGGGTAAAACCACGATCTTCTAGTACATAAATATAAAATACTCAACAATATTAATATTATAACCAGGTAAAAAAATAACTATAAAGTTAAATTGAAGGGAACGTTTGAATATTCATTTGTCTTCAAATTTGTTGTACAGTTATGCTTAAGAATATATTAGATAGAAATAATAAGTTCCAAGCTACGTATTTTGCTGAAATATATTGCACATAGAAAATCACCGCATTAAAAAAAGACTAATCTAATCTAAAAATGTGAATTGATATTTACACCAGCTATACAAAAAAAGCGGTAATGGTATATTGTAAGCGCGGTTATCGTTTGATTACCGAAGTTAAGTAACAACGGGAAACGAAACTGAATGTTATAAACAATTAAATATACATACGCTATACATAAAAATCCTTAAACGAGTCAATTCATTCAGAAAAAATATCGGCGGGAGCGGGATTCGAACCGCGGACCTTTGGAACCAACCATTTTGCCCAGGTAATTATACCGCTCGGCCACCGGGCCAATTTCTTCCACCTGAGATGACTCGTCTCTGATCTTCTATATAAGTTATCATCATATGATAGATGTCGCTATAGTATATATTCAAAGTATGTATATTTTTATTTTTTATTATTCAATCAGAATGCATTTATTCACAAGCTTAATATTATTATTTCCGACAGTCTATTTATTTTAGTAAGTACCACTCGGGTCTCGAACCGAAACTATAGATCGAATGGATGAGAATAACTTCTTGTAAGTACGTCTCGCACATTGCAATTAGTTATTTACCTGTGTTACTGATTTATAATTTTTACCTTCTTGATATTGTCTCAAGGTGTCATTATCATATGGATATTTTAAATTATTTATTAGAATATTATTTTATTATTTCAATATTCTAATCTACTTTTTATAGATCATTGACTATATTACAATATTATAAGCAATTAAATATACATACACTATATATAAAAATCCTTAAACGAGTCAATTCATTCAGAAAAAATATCGGCGGGAGCGGGATGTGAACCGCGGACCTTTGATTTTTATGTATGGTGTATGTATATTTAATTGCTTATAATATTGTAATATAGTCAATGATCTATAAAAAGTAGATTAGAATATTGAAATAATAAAATAATATTCTAATAAATAATTTAAAATATCCATATGAAACTGAATGTGTTACTAACTGTTGCGTACCATTTATCATTGGGTGGATTGAGCCGCCCCTTAGAAACAAATGACTCAGGTCTCGGAAGCGTCGGACTAACCAACCGACATATCTTCTTCTTTATCCTAGCCATTTCCCATCATCTGGGGTCAGCTCTCCTTGTGAACATTCGCCATGTCTGTTTGTCCTGCGTTGCATTCTCGGTCAAGCCCAGGGTTTTCGGATCCTTGTTTTTCAGTTGTAGTCCAGGTTGCCTGTGGTCTTCCAGGTCTTCTTCTCAGCGTGGGTATGTTGAGGGTTCTCTTCACAATGTGGTCCTCATCTCTCCGTGTCACCTGCCCATACCATCTTAGGCGGTTTACCCTTATCTTTTCAGGTATGGGGGGCCACCCGAAATGAACCCCGAATATGCTCATTTCGAACTCTGTCCACTCTAGTCACACCGCCCGCCCACATCAGCAATAAATTTACAGGGCCACATTTTTATGTAAATACTTCAATAATGAATTAAGATGGAAAAATATTTTGTAATGTTATTGAAGTAAATAAATAAATAATTGTCTAAATAATTGTCTTAATCTTCATCTCTGCCACATGAATCCTATCCAAGTCACGTTTCAGCGGGGTCCAACACTCCGATCCGTAGAGCATAGCTGGCCTTACAGCAGTTTTGTAGATTTTACTTTTGATCCTAACTGGAATCTTGCTGTCACACAAAACCCCAGAGAGAGACCTCCATTTCAGCCATCCTGTGTTTATTCTATGCTCACGTCAGATTCACTAACCAACAGACATGTATAAAAAATAAAATTTCTAAGTAACATTGAGTGGAAGTAAGTCGGGGTACGCTGTAGCTAGTGCACGATTCCAATCCCGCCGACCGAAACTCCGGTCATAAACGTATAAATATGTATTTTTTTACAATATCTCTTTTTGTATTACATATTGTTTACGCATGCAGGAAATCATATTCTTTCCGAGTTCACTTTTATTAAATTCGCATAAATTTTCCGTGGGAAACAATAGCTTTTGGAATTATAATATTTTACATCGAAACAAATAACAGGGCAAACGTACCGAGAATCCACTTTAAATTTGTAATTAGTTAGGTAACAATGTTTATGTGGTAAATTTAAATATTCCGGTTTTATTAATCGAAGGGGCCCTAGGACATCATAATGTGCTAAATAATAACAAATCTAAATTATTGCTAATTAATCATGTAAAATTACGTGAGCGGCTGTTTTAGGGGAGAATAATTAAATTTATTTCTGAGTTTGATATTTATATATTGGAAAATCATCAATTTCTTTGCTTGATTATGTTTATTATTTTAGGATCTTTGTGATGCATACAATGGCGGTCCCCCCCTCTTGATAAATAAATAAAAACTACAAAAACGCAAACACATAATAATATTTATTCGATATACGTACACTAAGAATTATATATTTACCATTAAATATAGAAATACCTTAAGCGATTTTTGTATACATAGTATAATACAAAGAAGTGGGTTTTCCAATAAGAATAATTCAACTTTCACAGCTCATAATGGCCTTGCTTCATAATTAATTTTTTTTATTGTATTATTTAAATTTATTTTATTTTATTAGAGAACAATACCATCAACAAAAGAGGAAAAGGTGTGCTGGTAGGCTATTTAGGAGCGCCATTGCCGTTGTACTAAATTGAGTGCTCGAAGCTCCACAAGTACCAACTGGGATCAAAAACAATGGAAGGTTACGAGCACGGGTGAACTTATCTGGAACATAGAAGTTAAAACATTCAAGAATCCCAGGGTTGTGAATTGCACCGCGAAGAAGAAGGAATGAATGTATGAGAGCAGCAATTTTGCTCCGAGACTTTAACGAATGGAAAGAAAGCATCCCTAGAAGAAAAAGAGTTGGGTAATGTTCGAAATTGATTGGATAGTTACTGTAAATATAAAAATAGAGACGTCGGAGATTTTTTTATGAATTTTATCGAGCATAATAATGTATTTGGATTTATTGGGATTCCAAACTAAGCTCCCATATTCCAGAACAGATAGCACTATACAAAATTGTAAAAATTGTATGTACTAGGCATTAAATATTCATTTATACGCAACCTTCTTAATTATTTTTGGTTTATTGTTCGTGTGTATTATATTTTAAACTTCTGTTATTATAGATGGGAAACCTGTAAGTTTTTTTTTTGTTATTGACCGTTGAGGTTGACGATCTTGAATGTTTTATTTTTCTTTTTAAATGAAGCACGGTCTACAGTTACGTTTGATATCCGCCCATCTTGCTGGCGGAAGCTAAAAACTAGTTTCTTGTGATGGATGCATCTCGCCAACCGAACAGGATGGCGCCGCATTATAAATACGTTAATGCCCACATGATTTTGATTATAAAACCATAAATGATTTGTAATAATAGGTAAGACCTAAGTAACTTCTTAGGTTTTCACGGCCAGATTTGATATTGTGTCTTTTGGGTTTATTATTAGGTCATCAACCCTGAAGAAGACCCCTGCAATGGCGGTCGAAATATTGGATAGAAGAAATTAAAAGCCACAATATCATAGGTAAAACCTATTATTTACCTACCTACTGTTGTGTCTTCAAATATCAAGCTGTTACCTATGTATAGACTACGAATTTGTAGGCAAATATCATCCATTTTTTTAAAGCTATACTTATAAACATATGCAGTGGTATCTTGACAAACGAATTTAATTTGTTCCGCAACCTTGCTCGTATTTAAAATTACTCGTATCTCAAAGCAAATTTCCCCATTGTCACAAAACGCGAGCACAATTTATCAAAGATTCTTTGACAGCGAAAGCACACTGATAACTGATTCTCTGTCCGTGGCCGGGGGATTCACGCGGGAAAGCGCGACGCGCGGTTCGTGTGCAACCGGCCGACCCGCTAAGCCGATTGTTCGTATCTCAAATTTCGTTCGTAATTCAAAGCAAAAAATCGCTCGCTCGACGGCCCGTATCTCAAAAAAAACTCGTATGTTGGGGCACTCGTATGTCAAGGTACCACTGTATTATACTAATTTTTATTTATTTTTATTTCGACTTAAAAAGGAATAACGTAAAAACTAGCTTTGCCAGATTATTGAATGTTTTAACTTCTATGTTCCAGATAAGTACACCTGTGCTCGTAGTCATCCATTGTTTCTGATCCCAGTTGATACTTGTGGAAGCCTCGAGCACTCAATTTAGTACAACGGCAATGGCGCTCCTAAATGGCCTATCAGCACAACTCCATCCTTTTCATACATCCTTTTCCTCTTTTTTCGATGGTATTGTTCACTTAGATCTCTGTGATCTTTGACACGTGTCATCTTCTACTCATTTTATGTTACTTTTATTTTTTTATTATCTTCTATTTGTATTATTTTTTTGTGCCTTGGAACTTCGATTCTGGGTGTGAAATTAAATTAATTTAATGTCAATATATATGATAAATATATCCAGTGTCTGTCTCTATTCTTTATTATATTGCCTCGTATTTTATCTTATACATATTTGTAACATATCTATTAAGTTGGTGCAAAAGTTTTGACCGTTTTTTACATATACAATTAAACATATTTTTTTAGATTTGAAATATTTAACCAAATAAAATAAATATTTATAAATATTTATTTATTATATTTAAATATTTAACCAATTATATAATTTCCGTCAGTTCTTATAACCTTCTCCTATCTTTCTATCAACTTATTAATACCATTAGTGTAAAATTCCGTGGATTTTGATGGGGAAAATGTAGGAAGGGATGTTTTTACCTGCTCTACTGTATCAAAAAATTTATCATTAATTTTTTTTTGCAGTGATTGGAATAAATAAAAATCGGAAGGAGCAAGATCTGGAGAATATATTTATAATAACATCCCAATTCAACTCATTTAGCTTGTGTTGGGTCATTATCACGACAACGCGCAACCACATGTTGCATGATGACCCAACACAAGGTAACCGAGTTGAATTGGGATGTTATCAAGCATCTACCGTATTGTCCAGATCTTACTCCTTCCGATTTTCATTTATTTCGATCACTGCAAACAAAAAATAATCATAAAATTTTGTAAATATTTATTTATTTATTTACCTTGTTTTCACATGGATCACGTAACAAAAGTTCTCTATTAGGAGACTGCAGTTTCGACTAACTCGTAGTCTTTCTCAATCCTTCTCTAGTTAAGAGTTATCTCTTAACTAGAGAAGGATTGAGAAAGACTACGAAGTTAGTCGAAACTGCAGTCTCCTAATAGAGAACTTTTGTTACGTGATCCATGTGAAAACAAGGTAAATAAATAAATAAATATTTATAATTTATTATGGATCTCAAAGTGAATGCTCAAAACATTGAAAATATAAAATTTTTTGATACAATATTGCAGATAAAAACATCCCTTACTACATTTTTCGCATCAAAATCCACAGAATTTTACGCTAATGGTATTTATAAGTTGGTATAAAGATAGGAAAAGGTTATAACCAAAATATAATTGATTAAAATAATAATATAAATCTAAACAAAAAATGTTCAATTGTATATGAAAAAAACGGTCAAAACTTTTGCACCAACCTATTAAATTATTTTGTGTAATATATGTATTACTTGGAACTCAATTCCGCTAATAAATAAATAAATTATGCTTGCCAAAAACGAAACAATTATAATGAATTTTTTAATTTTTATTAGAATATTATTTTATTATTTCAATATTCTAATCTACTTTTATAGATCATTGACTATATTACAATATTATTACTTTAAATATACATACTATACATAAAATTCTTTTTTCAACGCGTCAATCCAAGCACAAAAATAACGGCAGAAGCGGGATGCGAACCACAGACGTTGAAAAAAGAATTTTATGTATAGTATATGTATATTTAAGTAATAGAAACAATTATATTTTGAATTAAAAGAATATAATAGAAATAGTTTTTGAAATTTTATATATTTATCTGAATTGTCACTTGACTGAATGACAGAAAGCGGAAAAACATTAAAAAAGATGATTCGTCCGAATCAAATTTTGGTAATTATTCTTGTCATAATTCTAAAAAAATTATTCTCCTTCATTATCCAAGATTTTATAATTTATAAATTTTCCTGTCAAATTAGTGTAAGTTATAGTTAGTCTCCAAAAAATAAAAAAGAGACATGAGGTTTACCAACAGGATAGTCCTTTTTTAACCCAAAAATGTAGTTGATTATGATATTTGTAACTTTTGGAACTCCTGATTTTGAATTGAAGTAAATTTGTGGATTTGTACTGAGAATTAAATAATCTGCTTGGCGATCGCGGCTTTGAATCCAATAAAATTTCTTACTCTTTCGAGCTCAAATTGCCGGCGGGTATAGCTCAATGGTCAAAGCGTTTGATTTGCAAGCCAAAGATCGTGGGTTAGATCCCCGACGGAGATTAAAAAAAAACATTTTTAATCGATTTCTGATCTTTAAAATACCCCGATTGGTGTGAATTTGATCCCATAACTGTAAAATGACAGTCATAGTCTATTAATTAAAATTGGTGGTAGACGAAGGTCGTCCCGTTAAGAACCACCCATTCATAGTTAATTCCTGTAATAATAAGGATGATGCGTGAATCTCGGGCTGTAGCCTATGATTTTTGGCGGATCAAAACACCACACGCAGCGCTTAGCCATATGCACTTATGATAAGAGTCATATAATTCCACAGATATAACATCAGAATTACTATCACCATCTATGTATTATTTTGTATGTGCTTACATAAAAAAAAACCTTCCTGAACTCACCTGCAACCGACAGACGCGCTTTTGCGGTATTATTCGTGTATAGTTGATAATAACATGATTGATAAAAACAAATATTTTTTAAATTTCTTACAAACAAAACTCTTTTTTTTTTTTTAAATGGGCGTTGGAATTTTTGTTTTTTAATAAGCATCAAAATTTTCCGAGACGAAAAAATTGTGGCAGCAATAGTTTTTTCTTTTTGCTCACCAAAATTTCTAGAGGTCTGATGTTTGGTAGTGTCTGCGAAGACCATGTTTGTCTGCATAGCAACATTTTTGGAAACCTAAAAAAATAGGTCAGGGATGCATAACAAATACTCTCACCTGAGACCTTTAAAAACCATTACATCGGGCGTTATTAACGTTTTTGGAGACAGAAAGCATTTTTGATTAGAAGGATAGTATGCAGAGCACCAAAACCAACAGCTTGCAGAAAAAAATAAAAAACCAAAAAAAAATATTTGGGGGTAATTGATATTTAGAGGTACTATCAGTAAAAGAAACATTTTTATAAATTTTGAATTTTTATTTTGCATTTTTTATGTTTTGTTTATGAAATATCACATTTTTTAATTATAAAAAAACACAAGTAGGCAGAAAATAACTATAACAATCACATATTAGAACAAAACAATAATATAATTCTGAGAAGTAAGCTTTTTTCCTTTATTTATGTAAACACATACAGGAGAATACCGACAGATGGCGATATCAATTCTGAAGTCTCATCTGTGGAATTCTATAACGCTTACCATGGTGTATATGGCTGCATGAGGGACCAAATTTCCACCAACCGGGGATATTTTAGAGCTCGGAAATTGATTAGAAATCATTCTATAGCGCTTAACCATATGTAACGTGGTAAGCGTCATAGAATCCACAGATGAGACTGTAGCACCACATCTGTCAGTATTCTAATGTATGTGTTTACATAAAAAAAAATTTAAAAATCAAAGGAAAAAAATTAAATGTCGAACCTAAATAATCGAGATTCAAATCAACATTTTGATGATAAACCAATGACATTTATCTATGCATTATTGCCAAATTTAATTATAATGTAACTACATTCATATGGTTTCAAAATATGCAATTACTTTCATAATATTCACAGAAAAATTACATCAAATAATTCATAGAACAGGTGTACACAAGCCTGTACGGTGGGCGGTAATGGGTTAAATAAAATTGTTGGTTTTCACGACCAGATTTGAATTGTGGCTTTTGGGTTGAGTGTGTGGCGCATTTATCATAAGTTGATACTGATTTATTTGATATCATATTTATTTTTATACATGAGAAAGCATTCTGCCGGCGGCCATAGCTCAATGGTAAAGCGTTTGCTTTGCAAACGAAAGGTCGTGGGTTCGATCCCCGACGGAGATTATAATAAAAAGGATTTTTAATCGATTTATAAGCTCTAAAATACCTCCGGTTGGTGTGAATTTGATCCATCACCCGTAAAATGCCAGTTATAGCCTATCAATTCAAATTGGTGGTAGACGAAAGTCGTCCCGTGAAGACCACCCATTCATAGGAGATTCCTGTAATAATAAAGGATGATGCGTGAATCTCGGGCTGTAGTCTATGACGTTGGCGGATCAACACTCCACATGCAGCGTTTAGCCATATACACCATGGTAAGCGTCATATAATTCCACAGATGAAACTTCAAAAATTACTATCACCATCTGTCGGTATTCTCCTGTATGTGTTTACATAAAAAAAGAAAAAAATTCTGTATTTTATAAAATTAATAAAATTACATTGTTTTGGACCTTGATCTTTACAATTTACAAAGAGTTGCAGAATATTGACCAGTGCCTTGTGTCGCACCCGACTGTGACAATTGGTAGAAGAATGTGCATTCCTCATGATCTGATATTACTATATTATGTGAGATCAGCGACATGTGTAAAAGTGCTGTCATCGACAAATTCCAGCCAGGCAATTTGATATAATTTGACAATTAATACTTTAACACTATACAGTCCGATTAAACATTTATATAATCGCCAGGCCGAACGTTAAAGACGGGTCACACAACATGTGTGTGATCGTTTTGCCAACGCTTAGTGGCCGACTATACACAGCTTGTGTTATGTTTTTTCAAACGTTAGTGGCCGATCACACAACATATGTGTTGTTTTTACTTTCGACCATAATTCAAAGATCTCAAACCTTTTCAGTGAGGGTCATATTTAATTTTATTTGAACACATGAGGATAAAAAATTTAAACAAGCATTTATTGTAAAAAAAAATGTGAGATTAGACTTTATTTCGCTTGTTATAATTATTATTTTTAAATTGGGAAAACGTTGATCGTTTTTTTCTCCATCAATATTTCGATTGTTTGCATTTAAATTTTATATGTTAATAAATAAATAAGTATTTCCCAAAATATAAACTGTTTTTTTTTTTTAATTTTATTTTATATTCCAATGCAATATATTTTTGGTTATTCTTAGTCTCCTTATATACGCTGATGCTTTGTCTGATATTCCCGATGATGTCGAGGCGATCCAAGACAGCGACAATGATAGGGGATAGATATATATAAACAAATAAATATATGTGAATATTTTTGTAAGCAATTCTTTAAAAAAACAGCCGGCCTGCTGCGTAAGCTTAATCGCTGCACCGCGCGGACTGGATAGTGTAAGACATTTGGATGTTTTATATAAAATAATTGTTAAAATAACGTTTTGAACACCGATATTTCAAACGCCATTGCAGGGGTCTTCTTCAGGGTTGGCGATTTTGATTCACAAGTCGTGGACCCTCTTCGTTACTTACGAACGCCTGCCAGCTTCTCAGAAAGGTGCATTGTCACCGAAACAGGTAAAGTGATTAATTATTTAAACTCAGTGGTTTCATACAATGTTTTACTTGTTTTATTCTTTAAATATGACAAACCACTAAAGTTACTGCATTCTACGAGCATGTATAAGATTAACCTTTAAATGCCCAGTGGTTTTCTTTCCTTCAATGCCCTACGGTCCCAAACAGGAAGTGCTTATGGTTCATTTCACAATCGGATTACATTAATTTGCAATAATAGTATTAAAGTAAGTTCATGGAAGAATCTATTGTGTGACGAAACATTACAAACATTGGCCTGCTAGGGCATTGAACAACGCATATTTTCAGTCCCGTATGGGACCACTGGGCGGATAAAGGTTAATTGCCCACAATGTATACATTACAGATTTGTGTCCATGCTGTCAAACGGTACATGAAAAATGGCTAGTATATTGGATATATACAATAATGTGAAGGGTAAAAAAATTATATTTGGCAATAAGCTGCACTTCAGCTAGCTGTCTAGCGTGAAGGAGCTCACTGCTTGGTGCGAGTGGGTATGTTACATGTGCTGTGCCTTGTTTGCCAGGATGAGCGTGCACCCCAAGTCCATAAGCTGCATGAGTTCTGAGCCCCCGTCGAGCAGGCGGTGAGCGCAGACCGCCAGCTTCTCACACACGGGGGCCTTCTGTTGATTGCTGAGGCGGCTGGAGATGACAATAGCGTCGTTCAGCTGCTCCAGAAGTTGAGATGCGGAGTACGCTTCAAGGATGAAACTGAAAGCACAACAAAAATCATTTAACAAGGCGAGCTTTGAATATCGCATCATTGGCAGTCTAAACAAACTAAACAACTTCTTAGGTTTTCACGGCCAGATTTGGTATTGTGGCTTTTGGGTTTAGCCGTGTGTGGCGAATTATTTTCTTCCAATATTTCGACCGCCATTCCAGGGGTCTTTTCCAAATTTTAACGTCTGAACTACTAAACTTTTACACCCATGTTTGGTGTTGCTCACCAAAGCCCGTTACTTGTGTAATGAGAAAGTACTCTGAAAACAATGCCTTGGTAAGTGTTCCCAAGGAGCGCAGGTACAAGGCGACAGGCCCGGCGGCCTTAGGCCCCCCAAAAAAAAGGGGCTTTTTCAGGGTTGATGACTTTGTGATGAGTTGGTGTCTGGAGGTAGTTTAGCCGTTAGCCTAACGTACCTCCACGAAGTCATTTCGGAAAATCGTGTACCTAAATATAATAAATACAAGGTTAAGATTTTAGGTATTCCTCCATAATATATTTACGCATTGATTTAAAAAATAACAATAATAATCAGAATTTATCAGATGCATCGGAGGTATTTTGTGAACATCGGAAACAAATTCGCCTTGTGAGTGCCTCTACCTTGGGTCTCGGCGATGTGCGGGAAGCGTGACACTATATTCGCATCTCACTCTTTCATACTTCACTGTGAAGAAAAAGGGAAGAGAGTGGGAGTGGGCTCTCGAGCTTCAAAGCAGAGTGGACCTATGCCCGTTCCGCGAGTGCTGCCAGATGGTTTTTTAATGTTTTCAGCCAAAGGGTCTCAATTATTATAATCTTTATTATGACTTCAATTATAATTAATTGAGGGGATTAGCTATGAATGTTCTTATTTTTCGCTGATTTTTGATTGTGTACTGACTGCCCAACACCAGAACGCTGCGTTTTTATTTTAGCACCGTAAAGGAAAATAATGTTTTTTTATTGAATTAATTTTAAATTCATGCTAACATTCACTGTCAATTTTTATGAGAAATCATTGTGAATGGGTTATATGAACACCACCCATTCACTCCTATACATTGTGAATAGACAGTGTCCAACGATAAAATGTGTAAATGAGGGTTCGGGAGTACTTGAATAATTTTACTTACTTATCAACAAACTGTTCCAGAGCTGTGTACTCGCTAATAGATAGAAATTCATTGACCAATTGGTCCGGTACTAGACCAGTCACCTGAAAACGAAAAAAAATAATAGTAAAAAGTAAAACTTTGTATGAAACCACTATGTTTTAATTTATTAACCGGTTAACACCCAAAGGGAAACAACAAGTATTTTTTTTTTTTTAAATATGCAAGACTTCGAAAATACAGGGGTGTTCTCGGCTGTGTACAAGGGGCGGAATAAGAGTTATAGTGTCCAAAACAAGGTCACTCTCCCACATATTATTATCATGGAAGGCTCTCAAGGACAGCCACCAGCGACCTAGGTTAACATTAATATTACCGAAACTCTTATATCGATTTTTTTGGTCTCTGAACACTTTTCGAGTCCAAAACTTTGTCGGAAAGGATTTTTTGTTATTTTATTCATAATGACAACTTTGGGTCAACATATAAGAAAGTCACAGTAAGGATTAATGTTAGAGAGACAACTATCCACAATTTCGTCTATCAGATACATTATACAGAAAATAAAATATAACCCAGCACACTGTAGTTGAAAAATATTATCATTCTAAATAGTACATCACGTTATACTAGAGTCTAATAATAATGAAAAGTTAAAATATTAAATTATTTTTAAAATAAAAAATAAAATTTCGAACCTAAATTATCATGTGTGAAATGGATATATTGATCTGACAAAACATCGCATATGGAAGCTTTTCGGGACCAGCCTGATAGGGCTATATTGTTGGTATCAATATATATTTTTTTATTTATCTATATTATACTATATATATATTTTTCGGCGGGTATAGCTCAATGGTCAAAGCGTTTGCTTTGCAAGCCAAGGTCGTTGGTTGTATTGCCTACAGAGATTATAAAAAATAAAATAAATTATAATCGATTTCTGAGCTCTAAACTACTCCCGGTTGGTGTTAATTTGATCCCCCATCAGCAAAATGCCAGTCATAGCCTATTAATTAAAACTGGCGGTAAACGAAAGTTGTCCCTCTAAAGACCACCCATTCATCGTAAATTCCTGTAATAATAAGGATGATGTGTGAATTTTGGGCTGTAGTCTATGACGTTGGCGGATCGACACTCCACAAGCAGCAGTTAACCATATGCACCATGGTAAGCGTCATAGAATTCCACAGATGAAACTTCAGAATTACTATCACTATCTGCCGGTATTCTCCTGTAAGTGTTTACATAAATAAATAAAAAATGCTGATCTCATGATATTGATAGCGCAGGCAACGGTAGGCAGTGGTTACCTCAATGATGGATGTGTTATTGACAGTCCCGCCCAGGCGGGCGCAGCTCTACAGACAGGTGATGGCTCTACGAAGGTCACCACCACAACTGTCCACAAGTGAGGTTAGGGCGTCAAGGTCGTACTCTAGACTTTCCGACTCGCATATGTACTTCAGTCTGAAAGAATAAAAATACCTTTGACAACCATTCCCCATAAAAACATGTTTTTAACAAAAGAATCTGACATCACCTGTCTAATCAATGTGACCTCCAGATTGCCGGAATCGTCATCAGGATGCACGGTGGATGGATGAGGAGCAGATCGCCAAAGCAAAGAACTTATCGAGGAGCACATATGACATTTGCAACATCCCAATTTTCAATTTATTTTCATTTTTCAATTTTATATATTTTTTTCCTTGCAGAAACATTACAAATTTTATCAACTCAATTCATTTCTGAAGTACAATACTAATTAAATAAAAAATACAATATATACAAACATAGGTACTTATGATTAAGTACTAAGAACAATGCAATAAAGACAAGCAACAGAAGGTCCCAATGCTCACCAATTATTCCTCCAAAGAAACTCTTGGAGTTCTTGTCTGAATTGGGTCTCTTTTACGTGAAATATATCAACATCTGATGAGGATCCCACGATCTGAAGTCGCTTTAATTAGACGGAGGGTATCAGTTGTATTGGGTTTTTTTAAATCTGTTATAAGGATCGCGCTATGATTTTTAAAGTATAGTCACCTCTCGATGACCTTCTCTTGGGCTAACGGCTTAAAGCGGAACTTGGAGCAACGGCTGGTGAGTGGCGGAATGATGCGTGACACATAGTTGCAGATGAGACAGAAGCGCGTGGATCGCGTCTCACGCTCCATGGTGCGGCGCAGCGCGGCCTGCGCGTCCTTCGTCATAGAGTCCGCCTCGTCCAGGATGACCAACTTAAATGGCGGACAACTGCGGCCACTACAAAAAAAAAAAAACAGCGGCGATGTTACATTTGCATTTTTATCCCTTGCTTTACGATCTTCTTCTTCGTGTCAGCGACGTCAAATTATTTTTGCCCAGTATCTAGCAACATCGATAGCTTGTGTGTTGCCTAGCATTAGGTCCTGATATGTGCAGCTTGTTGGGCACGTGGAGCAGGATCTTAGGAGTGAGGCGGTCTGCAAGTCTCCACAGTCGCACAATAGTGACTCTCCCAGAAGCATTCCCCACCGCTCGAGGTTGTCCTTTGTTCTACCGACTCCGGTTTTTAATCTGTTCAGGGATTTCCAGGTCCGCCAGTCAAGATTCTTGCCAGTTGGGAGGGCTTCCTTTGTAGTAATGAAATCCTCTCCGACTTGTTGCCAGAGCTGGAGTCTCTCATTTTGAGGGCCGGATGTGAGAGGTCGTGTGGATCTCAGAGAGCTGTTATGTTGTAAGCTTTACGATGATATGTATTTACTACAACCCAACTCTAATAATGAGAATATACATATAAATATAATAGATACTGAGATTAGATTTTTTTAATTCCTCTGTAATATTATTAAGTATTATATAAAATTATAAAAATGTATAGTTATTTATTTGTAGAAATAAATAAAAAAATGTGGAATAATCGGGGATAGTATCACGCGCACGTGTTATGCATCTGCGTGAGCGGCAGCGCAGACGAGATAGACTTGCTGGAACCGGGCACACGCGCAGCAACATAACGTTCCATCAGTATGACTTGGCTGTGCACGGTTCAATATGCGCGCTGAATTTGTTGGCTGCGCCAGCTATAGCGGCTAATTGTGATTTTTTTTTCTCTTTTTCAAATACAGTAAGGCCCCGCTTAACGCGAGGGATACGTTCCATCAAAGTAGAGCGTAATGTGAAACAGCGCTAAACGAGGCGAGAATTTAATAACTATGTTTTTTTTTTTAAATAAAACCTAACATTTATTTCTTACAAAAATAAAAACAATATAAACGAATATACTTATAAAAACAAATAAAATTCTAAGTCAGACAGATTATTCAGTCTATTCTGTGTTTCCAATTTTCTGCCTTTTTGTCAAGAAGGCATCTAATGTAGTTTGCGTTTTCCTTTTGCGTTCTGATAGAAGTTGTTGATAAGTGGATAAAGTATCTATAACACCCGTCTCGCTTTTGAACTCCTGTCAAAATTTGGATCATTTTCAACAAATTGGTCCATTATTTCAGTTATAGTGGTCAAACTCTTTTTTACAAACGCCATCGAAAGTTCTTTTTGTTCTTCTTCGAAATCACTACTATCAATATTTTTGTTTTCTTCTTGCTCAGTTAATTCCTCGAGTTCATCATAAGAAAGACTAGCTGCTGTTTCTTGAAGTATTTCTTCGACGTCTTCCACATTTATCTCATCTAAACCGGTTTGTTTCGCTAATTCCACTATTTCATCCATATCGACAGTGTCCAAAATCTCGCTATTACTTAAATCTGGCGCTGCGCACAATTTCGGGGAATCCCCGGGTTGAAATAAAGGAGCGCTAAACCAAAACAGCGTTAAGCGGGGTCTCACTATACTTACATTACAAAAATTGTTACATTTTCACTTCAACCATAGTCAATCAAAGCAATATTTAGAAATAATCAGGTTTTTCCGGTTTGTAAGTGATATTTTCACATGGTGTAGAAAATACATATGTAAAAAAAAAACATGAAGTGGTTAAGAAACAAAGCAGATATGGAAAAGAAGTAAGATTATGAAACAGCTGTCTCACTCTGGTCTGGTGCTGCTGGCAGTCAGCTGAGCGAATGTCTTGACTTTATCTCTGACGACCTGGATGCCTCTCTCGTCACTGGCGTTGAGCTCTAAAACTCGATCCCTCATGAGCCCTCCGAAGAGCTGGCGGGCCGCAGCGAGGGCGCAGCTGGTCTTGCCGGTTCCCGGGGGGCCCGTACAGCAGCAGGTGCGGCAGCTCCCCCGAGGCCAGGCACTCGCGCAGCACTTGCACCACCTCAGCTTGCTCCACTACATCATCCACTGTGCGAGGCCTGCTAAAATTCAAATTAAAAAGAATCAATAAAATAACCTACCGAATATGACATACATGTTACTGAAAAACTAATCAAATATTAAGGGGGGCAACAACTTAAGGAGGCGGTTTTTCAACCTTTTTTTGTGATTATTTTTCGAGGAGAGTGAATGATGAAAAGTGATGGCAGTCTTTGAGATCTTTTTGTGTATGTTATGAACTAAATTATAAAATATTTTAAGAAGTTTTTCTTGAATATTGTCCTAGTTATAAGCTGATATACAGGTATTCTGAAAGTTAGAGGCAAAGACCATGACGGCTGAATAAATGGCGACAATTTGTTGCAACTATTTGCTCCCATTAACGCGAGAATGTGGAAAGAAGTTATTTCGAGGCCTTACTATTTCTCGACCCAGGGCGCCGCGGGCCCCTTCCTCTCCTTGGGCTTGCTAGTCTCCGCCGCGCTGGGAGCCTCGGGAGCCGGTCCTAGCTTGCCCGTTTTCAGAAAGGCTTGCATTTTGCAGATTGATAAATCTTAAAGTTAATTTACTCGTCACATGTACAGACTCAAGGAATTACAAACAACCATTGTGGCGGGAAGAGAACTGTCAAAATGATGACAAAATGTTGCAAGCTGTTCTTTTTTTTAAAGTAAGTATCTTTCTTCTTCTTCTATATCGCTCTGTTAGCCTATTTTTATGTGAACACATATATGTACATAATCTGAGCACTTGGTGGTTTCACGGGAAAAAAATATAGATTGTTTTTAATATGCATATCATGAAAATAAATATCACAAGGAGTATGAATATTTTGTATGAAAAAGTAACTGACATTCTAATAATAAAATACGGCGCGGTCTAAAAACAAAACTATATATCGTAGAAGAAATAAAGGTGTTTCCTCGAATTACGACCTTTTTGGTCAAAATTGAACGCTCTCTAGCGCCTTAACCGTTAATATGACCAAAAATATTTTCATCACTTAATCATAACTCATATATTGTTATTTAATATTGCCCTGAAAAATTATTCTCAGCAATCGTTGTTTTTTTTTTGTGAAAAACTGAAAAAAGAGCCCTTTTTCCACTTATGCCAATTTTTTTCAGATCGCACGACAGATTTGCACACAGTGGCAAAACTGAAATAAGAATTTAGCACCCCACAAAACAAAAATATCTATATCCAAAATTACTTCTACATTTTCTCCTCAAAACAATGTTTTTTATTACTTAACAAACGAATGCTGATCTAATTCAAATTTAACAAGTGTTATCTTATTAGAGTTTCACAAGTATAGCAACACTAAAGCTAGCGATAATAAACAGAAACTTTAAGTACTCACGTCCAGTGAATTAGCAAAAACTTTTAAAAACAGTGTAATGAGGTATGGATTGCCATTGAACAAATGTATATTATGCATTTAAATATTTTCTTCCGAATGTTCATCAAATATCAAGTGATTAATATAAAAAAATAAAAATAACCTAAAAAGTTTCTGTCGGACAGATAATAGTGATGTTACTTCACTCAGTTCAATAGGCGAAAACTATTTTTTTTTATTTGAGCCTAACTTGCAATTAAATATGTTTTATGAACAACTTTTGGTCTGATATGAAATGTTGGTCTATATATAATTTATTTATTTTGTTTTATTTTTTCTACCTACCTATTTTTGTCCGACAGTTTTTTTTATATGTGACTCAACCTAGAGTCTCCGGTACTAAAATAATTATTCCGGTACCTACCCAGAAAATAGTAGTTCTTATATTAAACAAATGTGAAACATTAATATAATGTTCAGTTCCGGTTTTAGGGGGTTGCGAAGTGGGTCGGCTGCCTAGGGCGCCGAATGAACTAAGAGCGGCCTTAGCTCATACAGGGGGTGTTTTCTGAAGGTTTCGCCTCCCACCCAAAAAACCTAAGTGGCGCCAGATTTTTTCTTGCCCAAGGCGCCACAAGGTCTAAAGCCGGCACTAATAATGTTCTTATTAATTGTTTTAGCCGCGTTCAAAGTAAAACAGTGTACAATAGGGTGTCTCAAAAAAAATAAAATAAAATCGTTTTTTTTTCAAGGCTCACCCCCTCTTTTTGTGTGAATGGTGTCCAAATAATTGTAAAAAAAGTTTCACGTCATTAAAACCACGGGAAAAGATAGCGACTTGCATCGGAACATGTCAATACTAGAATTCTAAGGCGCGCGAAAGCTGAACCCTGATTATAAAAAGCAATGATTATTTTTTAATTTTATGTAATATATAATAATATTAACATAATGTATACTGAATATTTGTAAGATAGAGATAAAACAGCGTTTTATTTGCTGAATATACAATAAGTTTTCAAAAGCTCCTTTTGGTCTTCATACAAAAATTTATATTAAAACTTTAACATCAAGTCGCTATCAGAAAACATTGTCCGATAGCAATAAAATTTATTATGTGAGTTACTAGGACCAAACCACATAAAATAGAGGTGAGCCGATTTCATTTCGAAAAAAATAATTTTCCCATACATAGCCTGGGACACCTAGTGTACAACCTTGACAGTACATCACTGTTTTAACAATATGTACTACATATTAAGGGAAATCTGCTAATAACTTACATTGCCATTACAAAAACCTTTTAATACTTAAAAATTAAAAATATTATGTATTATTTCAATTATTCTATACTTTTAACGTAACCTAACCTAATCCAATTATTTCGGAAAATTAAATTGTCTTTATCAAATTTGTCAAATTTTAAAAAATATTTTTGACATTTTGTGAAACGAAATACATATTTATTTTTCTTTAATAATCATCGTAGTATCAAGCCGGTGGATTGGTTTGCAGGAACAAAGTCTTGCATCTCGATCTCCTCTCGATCCTCTGCAGTCCTCTTCGGCTCAGCATAAGAGCTACAACTCATGTCCTCGAACACTTGATGCAATTACTCCCGTCTTTAATAATATGCGTTGGAAAAGATAATACATTAATAAAATAGTTAGGCTGAGACAATACAATAAAAAAAACTTTATAAATATGGCATGAATTACTAATCCTCAAAATCATTAATTAACTTATTTCAATATTATCGCCAGGCGCTTTTGTACTATACACTGAAGTCGAATTTGCATGATTATTGAGGCTTATAGAGATGTGACTCATTTACTTTACATAGAGTATTATTTGGGCGGGAGTTTTCGCTTCACGAGTCCAACAAAATTATTAAAATATATAATTACACATATAAAATTTTTATTTTAAAAATTTACTTTCAGCATAAAACATCAGACATGACACGAGAGAATGAAGACGATAACCAACAATCTAAAGAAAAAGACGATGGCAGCGGTCGGAAAAATTCAACAGCAACTGCTAAAGATGAAATGGAATGCGGTCTTATGGCAGTCGGCATGGATGAAAATGACAAAAGTAACGAGGAAAACTACAACGCTAAGATATGTGGAACATCTTCTAATATGAAAACCCTTGATTTGGTTGAAGATGATAAAACCCGCCAGCGAATTGAAACAGACGGGGGATGTCACAATGATGCTTTGTCTGTTGCCAAAGATATTACTATCACCCCAAAGTTAATTAGCAATGTCATCACTCGAATGGAGGAATCGATAACCGATAGTCAAAGTGATGACGGGTCTGAGAGCAATTTCAGCAGAAGAGATAGCAATTTTAGCAGAAGTGATTGTACGTCTGACAGCGATGATAGAAACGTGGAATATTTTGCGGAAACAGACAGACTAGAATCTCCGTTGTGTACATTGGATAAAAGTGTTGCAACTAACAGTAAAAAAACATTAAGAAAAATGTTTGAAGCCGCCACAAATAACGATGGAAAAAGCCTTGAAACTATATTGAACGATTTGGAGAATACAATCGACTGTGATGAGAATCGCGAATTGTTCACTGCCGTGGATTCTGACGGATATACTCTGCTGCGTCTTGTAATTTTTTTTTGCGATCTTGAAGTATTGAAGTGGTTATTAGAATGGTATGTGAATCATTTCGATAGAGAATCATTTGAAAGGTTATTACTTATAAACGGTATTGGATCGGGTGGATTAAAGAAAGTAGCGAGAGGTGACAAAGGCGTGGCAAACGTTGCATATATATTAAAATGGATTGCTGATTATATCGATGAAAAACAAGTCTATCAACTATGGTTCGACCGAGATTTAGACGGTAGTCAATTGCTTATGGATTTCATTGAATGTGGAAATTTAGACTGTGTTCGACAATTGTTAGATTCGCTAACTAGAAACATGAAAACCGGCAGACTCGAAAAAGTTATCACCATTAAAAATGAATTCGATGATACGCTACTCCATAAGGCGGCACAGAATAACAATGCCAGTATTTTTAAATACACTTTGGAGTGGATGACGAAACAAGTTGAACTGGAACTTATCGAACAATTGATTTTTGTTAGGGGGATTCGTAAAAATACAGTGCTCTTAGTGTTGGGAGAGTGTGGAAGTTGTGATGATTTACAGTGTCTTATGGATTGGTTGAATAAAAATGTCAAAAAGGAGATGGTCAAAGAGCTTATCACAGACAGAGATTGTCAAACGTGTACACTTTTGCATAAGGCAGCTGCAAACGCTGGAATTGGCGTCCTCGAATGCATTCTCAATTGGATGTTGCAATACGTTGATTCGAAAGAAATTGCAGGATTAATGTTTGTGGAGAACAGTATATATTGTAATAAAAGGAGCACCGTTCTTCACGTCATCGCTAAAAGTGGCAACGTCGATAATTTTGCGTACATTTTAAACTATGTACTTGTTACTTTCGAAAGAGATGTAACCGAGAAGTTACTCTCTAAAGAAGATCAATACGGACAAGGATTGATGTTACACGCCGTTGTATATGGCAGCGCTGGCATAATTAATTGTCTCTTTGAATGGTCGGTGAAACATTCGACGGACAAGTGGATATGTGAATTTTTATTGAGTGAAAATCGTTCCGGAGAGACAGTGCTGCACAGCCATATCATAAATAAAAATGCCGATATCCTCGAATGCATAACTGGCTGGATATCGAGATGTCTGACAAAACACCAAATCGAAACGTTGGTATTTCATAGGAATACTTCAGGCTTCATGCCACTTCATTTGACGGCGAAAGAAGGGACCGCATTGAATTTTATATTTCTATTGGAGTGGACGTATGAATGTTTAGGCAAACAACTGACCGAACAGTTAGTTTTCACCGGTGATCCTGATAGACGGAACTTGTTACTTCTAATTTCAGACTATCGTGATTTTGACAAACTGTCGCATCTATTGGAATTCGTGAGAAGCAATTTCAACAAAGAAGACACCGAGAGATTGATGTCAATCGAATATAACAATAAAAAAATATTCTTACATCACGTTGCGAAATTTGGAAACTTCCGAACACTTCAATGGACCCTGACATGGCTGAACAAACATTACGGATCGAGCTTTGTCGAAGAAGCTTTGTTCCCCGATGAAAGTTTTTCAGTCCTCGTGGATATATTATTACGACAGGATACTTTTAAATTTCTATTGGGTTGGATTGGAGATTATTTCAAGAAAAAACAAATAAATAATATTTTTTCTTCAAGAGACAAGCACGGAAACAATATTCTCCACGTCCTGAGTTTTTTTGATAACGATGAAGTTTTTCAATTTTCACTCGATTGGATAAGTGCACACATGGACATGGAAAAAATCGTATATTTGATTCGATCTGACAATGAAGATGGATGTACAATGCTGCACCATATTGTCACGTTCAATAGAGGGGATGTTCTAGAGCGGGCGTTGAAGTGGATCGGTTTACATCTGGACAAGGAGCAAATGAAAGAATATTTATTTTTTAGTAAAAATTCAATTGGCCTAAATTCAATATTTAAGAGGGGAAATCTACAAATTATTATTGTGATATTAGACTGGATAAAGAAAAATATGGATAAGCGAGACGCCGAATGCGTCATGAGCATCAAGGACCAGAGGGGGGATCTGATTTTGCATCATCTCGCTTTGTGTGAATCGTCGGAAACGATCGAGTGCGTATTGAATCGGTTAATGGAATATTTAGGTAAGAATTTTACTGAAAATTTGATTACGATAAAAAACGAATTGGGTTTTTCGGCGCTTTTGAACGCAATCAAAAACAGAGAGGGTGATAATTTTGTCTTCTTTTTGAGCTGGCTGTCAAAGTATTTCGGAGCGAAGAGGACATTGGAGTTGTTGCTTACAGCAGATTTCGATTTCAATACAGTTATTCACCTCATCGCGTACTTTGGGAGACAGAATGTCAAACCTATGCTGGATGCCGTCGTTAAGCATACTAACGCGGCGCAACTACAAAAATTGACTTTCGGTCTGAATAAAAACGGGTTCACGATACTACACAAAACATTTAACGACAGAGAAGTATTAAATTTGCAAATAATTCTAGACTGGGTGACCGAATTATACGGAGAAGAAAAAACTAAAGAACTTTTTTTATCGAAGGATTATCTGGGAAATACGTTACTGCATCTGATCGCTCTCTTCGGCAGTTCAAATGCTATGGATCGTTTGTTGAAGGTCGCATCAGAAGTTTTTGAAAAAGACGAAATAGAAAGATTAATATTCGAAACAAATAAGCGGCAGTGTACGGCCTTTCATTTGATTGCACCCAGTAAGGATGAGAATGAATTCAAACTTAAATGGAAAAAAATGACGGAAAACGTGAACGAAAACAAAATGGAAAAGATACTTTTTACCAAAGACTCTACTGGGAATACTGTTTTTCATCTTATAGCTTTCTTCGGCAGCTGTCAAAACGTGAAAATGCTACTGAAAGATATGTCGATATCCATTGACAAACAATTACTCGGAAGCTTAATATTTGTCAAGGCAGACTTTGGATACACCGTGTTGCACAAAGCGGACGAAAATGAAAATATCGATAACTTGATTTGCATTATTGACTGGATAACTACATTTTTCAGGAGAGACCTTGCCAAAAGGCTGCTGTTTAGCAGAGATTGTAATGAAAATGTACTTCCCTCATTGATTATTACAAATCGTAAAATAAATTCGTTTGTATTTTTATGTAAATGGACATCGACTCATTTTAAAGACGCTTCATTCAAGAAAACTGGTTCGTCTTGCGTCGAAACATCGCTGATGAACTTATTCAAAGGTGTAGGAAATTATCTTAATATTTCACGTAAAATACGATTTTTAGTTTTCGTTAAAAGCGGACAAGCTGTCAAGACATTAAAGAAACCAGAGAAAAGTTACGCGGTTGAAAGCTTGGAATATCTCATGGACTGTGTGGCGAAGTATTTTGAAAATGAATTTACAGAACAATTGATTTATGTTGAAGACGAGAAGTGCCCGAGGTTGAATTTCATAGCACACTTCGGTGATCGAGATACGCTGTCTACATGTGTAGAGCGAATGATCAGAATTAATAGTATTTAATTGTAAATGTGCAGTGGTTTCTCAGTTTTAAATACTTATTCACTCTATATAGCACCTGCTTTAATCAGCGTGCAGCTACACTACGACAAACATATCTGAGATTTAAAATAATATAGAGGCTGGTACTAAACCTAAAAACATGTAAGCAAATACAACTTGGACTTGCCATGTTTCGAATTTTCGTTGTTTAATATTATTATTATACACGTACATGAAATACAAATATTTAATGATGTGTTCTAATTGATAATTGTATTACAGTATTGGATTATTTACTTTTACCAATAATAAACGTTTATATCAAATTTTGACTGACATGTAAATTATATTTTTTCTCCTATCCGCTGACAACAATGAATGATTCTACATTTTTTTAACTGATCGATTTATTATAGAAACATAGCTAATTACATATAAACATAGATGATAAACATAGATATTATATAAACATACAAAATAAACATTAAAAAAATAAGAAGATGACACGTGTTAAAGATCACAGAGATCTAGGAGAACAATACCATAAAAAAAAATGGAAAAAGATGTAAGAAAAGGATCGAGGTGTGCTGATAGGCCATTTAGGAGCGCCATTGCCGTTGTACTAAATTGAGTGCTCGCAGCTCACAAGCATCAGCAAGCAACTGGAATAAATAACAATGGGTGGCTACTAGCACGGGTGAACGTAGAAGTTAAAACATTAAAAAATCCTAGGGTTGTGAAATGCACCGCGAAGAAGAAGGAATGAATGTTTGAGAGCAGTAATTTTCCTGCGGCACTCAGAATGGAAAGAAAGCATCCCTAGAAGAAAAATGGTTGGATAATGTACAGAATTCTGTACATTATCAATTGATCGAGTTGAATGGATAGTTTCGTACATATGAAAATAGAGACGTCGGAGAATTTTTTATTATTTTTTCGAGCATGAGAATGTATTTGGATTTATTGAGATTCCAAACTAATATCCCATATTCCAGAACAAAAATAACAAGTGAAGAATATAGGGTACGAAAAATTAGAGGATTGCGAAATTGACTAGCTTGGCGGGTGATGAACACGGAGAAGTTTATTGGCGCGGGGAGTTAAATTAATTTTGTGTTAGTATATAAGTGAAGAGTGTATCGTAGGTACCTCGATCCTTGACAACCGATACTCTCTCGAACAATTTTTAAAACGAGAGAAAAAGATAATGTAACATTTGTTGATACTAAAAGTAAGCTTATTGATGGCCAAATCGATGCACTATTAAGATTTGACTCCAGATTGGGCATATCTTCAATGGAGGAAACGGAAGAGAAGATTTTAAGACCGTCAGCGAATAATAGGCACGGGGAGTGATTAATACAATCGACAATATCATTAAAGAATATCATAAATAAAAGGGGACCTAAAACGGAGCCTTCAAGCACCCCAGAGAATCGGAGAGATTCATATTCACCATAGTCTATGAATTGCTTACAATGGGAGAAGTAAAAAGAGAAGAATAAAATCAGCTTCAAAGAAGCACCGAAAGCGCTCAGTTTACTAAGAAGTAAGTTATGATTAATTAATACGATCAAATGCTTTGGAACTATCGATATAAATTGAGTCAAGCTGGCAGCTAGGCTTAGATAATAGTGAGAGTGAGTACGGATAGTGAATGTGAGTTTCCATGTAGCCCGGTAGCAACTCGTATGAGTTCATAAGTTCCTAACTAAAGGCTAACTGAACCTTACGTGGGTCAAGTGGATTTATCAACCATTTCTATGGAAGAGAAACGCCAGATGCTTAAACGTAGGCTGGACCAGTATCGTTACATGGGTGTTTGTCGCCGGAGTAGTTTCAGATTTTTTGCGTTCTCTCCTCCCAACAAAAATAATCTCTTCCTGCTGCCCCTGCTTATAATTCAAATTCTGTAAAATTTAATACTTGAGACGTAGTGACATCTGTTGACACCTAAGCACATACTGAATAAGGTTTGAGACACTTACTTGCAATACCTACTGAGTAATTTGAGTTTAAAAATTATTGTGATAGAGACAGAGAATCGTAACCTTTTTTACATATACGCCGCTTTCATTTTGTAATCGGTTGCATTTATACACACTTAATGTTAAAAAAGACGTTGTAACTACGATTGATTTTATTCGAATATGAATGTATTTTTTGTTTGTTATTATTTTACTTATTTGCTGTGTTTTACATTTTTTTTTATTTTTAGACTTGTTATGTCATCTATTGACATCTGAGCGTAGTTTGACTAAGTTTTAGGACACTACCTATAACACTGACTGCACAGCTTAAGTTTAAAAAATCTTAGATTTTTTTCCACACTAATGGTTGACGATCATTAAATGTCATAATTAACCTTTTCGCTTCGGTTGTCGGCACATACCTTCAAAGATTCGCCGACCGTTAACATCGATTGACGTGATATATCGTTTTGCTACTTTCAGTACTCATTCTGACATCTACGGTAGGAAATTGGAATTGCAGTCATTCCCTTTATCAACCTAAATGTATTATTTACAGGAATTTGTAAAGCATGTAAATAAATATCGTTAGGTGTCGTCACAGGAGCGATTTATTTGTAAACCACACGTGTCAATGCCACCACATGTATGGAGTTACATAATGAGCGTTTGTTAAATCTAATATTTTTTTATAAATCATCTGATATCTAAAGGATAAAAGAACCAATGTGATATATGAAAATAGGTCAGATAAGTACATTTATGCTTTAAATACTACTTAGCAAAAAAAATGGTTTTAAAAATTCACGCCGTATTGACATTATAATTTGTATTCCACCGAGCCGTAACGAAAGGGTTAATAGTATTTTTGTCGTTTTTTTGCGTGGGTTGATGTAGGTTATGTTTTTGTTTAAAATAGTTTATTTTTTGCAAATATATGATAATATGAAAAAAAAAATGAAAAAAAGTAGCTTAAAAAAATTCACTCCCAGTGGAAAGTCCTCATGTAAGAAAAGTTCCATAAAACTCACTGACACACAAGTTGCTTGCATAAAAACATTACAAAAAACATATATTGCCCGTTAATATATTTTTATTACTGGTCATACTGGCATCAAATGTCAAAACAAAAATAAGCGGGAATAATTTTGATTAGTATAAAATAAAATGCCTTCAACGCGAACAAGGTCGACTTCTGCTAGTAAAAAGGAATCTGATAATGATAAAAATGCCGACAATAAATCTTCACCACCAACCAATGATAAATTTGAAAATTCGTGGATGCTGTTAGCAAAAGGTATATAAATACGTAATAACGATAAGTAAGTATGTATTTTTAAACATCAGAAGTGGACAAAGTGAATCTAGAACTGTGGATTTATAATATATAGTTGTTATTTTGTTAACCCCAAAATTCACTTCGTTAATTAGTTGAAAATGAAACATGTTCAATGTATAACCCTTTCTAACCTAACTATTAAAAGGTGACTAAGTTAGCTTTAGCCCATATTTTGGTAACACTTCGCTGTATTGCATCAAGCTTTATAAAATCAATACATGCTTAATACTACCATAAGTAAAATACGACTAAAGGATAGTAGTCCTGACGATTATTGCTATTTGTAAGATTTATTATTTCAACAGTGATATTCAGTTTTTTACATATTTACAGATAACTTTCGACAATGGTAATACATATTTCCACTAGCAATCTCACCAATTCACACACAAACACAACACACTTTCACTATATGCAGAGACAGCTGCTTTGACTGAGCGTCATATAGCTGACTAATTCTTCTATTTCTTACACTATTTCATCCATATCGACAGTGTCCAATGTCTTCGCTCTTACTTAAAACTAGCTGCGCTCGATTTCGGGGAATCCCCGGGTTAAAATAAAAGAGCGCTAAACCGAAACAGCGCCAAACGAAACAGCGTTAAGCGGGGCCTCACTGTATTTTATTATTTCCATCAAATTTCCTAATCTAACTGCTTTCCTTTCCACTACATGAGTTAAACATATACCCCTAACTCACAACCTACACCCACCTACTTAATCACACCTTGCCTTATATAAACGAGCACACTTCCTTGCCTAATTGACACGACAATGGATACCCGATGTAGTACAAACATGTCTTCCTATAAAATAAAATTGTGGAAAAATTTCTAAATAATCTTTTATTTTTATTTTGACAAACCAACTAAATCAACTCAATATTGATTTTTAAAATGACCTTAACCCTCCCCTTACTCTACTAAAAGCATCCGAGAGCTCCGATGATATGTATTTTCTACACCATATGAAAATGTCATTTAAAAACATGAAAAACGTGACTGTTTCTAAATATTGCTTTGATTGACTATGGTTGAAGGTGCGATGTATCAATTTTTGTAATGTAAGTAATCTGAAAAAGAAAAAAAAATCCCAATAGCCGATATAGCTGGCGCAGACCACTAATGCAGCGCACATGCTGACCCTTGCGTAGCCAAATTCTTACTAACGGATTGTTCGCGAAGCCACAGATGTGCCCTATACTAAAAAAATTGTCAGTCTGAGCAGCCGCTCACGCAGATGCATGATTTGGGCACGTGATTTCATTGCTATGATTATTTACTTCCATTGCTACAAATAAATAACTATACATTATTTTAATTTTATTTAATACTTAATAATATTACGGAGGAATACAAAAAATCTCAGCTCAGTATCTATTATATTTTTTATGGATATTCTCATTATTAGAGTCGAGTTGTAGTAAATACATATCATCGTGATGCAGGGATTAAAGGAGCAGTTAAACAATGGCTTAATTTCATATTTACATGAGTTTTTTCTGACGGTTTACAGATGAAGTGTTTCAAGAAGACGCGGAGTCGGTGATCATTACCCTCACTCACCCCGGCCTGCTGAAGCCATCAAAGTTTCTGATAAACAAGACCACATGCAAACTGTTTGAAATCCTCACGTTTGATGAACCGTACCGGTCCTGGTTCATTGATAATACAGTCAAGTCGGATGGAAAGCTTTACTTGTCCACCCCCATCGATCCACTGTTCATAAGTAAGTTTGAATTCCACTGCGATCTGGTAGCGATAGAGATCTCTGTTGGTAGTATATGATGGCCGTATACTCCAAATTGGGAGCACAAACGACAAACAAAGAAAAAAAAAAGTGTCGTCTATGAGTGAATCTATCTTTACACTTCTATAGGTAAGGTTAGGCATAGGTTCTTGTATCATGTTTTCCTACATACCTAATAGTAGTGGGAAACAAACCCAAACATAACTCTAACCTAACCTAAATATAATTGTAAAAGTAAATATCTTGCTGCAATTGTTAAAATAACGCAGTACATAGAAATAATAAATAATGCCGCTTTTAGATTTTATCTCCAACTCTTAGAACACTGACATAAAGTTATTTCACGTAGTTTACACATAGGAGACCACCAAATATAAGATATGTATAATATTTAGCTATTCATGTATTGTAACTATTTATCGTATTCAAGAAACTTAACCAGGATGAGTAGCAATTATATACTTACCTGCTTATACATCATATACTGGCGAAATCAGTTGGGCTCTACGACTCTTAACTTGTATGTTCCATATAGTGAAGATAGTTGTTTGGTTTCAGTCCTGCCACTTTTGAAAAGCCACTGCACTGCCAGAGCTGTACCTTTGGAGCATGTTATGGAATCATCAAAAGATGCCGATTTTAAACAACTGTCATGCATTAAATTTAATTTGAACCCAATTGCTGACTTAAAGGTAAGCTTTTATTATTCTAACACTGATGACAAGTCTTCCACTTCGTTCCTAGTCATGTATCACATGATGACTTCAAATTATGAATGATTTCAAAAATATAACATTTAAAAATACTTTATTGAACTCAATTCCTTGTCTGTCTGTTCATTAAGCATCTGAAAATTGATTTTATACTAACTTTCCGATGAGCCATTTTTAGGAGTTCAGTATTAACACTAATCCAGTCCACGCGTTACGCGATTAAACTTATGCTGGAGGCCGACTGTTTTTTAAAGAATGGCTAAATCTATCGTCACATGTTCAAATAAAAATAAATATGACCCTCACTGAAAAGGTTTGAGATCTTTGAATTATGGTCGAAAGTAAAAACAACACGTTGTGTGATCGGCCACTAACGTTTGGAAAAACATCACAAGCTGTGTATAGTCGGCCACTAAGCGTTGGCGGAAGTTTTCTACAGTAAAACATAATCTGGAACTATTCATATTTACTCATATTTATATACTCATATAGAAGTACATTATAATTAGTTCTCAAGAAGTACAACGTTGCTTAGTGCTATAAAGACTTAAGTTACGTTAAACATGTGTCTTGCGTCCTCGGAATGTTAAAGTACATCTCATCTTGCAAGTAGTTGAGCATGTCGTTACCGCATTGTGGATTGATCTTCGAGGTTCTTGCGCTTATCTTCGCCAACCTTTGCAGTCTATGCAACGGATCATATGTAACATGGTAAGCTTCATTAAATCAACAGATGAGACTTTAAAATCACTATCACCATCTGTCGGTATTCTCATGTACGTGTTTACATAAAAAAGTTCAGTTATTACATAAATAATCCCATATTTTTGTATTTATTGTATATTATTTTCAGATCAATAATTTGATTATAAATCTTAAATTTTTTCATATACAATATATATATTTTTTACCATCGTTTAAATGGTTCGATTATACTTTTCGTTTTTTCTATAGGGTCCTGCTGATCTCAGTGCATACAAATACAGTGAAGAAAAAGTCCTCGCTTGGTTAGAAAGCAAAGTGAGAAAAGTAGCTACCGCCTTGAAGAAAAAGAAGATGCACGTGAAGCCCGGCGCTGTGTCAGCCACATTTGTCACCAGCAGCATCAAGGGAGAGACGGTGGACGAAGGTGATAGTCTTCATGATGCTTTTATTGTATACCTACCATTTCTCTCAATTTTTCACATAATTGTTTTTATATCATGAGTCATTTAACCCATTCAGGTAGTATTTTTGAAAAATTTAAATTCCGGTATTATGATAAAACAAAAATCTTTTTTTTTATCCAAAACATTTTTTTTTAACTTTTTTTCAAAAGTTATTAAGGAAACATGTACTGTTTTTGTTTTCTCAATTGATTTTGTTAACTTTGAATAAAACAAATACGGATACAAATACAAAGGTGACAAATAAGATAAAAGTAATGCACACTCGAATTCTTGTTCTGTGTTTCTCTCTTCTTTCTTTTCTTCTTCTTTTTATAAATCTCGTTTGTGATGCGATAAAAACCAAACCACAGACGGCATAAAAGGTCATTTTTATTTATTGTGGGTCAAGTTTCAAGGAGACACGTTGCTGTCACTTCGACGCAATTACACACTACGAATCAGACTCGTTACTCGTTATACCATCAGAATGGGTTAAACTCGAAAATTAAAAGATTACTTTTTTAATGATTAAAATGACTATGAACAAGAACAATATAAATTGTAAAATTACTTAACTCAAACAAAACTCAAAGAGAAATGTAGTTGTACAAACATTATCATCTCTATGCCATTATTTCTTTGATGAAATGAGAAATATTATACAGTTGTGCAGTATCGTTGGTTGTCATGACAACACTGCTTGAAATAAAAGGGAGCTGTAAAGATGATTCATCATCATCAGCCTGTATTCGTCCACTGTTGAACCTCCCACATGATTTCCCCCGCATGAATCTCCATCCTCTTCGATCCTCTGCCTTCCGCATCCAGGTCACTCCAGCTATTCTCCGTATGTCGTAAGTCCATTTTGCAGGGGATCGGCTAGTGCTTGGTTTGCCAGTTCTTGGGCGCCACTCCAATACTTTTCTTCCACATCGACGGTTGTCTCTTTGACAGATATGTCCTGCTCATTGCCACTTGAGTATGCCTATTTGTTGGGTAGCCTCCACTACTGAGTTCTTGTGCGGATATCCTCATTCCGGATTATATCTTTTAGCGACACTCCTAGCATGGATCCCTGGGTGACCTTTGTTTTATGGATAAGGCTTGCTATTAGATTCCACGTCTCTACGCCATAAGTTAAAGATGATTATATTTGTATAATTCTGTCCGTCTTTGAAAATTGAGCGAATATGTTATTTTTATAGGTCGTGTAAAAATCTCATTTGCATAATTTTTAAAATTTAATTTTAGATGATTATTTGAAATATGGCTGCGGAATAGTCGGCGAATACTTGGATGATGAAACGTTTGATCTGCTGAACGAGAGGTTTAAATTCAAGCCGGAAATCAATGCGACTCCCAACAACAAACGCAAGTCAGAAGTTGAAGCCAACAATGGCGATCACAAGAAGATAAAAGTTGAAGAGGTCAAGGAGGAACCGGAAGAAATCACCGACAGAATAAAAAGTTCTTACTTCACCACACCCGTGGCTATTCAGCCGAAAGTTACGAAGTCAGTCGCTCTGTCAGCAAGAGAAAAGGAGAGAAAAAAAGCAGCTAGCGGGACGAAAAGTATTACATCATTCTTTACCAAAAAGTAGTTTTAATATGTAAATATTTTAACAATTTTGTCTGTATACCTATTCAATAGATGTTTTAATTTGATTTCTTTAAAAAAATAAAAAATACTGCAAAAATATATATAATGTTTTTTTTTATACAATTTATGTAGTCCAAATCAGTGATAAGTTAATTTGGGCTTAGTTAATTTTATGATGCCAGATTTTATTGTCGAAATATATTTTTTTATTATGGTCCTCAATAAGTAGGTAAATATGAATAATAAATTACCTTTTAACAGTAAATTATGTATTATTATTTCAAATAAGTACCTACCTAATTGATAAAGTATTGTTGTCTTTTTTTCTCAATTGTTAATGTTAACCTATTTTGTAATACATTTAATAATTTAATTTAAAAAATAATAAAATTTATCAAGCTGAATTTTATATTTATTTAGTCTGACTGAACGCGGTGCCTATTCTTAAAAAATATGTTGATAATCTCTTTAGGTTGTTGGGAGGTGTTTAATCGAATTAAATAAACGTTTGATAAAAATAATATTGAAAAAAAAATGTAAAAATAAAAAAAATTAAATAATCATTATTATGCCATTTTGTCAATAATTGTTTGTAAATAACTAATCGTTATTAAAAAATATTTGACTGGCTGAATACTGAGCGTCGTCGCCGGCCGTGTTATGTGTACAAGCAGTCTAGTGCGCAAGTCGCTGCGCAGAGGTGCTCGTTGATGTCCGCCATTTGTCCGATGTCCGACCGCTGCTGAGCCGCGCCGCGACAAGCCGCCAGGGACAAGAGCACCGACCGCGCCGCACTCGCATCCGCGCGGGACTCGCCAGGGACCCCACAGCAGCCGCATAGCAGCCCAGCCGCGAGCGCGCCCCCGGCACCGGCGAGCGTGCGCCGACGAACCAACTCGCAGCTAATGTCAGCAGGCGTGTCAGACCAGGTACCATCGAAAAAAAAACAATAAAAATACATTAAAACGCGAACCGATTCAAATTTCATTCTTAAATCACGACACCGCTCACAACGCCATAACCTAAAAAATTCCGAACAAAAAATCTACGATAATCAATTTTAAAAGCCTGCACAAAATATACGCCGGTGGCATCATTATAACCTGGTCAATTCATCTAGCTGCTGTCCTGATCATTATACAAATCCTAATAAATAAACTTCTCAGAAGCTATCGTTTAATCTGTGCTTGATATATATTAACTGCATAATACATTGCACACATATGGTCGACAGTTTCACTATGTTTATTGTAGACATTAAACGCCATCGGTGAGCTTTGGAATGCTCTTCAAGCACCTGTGTTTCTTCTTTTATACAATCTGTATCTTTTCGCTATCCTTACCTCTTGAAGCATCCAACCATAACATTAGTAGTTCTCTTGCATATGTTTACACCAATTGCACAACATTTCTTCTTTAATCATTGCAATTTGTAGTTTTTCATCTTTGAATCAACATATTTTAGAACAACAATATGCTTTTTTGAGTTGCAATCAATTGTGGGTTATATTTACAGCCAGTGATGTGTTCTTAAAATTAATCATCTACAAACATTGTCGATCAGACTTCAGAAGAATAGCAATAGGAGGCGGGATGCAGAAAGCAGAGGATCGAGATAAATGGAGACTTGTGTGGGAGGCCTACGTTCAACCATAGACAAGCACACGCTGATGATGATGAAACATTGCTGAATATTGAAATCTTATCACAATTGAAGACTACACTCCTTGTTAATTAATGTATACAATAATATTATTATATTAGTATTTGTATAGCGCTCTTTTATGACCTAATGATCATTCCAAAAGCGCTTCTTTGCCTCTCTGAGTAAAAAGGTGGGTCTTGAGTCTGCTTCTGAAGGGTGCCTCCGCTTTAAGAGAACTTATGCTTTCCGGTAGCGAGTTCCAGGCTTTTGGTGCTGCGTAGCTGAAAGCCTGATTGCCAAAGACCGTGCAAGGACTACCTCCCGTCAGCTGCAGGGTGCTTCTATTTGCTCTAGCCGATCTGAGTGTCTCCACGTGCGCTTATTTCTGAAATAATAATCACTAATGACAATAGCACTTTGTAAGCGCAGATCACTTTCAATTACAAGTTAGTAACAATAAAATCAATGTTTTGATGTTATTTGTACAGGGAACGGCAAAAAAAACTGACGGTTTGATTACTTGTTTACTAATTAAACCGTCAGCTAGTTTTGCCGCTCCCTGTATATTAAAAATTTGATTGATTTTGACAATTTAATCAGTGAGTGCGTTTTTTGTTTCATGTTTTGCGGCCTGAGCAGCGGATGAAAGGACAAGGGAATCAAGGTACGCCACTTGTTATGGACTCTAGTATTGTTATGTCCCCACCACAGCCGCCGCACACTCTGTGGACCCTATCAGACAGTATTCTGTGAATTTTTTGTGACCGTTCTCACTACAGCGCCCAGCGATATCTGTTACCCATCGGTTTCCTGAGAGAGGGAATACCCTTACCGACTAAAGACTAAGATTATTATAACTTCAGTTGGTAATCGTAGACATTATATATTATTATGATTTAAATTTAACCCGTAAGATAGTTAATTAATAATTATTTGACTAGCTTACTTAATTAATATACCAGAACAACATAACCATAATAAAGTTTACAACATAATCACAATGACTCTAAAAGATCACCGCTTACGCACATTAATGTGACTTAACAATATAAGTTAATGGAAAGAAAACATTCAAAATTACGACAGCAACAAAATGTCAACGTTGTGTGAAAAAATTGTGTAAAAGTAACGCAATTGAAAAAGATTAAAGAAACTGGGTAAACGATAGAACCTTAGGCTTAACCCTTTAGGTGCGGCTATTGTTTTTATCATTATTCCATAAGAGGTGTCGATAATCCATGGAAAAATAAAATAATTATATTTTTGATTTTTATTTAAACACATTATTTGCACATTCATTAGAACATTGTTTGAATGAATGTATAATATATTGGACAGCTGTTCTTACATTGCTGTGTCGTTTTACATAACTTATCATTTACTTTAATACCAGATAGTTCATTTTTTATACCACGTCATTGTAGTGTTCGAAATTTTATTAGTAAATTTATTCCTTACTAATATTCATTGTTAAAATATTATTTTAAGCTTAAAAATGCCATTTTTCACACTTAAGATTACTTAGAAAGCAAAAATACTCACCGATGAGCTTTATTTATTTAACCTTTTCTCTGCCAGCCGATGTATGTATGGCCGTACCAAAAATAAAACCTTCTGAATATCTCATTTTTGAAAACTTTTGAAGTTTATTCGTAAGTTTATTCGTAAAAAAATTAACATTATAATGCGATTGTACCACCATTTATCCATTATAGATGATCACTCATCCAACAGAAAAAGGTTAATACCGAATATTTTACCGCAAAATATGCAGATAAAAAATAATCACCAAACATGGAACACGAATTTTAACTGAAGATGAACAATTTATAATTCTTATTTGATGAAAAGTAATGATATTCGCGATAATCGGGTAAGTCCAGAATATAAACTGTAATAGTGTACAAGAAGTCGGTAACTCTGCTTGCGTGCCCTCTTTATGCAGTGACATTTAACCTGTTAACCGGGTATGACGTAATATTCCGTCATTCCAAGAAAGCAACTGTAGCGGGTGTGACGATATATTCCCTCAAGACACTTCCGAAATTCCACTCTAACGGGCGCGTGACGAGCTACGGCTTATTTTGTTTGTTCATCATATACCATGTACATCTAGGCATCGAGTTGCACGGACTCGCTGCGTATTTTCTTTTTAACATGAACAAAATTAAATTCCTCGGTTAACAGGTTAAGTGACAAAAAACGAAAACTGTTATAATTCTGAGTATACACCAATATTCTCAATAGATGTCGTTGTGTGGTCAAAATATTTGTATGATCATTATAATCGATTTACTTAGGTTAAATCCCGTTTAAAGCGAGCCTCTACAATCTTGTGGCAGTTAACCGGTTAAAAAGTATGCTTTTTCCTATCCAAAATGAGTTATTAGAGTTTGTTTAGGTTTAATTAACCCTCGCTTTACGATGCTAAAAACTTCCGTGCGTTCCGATGGTGTCAACTCATTACACATTCTGATTTAAAGTGAATAAAATGAGTAGAAATTCGAAAAAATGAAAATATTCAAAGATATCGCTTAATTTTACAATAGTTGTCAATAAGCAGTAATAATTGACATTTAATAGCTAAAAACATGAAAAACATCAGACGAAGACCTCAAACGGCCAGACGCACCTTGGCGCGTGAACTTCCGAGAGATACTAACATTACTTGGCCTGTCGATATATCGATGTGCCGATATCATTTCGAACTAGGTGACCAACTGAGGTTTCCCGTCTCGCTCACTCATATTAGTACGTCAGCGAGAGTGAGGAGTATAGATGCCGCCTCATCTGGGTATTTTTAAATTTTATTTTCGCACACGCTTCAAATGATTCATGACAGTTGACGCGTCTTGATTGTAGTGGTGAATTTATTCCGGATTTTAGAAAAATATTTCCTGCTCCCGATGAGTGCCTATTATTATAAAAAAAAAATTTTTTTTTCAATACGTAAATGTATTAAGGAGGAATACCTAAAATCTGAACCCTGTGTGTATTATATTTACAGAGATATTTAAGTTATTACAAGCAATGTGTAGTCGATAGACATCACCGGGGAGGAGAGGTTAAGCAAACACTGGCTAGTTTTACTAAAATATTAGTGTACGTAAAAAAAATCATCAAGCTTATTGTCAAAACTTGCAAAAAAATAGTGTGTAAAATGGCCTATTTACTTGTGAAATGATACTAAAAACATCCAGCTGATTTTCTGAAATGTTTAAACCCTTTAACTGCCAAAAGCGTCTTAATACGCATAATTTTGTGTGAACGGAGCGCCGCTCATACAAAAATTACGTTTTAAGACGCGCCAATCAACAATGCACAATGAACAATTAATTTTATGATTATGGATAAATGACTGCACGACTGGCGCACTCCTCATTTATTTGGTAAGTTTTATAAATAAACTTTATTACACTTTCAATAACGATATGTTTAGAAGGTTTTGCTGGGTACCGCCATACATGTACCTGCCGGCAGTTAAAAAGGTTAAAGCAGTTTGAAACACTGCAGTGGAGCGGTAACTCATTTTCTTCTTGATGTAATTTTTAAACAAAAAAATACAAAACTATGTGTACGTGATGAAATGATGGGTCTCAGTTTTCACACTGACAGTGGCTCTAAAAATGTATGAAACGCTGTTATTTTAATTTATTGAATTCAGAGTAATATTTGTATGGTGGATGAGCTACTCAATGTCCAGTATCATATGACAGCACTATGTTATATGATATATATACAAACCTGTCAGGAATGTTGTAAAAAGGTTCTTTCAATTTTTTTGATTGCATGCAGTGCTGACACATGATTCATGGAAATATAAAAATCATGGAATTATTCATATTCTTTTTTCTGTTTTTAACACAACGGTCAATGTGTTTTACAGACTGTCTTTCTTTAAAAATAAAATAGGGCTTTTGCCCTGGAGGCTCCCGGGAACCATCTATAGTGAGCTCAGTATCATCTATTATATTTTATATGGATATTCTTATTATTAGAGTTGAGTTGTAGTCAATACATATCATCGTAAAGCAAGAGTTAAGAATGTGTTGTTTTGTCGTGCGCAGTGTCAAATGTATCGAAAGAGCAGCTAGAAAGCCCCGGGGAAGAGCTGGTGGAGTCATGGCGCCATCAGCAGCAGCAGCAGGCGCCGGCCTACGCTCCGCCTATCTCCTCGGCCGCGGATCCCTACAGTGCAGTCAGTGAGTAACACCAACCATCATTACATGTTCCTCCACTCAGGACCGAGACACGCTCTTGAACTTGCAAGTCCAATTGGTCAATTTCATACAAAATATGTAAGTGCAAATCGATACCAGTGGTCGCCATCTTGTCGATCGAGCGGCATCGTACTTCATGATCTCGCAAAAGCTAACCACTAGCGCTCCTCTTAACCAGGTGGCCAAAGAGAGAATCTTGTGGTTCCTAATATTCTCCCCACTCCGGTTTCTTAGTCTATTCATGATTTCCAGGTCCGCCAGTCAAGATTCTTGCAGTTGGGAGGCTGTGTGGTTCTCGGAAAGCATTTTTTAACAGTTGTATTATAGCATTGTTATTTTAATCAATATGAATAGTCTAAAAGTCAATTCATAAATCCACCAAAAAGGTGCCGCATTGTAGAAGGATCTAGATGTATCGGAAGATCTTCAAGTGGATGGACATTGACCGATAATGAGATAATTGCAGTGTTTTTGAGTTTCGTTGTTCGCTTACAGGTTACTATGGAGCTACGGGAGCAGCGACATTTCCCTTTCAGTCCTTCGGAGACGGGACCTGGTCGGCCAACGGGACGGATCCCATGACCTTCCTTGGGGGATACGCCCAACACGACACATACGGGATGGAAGGTAACACGTCGACACAACTGATAAACGAATATACTCTTTTTCTCATTCCATATCTGTTCTGTAGCCACATGTCTCCATATCATAGTCTCTAGAACTCTCTCCTGAGTGTATATTTGTACTAAAAGAATTTGCAGAATACAAAGCATAGCTTATTTTAGTAAAGGGAGGTTTTGTCTGTCCGAGTGTAAAACTTTCACAGACAATTGGAGAGACTTCAGCTGACCTCGTGCCACCAGTTAAACTAGGGGCTCTGAACTTGCACAGACCTAAAGCCTTGTGCTGATACACGCATGATCATCTTCCACCTAGGGTGAAACTACCTTTCTGTTCTGCCCAGATATTAAATTCAGAACAACTGCTAAATGGATTAACTCTGATTGCTGGTCTACCCAGCTAATGATTGAGCACGGCGCTTTGAATGACAGATTATACTCATTTAATTTTGTTTCGAACTTTAGTTACCCCTGTGCCGCCCCCTTCAAGACCTCGGAATACGTTATTTGGGACTGTCAGTTCCTTTTGTTAGAAATGGGGGTCCTTTTCAATGCAATTTAAAGAAAGTGCCTCGAAATTATCGGGCATGCGGTCTTTGTGGCCACTAAAAAAAAATCCATGCATCAATAATTTTTCTCGTATTAAGGGTGAGAGAATCTATCTTCCATCTACATCTCCTTTAAACCCGTGACTGCGATTCTAATATCTTTCATTAGTTATTTTTGTCTTGCCAGTCCAGTATTGGAAGCATATTTGAGCAAGAGAGACTCTCTGGAAGCGTGCACCATTCGGTTCTCTACTCGTGATGATTTGTATTTCGTTTGCGGTGATAAATATTATTTATTTCTGTGGAAGTCTATAATATACAATTGTTATTGAATATTTATCAAAGCATGATGCAACCAATGTATCATAAAATATATATTTCATATAGCCGGTAATTTCAATATGTTATTATTTATGCAATAAGGAGATATGTAGTTTTTTTATGGCGTTAGACTATTATCTAAGTAATTATTAAATCACTAAGCAAGCCTTGTGACTACAAAGTAACGCTCTGTCTTCACACTCTGATAAGGAGTTTACTGTGTATAGTGTATGTTATGGCTGTGAGCTTAAGATACTCATCTGTGACATGAGCTCTAGGTATCTATTCTTTCCCCGGCTATTTATTATTTCAATGATATTTATAAGTCATAATTTAGTTTACGAATAACGATCAATATTTAGTTTTGATAGTACATCCAAATTAAAACCGTTCATGATGCAGACACTTGCAATAACCATGCGATTATTTCATAATAATATGTTTTAACTTTATTTTAGGGGTGTTGTGGTTATAACCATGGTTCACACTTTTTTAGAAATTTAAAGCCAAAGAGACTGAATATGTCGAAAATATATATCAATGTAAAGGAATTTCATATATAAATGGAATTTAGGTTCTACTTTCCTTTGAAGATAACCTCAAAATTAAATTTCTTTTAAAAATGTGGCGATACATTTATCTTATCAATAAAACAATGGCTTTACAATGTCTTTTATTGCCAATAAAATGCTTTACGGAGACATGAATTGTTTCCAATAATATATTCATAGACTGTGTAATATTAATATATTATATATCGATTGTTCCGAGGAAACATTCAAAAGTGAAATGTTTTGAATGTCTGCCAAGATTCATTTTACATAATATCAGCTTTTCATGTTTCAGTTTGTTTTTTTTATATACAGGAGGCGTATGTTTTTTACAGTATGAGATTACAGAACCCGGTGTAATTTGAATTATTTAATTTTAGAAGAAAATTGATACCTCATTACCAAGAAAAAATATTTCTTTGAACCTTCACATAAAATCCAGTAAAACGTTTATAGGAATATTGTGTTATTTTTGATATCTGTAATAATAATTGATCAGTGGAGAATAATTATATTCAATAATTTTGCTATTTAAGTTATTTATTTTTCTGTTTATCTATTTGATAATATAAAGCTGACTTATTTGTTTTACCTATTAAAAATGATGTTGACGATTGTGTGTCCGAGTACAGGAGTGTTTGGCCCGTCCACCACAGCCTTCTCCACAGCGACCTTCGCGCAGCCGACCTCGGCCAACTTCAACTACTTCCACGGGAACGGAGATTACTCCACCTGGGGGGGACCGCTGGGGCGCGCCAAGCAGTACGATGACTACTACCGCACCGAGGCGCTCTACGTCGCTGACGGGCTCAAGGTCATCGAGGCCGGAGTCGAGGGCTTCGCCATCGCTGATGCCAAGCTCGAGAAAGAGCTCAAGGGCGCTCCCGAGCAGAAGGACGCCTCCGGGCAGCCCAAGAAGACCTGGGCCACTATCGCCAGTCAGCCGGCCAAGCCGCAGCCCCCGGCACAGCTCGCCGGCCTTAAGAAGAAAGGACCGGGCATGCCGCCGCCCCCTATCGTGCCCGGCAAGCACAACATGGATATTGGGACCTGGGACACAAAGAACAACCCCGGCGCTTACGCGCAACAGCCGCCGGCGCCCCTGCCGCCTAAGCCGCAACCTGCGCCACCGCCACTGCCGCAGATGATGCCACCACACATGCAGCCACCGGGAGGCGCACGTCCGCCCTGGGCTGGAGCTGCGCCGCCCCGCGCGCCCCCACCGCGCCCCCAACCGCAACCCCTGATGCTGCCACCGCCGCCCCAACCCGACCCGCTACAAGTGCCCCCGCCCCCAGCCTTACAGGCTCCGACGATTCCTCACCCGATTCTCGATGAACTCCGCATCAAAAACAACTACAATCCGGCCGAGTTTGACCTCAGCGGCCCGGACGCCCGCTTTTTCGTTATCAAATCCTACTCAGAAGACGACATCCACCGCAGCATCAAATATGAAATCTGGTGCAGCACCGAACACGGCAACAAGCGTCTAGACACGGCGTTCAGCGAGCGCGAGAAGGAGCAAGGAATCGTCTACTTGTTCTTCTCCGTGAATGGCAGCGGCCACTTCTGCGGCATGGCGCAGATGGTCAGCGCCGTCGACTACAACTCCAACTCCAGCGTCTGGTCGCAGGACAAGTGGAAGGGCCAGTTCAAGGTGCGGTGGATATACGTCAAGGGCGTGCCCAACGTTCAGCTCCGTCACATCCGCCTCGAAAACAACGAGAACAAGCCGGTCACCAACTCGCGGGACACTCAAGAAGTCCCGCACGCCAAGGGGCTGCAAGTGCTTCGCATGATGCACGGCTATCGCCACTCCACGTCCATCTTTGATGACTTCATTCACTATGAGAAGCGCCAGGAAGAAGAGGATTCTAGGAAAGTGCCGGACACTCCTCAAGGCCAGGGAGGACACCAGGGAGGCCACCAAGGAGGCCACCAGGGAGGTCACCAGGGAGGCTACAAAGATGGCCACCAGGTCGGGTACGAAGGAGGAGGCAAGCCACACCACCACCAAGGCTATGACAATAAGCATGACAACTATGGCGGCAACAAAGGACACTACGGAAGAGAACAGCATGGTGGAGGCTTTAACCGTGATCACGGCGGATACAAGGAACACGGCGCCTACAACAAAGATCAGGGAGGCTACAACAAAGATCAGGGAGGCTACAACAAAGATCAGGGAGGCTACAATAAGGATCAGGGTGGCTACAAGGACCACGGAGGCTACAATAAGGACTACGGGAAGGAACAACACCACGGGAACAACGGTGGAAACAACGATGGGTACGGTGGCGGAGGTGGCGGGGGGTACAACAAGGGGGGCCGCGGGGGCGACCGGGAACACGGCGGCTACAGGGAGCCTCGCGAGCAGGGGGGCTATCGCCCACACCATCAAATGCACAAGGTCTGTACCATTCATCATTTCATATAAATACTCCATATCTTTAAAAAGTAAAACAATTTATTTTTAACAGGGATCATGCTAAAATATATCAAGTATAACTTTAACCATAGCCAATATACAAGGTTGGTCCGATAAGTACCTTAGCCTACAAAATAAAAATAAAAATTTTAGAAAGTGGCGATTTATTTCTCAACATAATCCTCTTTTTAGCTTGATACACTTGAGAAGAGTCACACCGTACACAGCGTCCAAGCTTTCTATGATTTCACTGCGAGATTTCCTTTCCATAAACAAGATTGGAATCACCGACCGATATTACTCTTTTTCCTTTTTCCTAAAATCTGCAGACACGCCCGCTTCCAAACACTGTCAAAACAAAACTACAAATCCGTTTCGTCTGAAATTGACAGTAGCCGCTACGAGAATGTACTACACGATAGTAAATTTCTCTTGTGATAGTTGGGCCATCGGGCGGTGAGGCTAAGTACTTATCGGTCCGCCCTCGTACATCCATGATGGTAAAAAAACAATACTACAATAATGTCAAATACACATAAGAAATGTTTCTTTATACATATTATGGAATTCTGCTAAAAATTATCGGTTGTTTTTTTTATTTTTTATTAAAAATATATGTAGTTTAAAACATGCACCATCTATAAATAATATGTATATAGTATACAGGGTTTCTCCGAAAAGTAATAGGACTGAGTCGATTAAAAAAAAAATATTGAGCCAATCGTTACAATTCTTTAAAAACATTCAAAGTAGGCTTCTTCTGCGCCGATGCAGCGCTACCAGTGCGATTTCCAAGCATTGAGAAGGCGTCGCGGAAGGCATTCTCCGTCCGGGGGGGCCACATCTGGGCTGCGGAAGCGTTGGGATGCCTGCTTTGGTCAGGTAGCTGGTAACAAGTCAGTGAGCACTTTTGGGACCATCTTTGCGCACACAAAATGTTCAAATGCTCCGCACACCACAGATTTTGTTAAATTTAACATCTGGGCAATTAAACAAATACTTAGTCGACGGTCTGAGTTCAAAACTTCGCGCACACGAGTCACATTGTCGGTGTTTGTCGAAGTCGAAGGTCTTCCAGCACGGTCTTCATCGGTAACTTCTTCCCGGCTCTCCGAAAAGGCCTTGTGCCACCGAAACACACCACTTCTTCCTAAAGCATCATCTGGGTAAACCTGCTTGATCATATCAAACGTCTCTGTCGCAGATTTACCGAGTTTCACATAGAATTTAATCGCATACCTCTGCTCTAACGAACGCTGCATTTTCGGCTTGCACCACTCATAGAGACACTTCGCGTGAAAAAGCCTCTCCTGTCTCTCCGGACAACTAACCAGCCGCTCGTTGGTAAGCTAGGAACCATCTCTACTGAATCCAGTTGGTGCGCACGCACTCCGAAGTACAGTCGCGGCGGAAAAAAATTAGTTCTATTATTTTCGGGACAAACCCTGTATATGATGTATACTTGCCGGCGGTCACAGCTCAATGGTAAAGCGTTTGCTTTGCAAGCCAAAGGTCGTGGGTTCGATCCCCGACGGACATTAAAAAAAAAAAGGATTTTTAATCGATTTCTGAGCTCTTAAATACCCCGGTTGGTGTGAATTTGATCCATCACCTGTAAAATGTCAGTCATAGCCTATCAATTAAAATTGGTGGTAGACAAAAGTCGTCCTGTGAAGACCACCCATTCATAGTAGATTCCTGTAATAATAAAGGATGATGCGTGAATCTCGGGCTGTAGTCTATGACGTTGGCGGATCAACACTCCACATGCAGCGTTTAGCCATATACACCATGGTAAGCATCATAGAATTCCACAGATGAGACAAAAATTACTATCACCATCTGTCGGTATTCTCCTGTATGTGTTTACATAAAAAAAATAAAAAAATACATGGTTCGTGATTCAAATCCCTGTATCCACCATTTATTTTTCTCTAATTTATTTACAAAAAATAATAACATTAAATGATTTTTACTGTATATGTATACATGTATCAGCTGTTGTATAACCACATGTGTTGTGTTATTGTGAAACTATTGTCACTGTGGTAGTAATGTTGTTTGTGATGGTTTTCAGGATCGGAATGAAAACTCGGGCCGAGGGGGTCGAGGTAGGGGACGCTCTAACTAAAGCGGACGAGCTTCATACATATTAAACAAAGTGCGTGGTGTTGTTGAAACCTTGAATAACTGAAAACATAAAAAAAACCAAAAAAAAATTACATGTATACCAACAAGCAAATAAGAAAAAACACTGAATGTTATTGAATGGAAGTAAATAAAAAAAAACCCTATAATAAATCTTTATGCGACAAGTTTATAGCTAGAAATGTTTTTCGTTTTGTGCTTTTCAAGCCTATTATCAATATAACTGCAAAAAAAAAAATTAGTGGATTTTTTTAACCAGTGGATTTTTTTAATCAGTCGGTTTTCATGATGTTGAATGGTCGGACCATTTGTGGAAATAATTAAAATAGATAGTGTCTCAAAATATATATACATACATGTGTACATATATATATATATATGTGTAAATTTATACGTGTATGTTTACGTGAGCGGCTCGCGTAGAAATGTGTAAACTTACAGAAGGCAAGGGGAGATGTTAGAAAAAGTGTTGCAATCGTTGAAAATGGAACATCTATGGTGTTTTTTATCAAGTCTGTGCTTACATATGTAAAATACATTTCGATGTGAAAATTAATTAACAGTGAATTACTCTTCAAATGAACATTTATGCTGACACCTTTCTTAATAATTTTTTAATGTAACAATACACATATACATAACACACAAAAATTGGTCTAATTGTTGGGACTTGTCGATGAAATAATTCATTTTTCATGCCTTATTTAATGTTTTACTTTCGTAACGCATAAGATGTTGAAGAACAGCTGATGACCTTGAAAAAATACAGTTTATTAACAACTTCCACGGCAAACCACTTCCAAGGCGCCCTTTGCAGTTTCTACCCTCGACCATCCCTTTCACAATGTCGTGAAGAAGAACATCGCGGCGCATGATGTGACCGATTGCCTCTCCGAGATGGTTCTTACTAGGTGCCTATCGTGATTGTGCTGAGAACCTCATTGTTCGTGACGTGGTCTCTTCAGGAAATTCCGAGAATTCTTCTGTAAGACCTCATCTCAAAGGCCTCTAGTCTTTTTATCACTTTCAGATAAGCACTATTCAGAATATCTTATTACATCTATTTTTGTAATTAAATGGTGAGGTCTAGCAATTTACTTCATCTATTTTTTTAATTATATTTTTTTCAATTCTGCGAAGAATTATCTATCTTATAAATGATAAATTTAACATATTTGCTGGCAAGGGGTACCCTTAGTTGCTATTCAAAATGTTTTCTGCCAAACTTTGAAAGTTCACTAATAAAATTGATTAAAAATAGTATTTGATGTAGAGCAAATTGATGGTATATATTCAATGCAACATCAAGATTGTGACTTTCATCATTCTCAGTTCTTTAATCATCAATGCGTCTTATGTAATCAATGAAATATTAGTTTTTTTTTAAATATAATTTAAGCTTTTAAGCGAACCAAACTACTTATTTTTGTTTTTTTTTTATGATTATAATAACTATTATTATTTCCACATTAAATAAACACAATGTGGTAATGTATTTTTTTAATATTTTCTTTAGTTTGTTTTTTTAGTTTTGATTAATTGGGCTCCTGCAAATTTAAAACTCAATTGTTATTGTAGTTTGTCTTCTTGAAAATTCCTTGTGAAAGAATTCAAACCGCAAAAAGAGCCGAACATAAGTTTTTTTTTCTTCTTTATATTATTTTTGTTTGCATCTTTGTTGTGCTTAAGAGATTGACTGGATAGTTAAAAAAAAATTCCTGTACACTCACCTGATCTGCCTTTGTTGTACAACTTAATATGAATTTGAATCCTGCGGATTTATGAAATGGAACAAAAAAAAATGCTTCACTTATTTTAATTTTATACTTTGTTTTAAAGTGATCTTAATACTCTTCAAGCAAGCTGTGTTAATATATAAGAAATATTTATCATTTTCAGTAATCATAGTTTCCTCAAACCAAGCATTGTTGCCTGAATATGCATTAAAATAAATATTAACTTCAATAATATTGATACCGGCATAAATAAATACATTTTCTATAAGATATGAAAAATTGTTCTTAAAATTGGTTTGAATTTATTAATTTATCCTCGCCTTTTTTTTCTGGGGTCCATTTACTCAAAATTTGAAAAAGATGTGATAATCGTCACTGTATCACTTCAAAAAATTATATTTTCACAGATGCATTACAAAGATGCTCTAATTATTCAGAGCATTTTTGTTGTTGTTGATGATCCTCATAAATCTCTGACGCACGGAATGGATGACTGCAAAGAATGTGTATCAGGGACTTTCAAACTACAACATGTTGTATTTTATAAAATGAAAAAAAAAATTGTCCGACAAAAAATAAACAAGATTTTTAAAATGTTAGGATTGATGTTAGTCGGTCTAGCTAACCCCACACTGTTCGGATTGTGAGCACTCTAGTGAACAATAATGATTATGTAATAATACCTCAGTGAATAACTAACTTGCGGTGGCTTCATCGGCTCAGTGCAGTGGAACCGGAAAAGTGCGAAGAAGTGCGGGCCCGACTCCCGTCTGACATTTTGTGAAATTGATGAATACTTAAAAAATAAATATATATATAAAAACCCCCCCCGTAAGATACTCTGCGGTGCCCTTAAAAGAAAAACAATACATACAAGTATGTAGCTACGGTGACAAGTTTCAAAACATCATTAAAAAATAAAAATAAATGAAAATATGTATATGCCGAGCGTGGGTGCGTCTCATGTTATATAGTGAACGTTTTTTAATTATTGCAAAGGACTTTTTTATACACGGTGTTTCAGTGAAGGCGTAAGTGCTCGTAAGTGCACCGCTCCGGGCTAATTCTTCTTTGTGGACTCAAATCGGGAATTTAAATAATTGTAATATATGAAAATGTTATATATTCACGCAAGAAATTGTAACAAATTGAATTTTTTTAACAATAAAGACGCCGGGTGTGACGATGTACAATTGTATGAAGCACGTGGAGAACATTTTTTGCCAGTTTCATTAGGGGACATTTTTATCATTAACAGAGAGACGTGTGATCTTTGAATACTATGTTTTGGACTATATATATGAAATGTTTAATATGAGATGTTTTTTATGCTAGACTATGTAATTTGTTGACCGCCCCTGGCGCCGGGGCGGCTGTGAGTCTCGCGCCCGGTTTTTCTTCATCGTTTTAGTTTTGTATGGAATATTTGTTTTGGATTTTTTTTGAACTTGAATATTTGATATTTTTCTATTTCCTGCAGATGTTATGTTACAGGTATGGAGTAATATTATGTACTATTGCGATGTCCCATGTGAACAATTGCCATTGTTATTTTAAGTGGGCCATTCATATTAATTTATTATTTTATGGAATGATTTTTGTAAATTAGATTCTTTGTATTTGTCAGTTGAGACATCATTTTTAACATAAATTTTAATTGAATGAAGAATATTTGGATATAAAAATTCACCAAACAATGTACAAATTGGAATAACTTGTAGAGAATTTAATAATGCAATAACTTCCTAGGTTTCCACGGCCAGGTTTGGTATTGTGGCTATATTAGGTTTAGCCGTGTGTGGCGAATTGTTTAGATCCAATATTCCGACCGCCATTGCAGAGGTCTTCAGGGTTCACAAAGTCGTCAACCCTGGAAAAGACCCCTGCAATGGCGGTGTAAATATTGTATCTAAACCATTTGTCACACACGGCCTAACCCAAAAGCCACAATAAGTATACCCGAGAGAGTCTTTTAATTATTAATCTGTTCTCCGCATATGACCGCTATGTGTGTTGTAATGAACATGCCTTCAGCACGCATGACACATAGAGGTCATGGAAGTTTCAAACCTATATAATTGTATGAAGAATGATTATTGTTAAATCTAACCGAAAATACAAGAAATATATTGTATTTTATTATTGAACAAATTACTTTGGGTGCCAATTAACATATTGATCAGTTGAATAAATATCACAACCTATATTTATAATTGAAAACGCGACAACAAAATCCCCAAAAAAGCAGCCGCGTACAGGGTATGTTCGCTAAATTTGGTGACGCGGGCAAAAGGTTAAATAAATATGTAATAATGACAATATGTTTTACAAACATAATGTAATTGGTAGACTTTAAGAGATTTTAAGGATTTTTTTTAAATTATGTTATTATAATTTGATTTGTACTAATAATACAAACTTTTTTTAATAACTTTATCAATTATTTGCATACAGTATATGTAATTAAAGAAATGTCTAAATGGCCCCTGAATAGCCGAGCGATTGTTCACACGATGCGCCTCGAGCACATTTACAAATGAATTATGTCTTATGAAACAATTAAAAACAACTGTCAAAAGAAAAAATATTCTATGGTTTTTTGATGATTTTTGTATTTTTCGAATATAACGTGCAAGCAGTTTTGTCATTTTTATATTGGACCCCTTCGAAGATCCATTTTTAAATTTAATGAGTCTCGATAACGTCATCAACATACGGTGCAATTTTCCTTCTTAGTTATGCATTGAATTTCTTTAATAATTATTAATTTGTCCAGGTATTTGTGGCTAGCAATGAATTTATTACGATGATGTTTTTTTTTAATTCTTATATATTGCATCACGATTCGGCTGTAAGTTTATATAGAGTGACAAAACTGTTAGCACACGGTTCGCCACACAACTTTTGTCAGTCGGAGAGAAAAAAATAATTACAGTTTTCGTACTAAATCTTTTTAAAAAATACTATTAAATACATAGTAGGTAGCTGTTAAAAAAAGTCTTGTACATCGGAAAATTTTAGCAAAGTCAGCGGGTAAATGAATCACATCCATCAGTAAAAAGACAGGTGGTTTATTTTTATACAATTTCAATTTAAGTACGGGCGCTTTACGCATGGCCCAGGAGAGATGTAAATAATTGTTATTACTCTTACAATGGTTTTTGAGACTGCGAAATAATTGTTACTAGTGGCGCCCCCTAGCACGCACAAAAAAAAAACTGACAACACTTTTGTGACCTATTTTCGTAACCTCCCTTTTTTTCTTCATTAAACACTACGAAATTATATATATTTTTTGTTTCTCGATTGTATCTAGGAGTTTTTAAATTGCTGTATTGTTGTAAATCGTATTACGCAGGAAGACCATCTGAAGACGTGCGCGCTGTCAAGTTGCCCATACTGTATCTGTCTGCAATTTCCTTCAAGAGACACTGTTACATTAAAGTTTAACTAGTAATTTATTAAACACTGTGCCTAACATATCTTATAATAATAATAATATACAATATCAGTGTAAAATAAACATTTTATAATTTTTTTCAAAAATAAGAATCATTTAAAAAATAAACAAACTGTCAACTCACATTTCATTGTATATCAATTGATGACGTGAGTGGATAAAACTGTCATATACACATATGATTTTAGTGCTTTCATATCGATGTTTTACTATGTCATATAAATTCAGTAACATAACTGTTTCACCTTTAACAACATTGAATTTTTTTAAATTCTTTCTGTCTTATGAATACAGGCGGACCTCGACTTTCGTACATTCGACTTTCGTACAATTCGCTATTTCGTACATTTTTTAAAAATAATATATTTTTTTTTTTTGGTGAAAATTCAAAAATGTTTTGTTTTCGTGCAGTTGTTTCCCTGTCGCACTATGTAATGAATATGAACGAGGTCCGTACTGTGAAAAATGTTACGTTCTGTTCGCATATATGCATTAACATTTGAGCGCGAGATAATAAATATAAAAGATAATAATAAAGATAAAATTAAAGAATATGTAAAAAAAAAATTGGAAATATAACATCAAAAATTATTTCCAAAAGGCACGGCATAGTGATGGATGAAATGGAGAAATCTTTGTGTTATTGGATAAGTAATCAAAATCAAGAAAACATCCCTATTAGTACTTCAATGATTCAAGCTAAGGCACTTGGTTTGCATAAAGATTGGAAGGCTAGACTAAACGAAGATTCTAACACGGTGTTTCATGCAAGTAACGGCTGGTTTTCAAAATTTAAAACAAGGTATTCTTTACACAATATTAAATTCACTGGAGAATCAGCTGATACGGATGAAGATGCTGCAAAAGAACTTTATTTCGTCATTGTCCAAAATTATTGAAGATGGAGAATATACCTCTAGTCAAATATTCAATGCACATAAGACTGGTTTATTTTGGAAGAAGATGCCCAATCGTACATTCTTATCAAAGGACGAATCAGTTGTCCCGGGTCATTAACCTTCTAAAAACCGATTGACATTGCTTCTTAGTGGAAATTGAGCTGGTGATTTAAAATTGAAGCCAATGTTAATTTATCAAGCAGAAAATCCTAGAGCATTGAAAGGGAAAGATAAAAAATTGCTTCCAGTCATTTGGAAATCCAATAAAAAAGCCTGGGTTACTACTTTAATATTTAAAGATTGGTTCACTTCACATTTCGCACCAGCAGTAAAACATTATTTTGATGTAAATAATTTACCATTTAAAGCATTATTAATCTTAGATAATGCTCCAGGACACCCAAAATTTCTACAAAATTTATACCCAGAAATCAATGTTGTGTTTCTTCCACCCAATACTACGTGTCTCATACAACCCATGGACCAAACGGTGATAGCTACGTTTAAACGATATTATATGCGGTCGATAATGAATCAGGCCATCAAGGCAACTGACATGGAAGGTGGGCCCACATTCAAACATTTCTGGAAGAATTATAACATATGGAATGCAATAAACAATATTGGAGACGCATGGGCTGAAATAAAAGAGTCAACAATGAAAGGTTCGCAACTATGCCCACAAATGATGAGTGATTTCATAAATTTTGATGAAACTCCGGAAAACATCACACTTGAAATTGTTCACCTAATGAACGAACTAAACCTAGATCTTAACAGTGATGATTGAATCTCATTCTAAACCCTTGACTAATGAATTTCTAATGGACCGACAAGACAACGAAAATAGTATACAAATTGAAAGTGCGGAAGAAGAACCAGAAAAAATCATCAAGACCTTAACAATAAAAAACATGAACGAAGCTTTGACGCATCTCGGAGACCATTTTTGAATATTATGGAAAAATGTGATCCCAATGGAGAACGCATAACTCAATTGCGTAGGGCGATCCATAATAGTACTGCATGTTACAGAACTCTATGAAGAAAAGAAAAAAAGTAGTAAAATACAATTAACCCTTGACAAGTTTATTAAGAGAATATAATTTTTATTTAATATGTACTTAGTTCGTAATTTTTGATAAATAAACATTTTCAAGTACAGTTTTTGGAGTTTTTTTTTTCTACATCCCTCTACTTTGGGACATTTAACTTTCGTACACATTTTCAGGAACCAATCATTTACGAAAGTCATGGTCCGCCTGTAATTAAATTTTAAAATATTCCATTTACAAAAAAAATAGACACATTCATCCACTCGTGTCCTCAATTTTTCTAAGCAAAGGAAAACCTCTAATGGGATTATTATACAACAGTATTTGTACATCTAATATATGATATATTTTTAAGCCAATTAAAAAAAAATTAAAATTTATCCATTTTAGCAATTTATTGAGAATTAATGAATAAATCACATATATATATATATACATATATATATATTTTAATAAATTAATATTTCTTATTTGAATGGATATTTGTTATTGAAAACTTATGATGGCCATTTCAAGTACAAAGTGCTTGTTTCATAGAACACAGCCAAACTAAATTAAACAATAAATAGACATGAATGGCAATATTTTATTCATTCACTTCATTTAATATTTATCATCAATTATTTATTATCTGGCCATGACAACCTAAGAAGTTATTCATTTAATATTATTCAATTTAAACATATGTTGATTGGATTCCTCCATTATGATAATATTTTTGTAATTTAGCAATGAATGAATGTAAATGTATAATAAACTCAGCAAGAACCTTTTAAATATTTAAATACATTTGATAAAGAACACAGACTAATGTAATCATACACATTAAAGATTTTCATTGATTTGTAATTTTTAGGGTATGAAATATGCAATGAAATATTTAATTTTACAAATGGCATTTGCACATTTAAACATTATTTCAGATCACCAATAAAAAATGCTTCAATTAATAATTCTATACTAACTCTATTGGAGTAAAGAACTTTTAAGATTCATTTTGATATAACGCCTCTTCAAATTAATCAATCTTCTGTCTTGGACTGTGAAATCTGGCTGTATCCTTCTTTCCAATGTCCACCAATCTCATGTAAAGATTTGAACTGGATCCCCAAATTATCTATTCGATTTTATTGATTCTTCTTCTTTAGTTTCGCCATTTCCCATCATCTGAGGTCGGTTCTCCTTGTGCACATTGGCCATGTCTGCCTGTCCTGCGCTAAATTCTCGGTCAAGCCCAGAGTTTTCAGATCCTTGTCTACAGTTTCAGTCCAGGTTGCCTGTGGTCTTCCAGGTTTTCTCTTCAGGGTGGGT
>JAGTXR010000445.1:0-103827 GCA_022606575.1 Glossosoma conforme
AATATCATTCATATTTATAATTTTTTTATAATCGAAGTGACAATTTCAGCATCATTTACACATATATTACGATTCTTTAATAACCTCGACCCATGTAAGTCTCAATTTCCACCAGACACATTGTAATGAACTTAATATAATCAATACCTTTTTAACAATATAAATATTTTATACAATTTATATAAATTCTATACTTATTATGCTTGGATCATATACAGAGAGGCTTACATTAGTATCATTTTAATAATAGTAACCTTATAATGTAATAAAAAAATTATATATATATCATTTATTTCTCATTTTTGTACAATTACGTCAGATCTGATTTTTTATTTTTGAAGAACCGTTTTACCCTTTTATTCATTATTTTCATGTCACTGATCGCTTTTATTTCCGGAGGAAGATTGTTGAAATTCACTATTCCGTTGTATTTGTAACCATTCTTTGCATGTTGTGTGTTAAATTTTGGAATTAGTAGATTATGTATATACCTAGCAGAGTGATGAGTGTTCCAGTTTTCAATTCTCCTTTCTTTTATTGTCTGTAGAACAGTGTATTTTTGGTATAATGAATCTACCGTTGGCACTTTAAATTCATTGAATAGGCTTTCTGTTGGGTATGTGGGAGGTTTTTTTAATATGATTTTGATGATAAGTTTTTGTACAGTTCTAATGGGGTTGGTGATATTTAGGTATGTTCCTCCCCAGCCGACAATGCCATATTGCAGTTGAGATTGGACAATGGAGTAGTAATTTTAACTGATTATTTCAAAATTACGTCTCATTTTTGATATATGAGTTACTAAATAATATTTAAATAATAAATTCCTTGTATCATTCCTTCTTAACGACAAATTAACACATACAAGTACACATATTTATAAATTTAATAAATACAAATAACTTTAATATAAAACAATCACGAATTAATTTATTGTATTTTTTTATTTATATTTGTATATGGAACGCTGTATATGGAACGATATTTGTATATGGAACATATGGAACGCTGTAGTGGGAGAAGGACGGGAGGGAACATGTGTTGGACCTTTTGGACTGGGTACAAGAAATATGAGAGGCGACCGACTGACAGAATTCTGTGCCAAACATAAGCTTATAGTCGCAAACACCTGCTTTGAACACCATCCAAGATACATATGGAAGGCTCCAAGAGACCGACTCAGACTCCAAATCGACTATATAATTGTAAGAGAGCGATTTAAGAATCAAATTAAAGATTGCAGAAGCTACTCCAGCCCAGATATCGACAGTGACCATAATTTAGTTATTGCTAAAAGTTCTCTGAAACTAAAAAAAAATAATATAAAACTAACTATAAATGGAACATTAAAGCCTTGAAGAACAAAGAGGTCAGAGAGGAATACACGAAAAAACACAAGATTGCGCCACACATAGTTTGAAAAATATAAATGAAATCTGGGAGAAAATAAAAACAAAAATTAAAAATGTAGCAGAAGAAGTCATTGGCAAAGATAGGCCTAAGGCAAGGAAAGAATGGATAACAGAGGAAATCGTTAATATGATAGAAAAAAGAAGACTACTCAAAAATAGCCCCAATGACAAGGCCCAAAGTGAATATAGAGCACTGAGAAACAGAATAAACAGAGAGTCACGAATCGCTAAGGAAGCATTCTTACAGAGAAAATGCAAAGAAATCAATGACAACATGAAAAAGGGAAATATTGAAACTGCATATGCGTCAGTCAAAGATTTCTTTGGCATGAAAATTGGAAAAGGCAAAGCGATAGAAGCAGAGAACGGGAAAATACTGTTTGAAGATACACAAATAGGGGAGAGATGGAAACAGTATCTGGAAACACTATACAACGGAAGTAATGATACCAGCTTTGAGAGTGTGATAGAAAACGAAACTGATGTAGACGCCGATGATTTGGGAGACCCAATTATCCGAGAAGAATTTGACTTCGCATTAAAAAAGCTCAAAGATAGAAAAACAACAGGGATTGATGACCTACCAGCTGAACTAATAAAGTCGGCAGGAACCGGAACTCTAGATGCTCTGTTCACAATGACTCAGATGATCTACAATACAGGAATAACGCCAGAAGACTTCAAAAAGTGTCTAATTGTAACTCTGTCGAAGAAGCCCGGAACAACAAAATGTGAACAACACCGAACACTCAGTATTCTATCCCATGCATCCAAAATACCGACCAACATAATCCTACATAGAATTGAACCAAAAATAGAAAAGACTCACTAGCGATCAATTTGGATTCAGAAAAAGAATGGGAACCAGAGAAGCAATCTTATCCCTGCGTATGATCTTGGAGAAGAGGATAAAAGTGGACCAAGATACATATATTGCCTTCGTGGACATTGAAAAAGCATTTGATAAAGTAGATTGGGAGAGGCTCTTCGATGTTATGAAAGAAATTGGAGTCAAATACAAGGAACGAAGACTCATATTTTCACTTTACAAAGAAGAAGCTGCCATAATATCACTTGGAAATGTCCAAAAGGAAGCAAAAATACGCCAAGGGGTGAGACAAGGATGCTCTCTGTCGCCTGTACTCTTCAACGTGTACATACAAAATGCAATTAATAACATCAGGGAAAAAATGGGCCATAGAGAGGGGGTTAAAATACATGGCCAAAAGATTGATATGATAAGGTTTGCTGACGACATTGCTCTGATTGCTGAAACTGAAGATGAACTCACGAAAGCGCTGACATCCATGGAAAACATATTTAATTCCAACTACAATATGAAGATAAACAGCACAAAAACCAAAGTCATGAGAATAAGCCGCAATGAGCAGCAAAAAATTAACATATCAATGCTAGGAGTACCCCTAAAAGATGCAAAAAAAATTGTATACCTTGGAAGTACGATCACCTGGGATGGCAGAACAAAAAGAGAAGTCAACAGTCGAATACATATATATACACACAATGAGAACCATTTTTGAAATTCCAGAGAGGGTCGGTTTTCTTGGCTTACCGAAATATCGGATATTCTGCATGTACCGTTTTCATAAGCACACATATACAAATCTTCTTCGTAGTATCAATCCGGTGGATTGTTTTGCAGAAACAGAATCTTGCATCTCGATCTCCATTCCTCTCGGTCCTCCGCAACCCTTTTCAGCTCAGCATAAGCGCTACAATTCATGTCCTCGAATACTTGCTGAAAATACTCCCGTCTAGGGCGGCCTCTACAGTTTCTACCCTCAACCATCCCCTCCACAATGTCGTGAAGAAGACCATCGTGGCGCATGATGTGACCAATCCATCGGGCTCGCCTCTCTGAGATCGTTCTTATTAGGTGCCTATCTTCCTTGATTATCCTGAGAACCTAATTGTTCGTGACGAGGTCTCTCCAGGAAATTCCGAGAATTCTTCTGTACGACCACATCTCAAAGGCCTCTATTCTTTTTTTATCACTTTCAGATAAGCACCATATCTCACAGCCATACATTAAGATGCTCCAAACAAGTGTTCTAAACACATCGTTAATGAAAGTGTAATAAAGTTTATTTATAAAACTTACCAAATAAATGAACTCGTGCAGTCATTTATCCATAATCATTTAAACAAGGACACCTTTACGTCTAATCTACTGAATCAATGGAACACAGGCGTAACATTGGTTCTCTTAGTCTTTTCTACCGTTATTACCACCGTCGCTGCTCTTCGGAACTTAAAGAACTAATTCCTCCCGCACCCACTCACAGCCGACAAACTCGTCTTGCACTTGCCGAACATCCATACACGGTTAAAATATGTCGACCAAGAACTGGCAGCTTCCAAAGTTTCTTCCTTAATGCCACCGGTAAGCTGTGGAATGCTCTTCCAGCGTCTGTGTTTCGTCCTTCCTACAATCTCGATCTCTTCAAGAAACAGATAAATATATTTTCAATGTTTTGAGCATTCACTTTGAGATCCATAATAAATTATAAATATTTATTTATTTATTTACCTTGTTTTCACATGGATCACGTAACAAAAGTTCTCTATTAGGAGACTGCAGTTTCGACTAACTCGTAGTCTTTGTCAATCCTTCTCTAGTTAAGAGATAACTGAGCTGCGTTGTACTTTATAAGTGGTGTAACACCTTTTGTAGGGGAGGGGTGAGGGTGTGTCTATCAGGAAAGGAGAGGGAGATAGGTAGTGTTGCAAGGATGAAGGAAGAGATAAATACATAAAAGTGGTTTAGGTATAAATTTATTTTTATTTTCTATTTTTTTTTTTTTTTTTTTTTTTTAATTATTATTAATATTATTCTTATATGTCATATATATAATTTTTAAACTTATTTATTTATTTAACGGAAACAATTTTAAAATTGGTGAATTACTTAAGGTATTTAGTTGGTTATTAATTATATCTTCTTTCTTATTAATGGCTTTATAAATTTCTAAGTATTCTAAATTATTTAATTTAACGGTTTTATTTTCTACATGTAATATGTTTAATACTTTTCTAAGTTGTACGAATGATTATTTTCTATAAGGTGGTTTGCGAATTCAGAAAAATTAGTGCTTTTTAGGCACCTTAAATGTTCTTTAATTCTAATGTTAAAATTTCTTGACGTTCTGCCAATATAAAAAGATTCACAATCTTGGCAATTTAATTTATATATTCCAGAATTATTACGTTTATCATTAGTATCTTTATTATTTATAAGGTGGTATCCTAGTTTATTATCTGTATAAAACGCTGGCTTTATCTCATTTGGGAGTGATTTAATTATTTTATGGGTAAAGTTATTAACGTGTAGAATTCGTCTCCACATTCTATCGTCTTTAATATTTTCTTTAGGATACAAGTATTTATATGTTATGTTTTGACGTTTTTTATTATTCAAGATACTGTCTATTAATTGGCTATGATAGCCGTTGTTTTGTGCTATATTTTTAATTGTATTTAATTCTATATCAAAGTTTGTTTGTGATAATGGTATTGAAATTAATCTATGTATCATTGCGTTAAATTAAATAATTTAGAATACTTAGAAATTTATAAAGCCATTAATAAGAAAGAAGATATAATTAATAACCAACTAAATACCTTAAGTAATTCACCAATTTTAAAATTGTTTCCGTTAAATAAATAAATAAGTTTAAAAATTATATATATGACATATAAGAATAATATTAATAATAATTAAAAAAAAAAAAAAAAAAAAAATAGAAAATAAAAATAAATTTATACCTAAACCACTTTTATGTATTTATCTCTTCCTTCATCCTTGCAACACTACCTATCTCCCTCTCCTTTCCTGATAGACACACCCCCACCCCCTCCCCTACAAAAAGGTGTTACACCACTTATAAAGTACAACGCAGCTCAGTTATCTCTTAACTAGAGAAGGATTGACAAAGACTACGAGTTAGTCGAAACTGAAGTCTCCTAATAGAGAACTTTTGTTACGTGATCCATGTGAAAACAAGGTAAATAAATAAATAAATATTTATAAGATAAATATACACTTGCAATACCCCCAACCCACAAACAAACACGAACACAACACACGTTTCCCGCTTGCAGCGTCCAACCTCCCTGGCTGAGCGTCATAGAGTGCACTGGTCTTGACCGGGTGTGCTCTCCTGCATGCGTTTACATAAGAAGACAAAACTATATAAATCCAAGTTAGTGGTTAAACTTCAATACAAAACCTATTTCACTCCGTTCATACAAAACTGCGTTTTGAACAAATCGTTGCTCAGACATTCTTATGCAGAAATCTTTAATTTTCGATTGCTGACCATGACGGCGAGAGTTCGGGAGCCTGAATAAATCTGTGATTCAACTGTGGTTTTCGTTTTTGCAGCATCCTAAAAACATGTTCCAGTCATTTTCATCATTGTCCAACTGTTGCAGTACCGTCTTTAGACCCTGCGGCGCCCTAGGGCATTTTATTACTAGGGCCTAAAATTGTTTATATTTAAAAAATCTAAGAACGATTGCTTGCCCTCTGCGCCCTTAGCTCATTCGACGCCCTGGGGACCGACCCACTTCGCCACCCCCTAAAACCAGCACTGAACTGTTGAATAGAAAGCTACCTTATTTGCTGATTTCCATGCGCTGCGATGGCTTTCGGTAAGATACATGATTAAAAATAGGGAAAATGCAGGGGCTGTATAGGTGGCACTGTTTTTGTCAGAGTGAGTTGCGAAGAGAGAAAAAGGCTCAAACGTTCCTACAGAAAAAAAACCTTGCCGAATAAGTGAAATAGGTCATCTAGTTTTCTTTGCTTGTTTATACAAAAGAAACACCAACATTTTCACTAAATTTTCACGAATATTTCGATACTCGGAACATCGCTTCTGAACGCAGAGCGGCCTTATTATAATAGTCATAAAAGAAAATGTAATGAGTGGCATCAGAAAAAGAAAAATATAAATATTTTTTGTCTTCTCTCACATAAAAAATAGTTGACACTTGACATTGTCGGATTGAAGAAGGCTAAGTTAATCCTTGCCTTGCAAGGCTAGCTTTCAATAAAAAAGCTGAAATTCTTGAGTCAAAGAATATTACTTTAAGGCTCCGCAAGCAACTTGCCAAAACACTTGTTTGGAGCATCTTAATGTGCGGCTGTGAGACATGGTGCTTATCTGAAAGTGATAAAAAAAGACTAGAGGCCTTTGAGATGTGGTCGTACAGAAGAATTCTCGGAATTTCCTGGAGAGACCACTTCACGAACAATTAGGTTCTCAGGATAATCAAGGAAGATAGGCACCTAATAAGAACCATCTCAGAGAGGCGAGCCCGATGGATTGGTCACATCATGCGCCACGATGGTCTTCTTCACGACATTGTGGAGGGGATGGTTGATGGTAGAAACTGTAGAGGCCGCCCTAGACGGGAGTATTTTCAGCAAGTATTCGAGGACATGAATTGTAGCGCTTATGCTGAGCTGAAAAGGGTTGCGGAGGACCGAGAGGAATGGAGATCGAGATGCAAGATTCTGTTGCTGCAAACCAATCCACCGGATTGATACTACGAAGAAGAAGTTAATCGAAACTGCAGTCTCATAAACAGAGGTCAAACTCAACGTGATCCATGTAAAAACATGTTAAATAGAAAATATTATCTATGCACTTCTTAAGCTTTTTACTTATATAATTACATTAATTCTGCTATTTTGTAATATATGAATATTACAAAATAACAGACTTTTATCAGTCTGTTGCTTTCTTATAGAGAACCATTTCAAGTTAGCTATTAACATCCTCCTCTCTCAAAAAGGGGAGTTATTTCGTCACGTGAGGGCAGGATGAGGAGTAGGTCAGCAGACAAAGACTTTCTTTTAGAAGCACATTAATTATATTTACGTTAAAAACATTACAAGCTTTCGACCAAGCGCAAACATACCACTGGCCGTGACGCGGCCTTGTCTCGCTAAAGGGTGGGGACCGACTGATGATATCCGCGTGGTCCCGGCATCCGATTGCGCCACGAGCAGTGGTATTTTTAACTAACACACCCGTTAGCGAAACCGTCCAAAATGACAGCACGACGCACCTAAATGCACGACAAGCGACCCAAAATAAAGAGACGAAAGATCGTATATCGACGTAAGATGTAATTTTTTATCTGTAAAAATATTAGGTAAACCTGAAAGACATGTCATTTTTTCTGGCGCGTTTTTGTTTTATCCTTTATCTAAAAAAAAACATAAAATAGCGCAAATGTGTTTCTTCAATCTTTACCCCATTTTTCTGCAACGGCAAAATTTATAAAAAGCATGTTGAAATGGAAAGAGTACATAGAGCTTCAAAATCATACCAACCACGACGCGCTAACTTAACGGCAACCATTGACAATCTGATTTTAACCTTTTGCCCGCGGCACAAAAATTAGCGAACAGACCCTGTACGCGGGAGCTTTTTCGGGGATTTTGTTGTCGCGTTTTCAACCATAAATATAGGTTGTGATATTTTTTTAACTAATCAAATATGTTAATTGGCGCCCAAAGTAATTTTTTTAATAGTAAAATACAATATATTTATTGTATTTTCGGTTTAATTTAACAATAGTAATTCTTCATACAACTGACGTGAAGTCGCCATTTTTCTAAAGCGAGAAAACTGCGCCAACATCAAACAATGCTTATAATATTAAATTCTCGACACCTTTTCAATTTCACCCGCACTCGATGGTTTATTTACATTATCCCAAATTGTTAATTTATGGTTATCATTAGTAACACGATTGCGCACATTGACAGTTCAAATAAAATATGTATATTGACAAACAAGCTTTATTTCATTTTCTACGAGGAGATAGTTGCTTCTCTCCGTCAGTATTGATGTTTCGGCCATTCGACGTGGTCGAAACATGTCGTCTACAAATATATTGTAGGATAAATTCTAAAAAATATTATATATATCTGATACTCCTGATGACGAATCTAACTACTGACAAATTATCCTAATCCTTCGGATTAGATTTTCAATAACAAAATAATAATATAATATATATGCATAATATGCGCAAGGTTCTGACTTAAGAGACTAGCGTGAACCTCGTACGATTTCTGACACCCGTGCGTTGTTCACGCCGCTTGATGCATGTTCCAGAAATACATTATTTTAGCCTATATTGAATTTTTTTTGACGAATGCCATTTATTGCATTTGGTAAAATATACATTCAGTAATATTTTCAGCCAAGTTTTAAAATTATTACTCACTAGATGGCTCTTATATTGGGCTTGAAACTTCCATGACCGCTATGTGTGTCATACCCGCTGGTGGCATGTTCGTTTGAACACACATAGCGGTCATACGCGGTGAACAGATTAAAATGACACGCCAGAAAAAAATACATTTCTTTCCGGTTTTCCAAATCTTTAAAAAAATAACATCAGAAAATGTTTTACGCAGCTTCAATGTAATTACCTCAATGAAATAATGTGTCGCATCTATTGTTTAAATAAATTAAAATTTCGTCAAAAAATGTGTAACCACCAAAAAAAAATACTTTAAATTAATATTAATTGTAAATTCGCCGCAGTTATCGTAGAGAGTCTTAGGACAAATCTTGACTGTTAATTAATTTACCCCCTAAACCTGTTAACCACTCCAACCTTAATTGTAGTTCTGGAATTGGTTAAACATACCGTGATTAATCCACCGCACTATCTACTCGTATCATGAATCGCACAAAAAAACATAATACTGTAATATACTAGAATTTTCTTCTAATACTAAACATCCATATGAGTATGTTATTTTATTAACATTCACATGTGCCTTGAAAAAAAGGTTATGCTTTTAAGATTTGGTGGTAGAGTAGTAAGTACCAAACTGCAGCTCGCGGTCTACGAGTACCTGCATCTGTGTGTCGCGGAGACATGTTCAGTAGTTCACGTAGTCTTCATAAATCTGCGGAGACAATTATGATATTTTGCAATTAAAAATGCAATTTTTTCACTACTTATTTTAATTTGTCATGTATTTTTTAAGATGACTATTCTGTTTACAGGTAAATCAAGGCAAACAGTCTGTTTTATTTGATGTTCAATGCATATATATATTACGTAAAGTACTTTAACTTCCACCTTGTTGTTTATGGAGATCACTATGGTAGAGACTATTTATTCAGATAAAGTAATGGAAAGCGATACGTACATTGTATACAAATTGGTATAAAATGTTTATTTAAAACAATCCATATCACGATATTGTCGCTTTTGGGTTTAGCAGTTAACGGATAAGCCCAAAGGCCACAATATCAATCTGGTCGTGAAAACCTAAGAAGTTATTTAATCCATATCACAATTCTCAGTGCCGGCTTAAGGGGGTGGCTAAGTGAGACTGCGTCCCAGGGGGTGGAATTAGCTAGAGGCGCCGAGATCAGCATAACATGCTTAGATTTAAAAATATAACTAATAGAGGACGCGGAAAAATGCCCTAGGTCACCGCAAAGACTAAATCCTGCAGTGACAATGCTTATTTTATCAACGATTTCTGCAATTGATTTCTCAAATTCGCATGAGAAGATGGCACATATGTAAACCTGGTGGTTATTGGTGACATAGCAAAGCGCACGAGGGTCAGAATTCTAATGCGCAGAATCAATCTGAACAATGAAGCTACACTAGTTGTATCTATTGACTGTTGGAGACTGTTATTAAAGCATCGGTACTACGTTTCGACAATAGTCAACCGATTCAAGAATAATCTATTCAGTTATTGGTTTCTGATCTCTGTGTTTCTCTGAATGCACTTTGATCACTTGGCTTTTATGATCGTGTCCCCTCCACGAATCTGCGAAAGTCGCAGTCTTCGATAGGCAGCTAAGAGTCGTCTGTCCAATGGCTCTTGCTTCGATGCGAATCCACTCCTCGACATTGGTTGCGTGGCATCCCCCGCTCTTTCAGGCCCATAGCCCACCATTCGTCAACTCTATCGCCGGTTCTGAAAATCTGTCTCACGACTTTATTGGTGGAAAAGTCCGACCAATCCCCAAATAGTATCCCTTCCACTTGCTCAGCTCGCGCAGCCGTGAAGCCACCTCTGGCCGGGCGCGGCAGCTCCGTGCCTGGCGCTTCAGTCTGGCAAGAGCCCCGTCGTGAAGGGTCACGCTGCACTTGTGTGTCCAGTTCTGAAATCGGTGGAAAATATTCAAGTCGATCCGACGGCAAAAGTTGTTTTCGTTTTGTGTTTGGAGATGAGGATTGTGCCTTACTGATTGGAGGGATTTGTTTGAAAGTGTTCAAGAGGTGAGTTCTGAATTGCCATCAATCTATTTTAATACAACTCATATTTATTTGTGTGTGTACCTATACTAGCTATTCACAGTTTTTTTTTTGACATATTTCATATAATTTTTTGAAATTTTGTTGTAACATTTATTTTCATATATTTTGTATTATATGAAACGCTGACTGTAAATTGTATAAACTTATTAAACGGCTCATCCCAAATGAAAGTATCAGACATATCACCCGATCTCCTTAAGCATGACAACTAAGTAATGCCAAATATACCTCAGATGCTACAACTGATCTTGTTCTGAAAGCTGTACGGAGTTATCCTTTTTATGCACTCGTCGGAACACCGGGTGTGGAGATGACTTGGGACGAGGCTGTGATAGTGGGAGCTGACGAATATGGAAAAGTGTAAAAGTTAATATACATGTACATACTGTTATATTGTGTCTAGTATAAATTACATTGTAGATAATATATAAGGTAGAAATATGGTGGCTACATACATGAAGATTCACGACTGAAATATTTTTAATCTATTGCTTCTCGGGTTACAGTTACTAAGTTTATTTTTAAATTACTGGATAATTGTCTTTTCATTTAAAAAGTCCTCAAATACCTCTAACATTTCGACGCTCTGTGGTATTCAGTGAAACTAAAAATGTTTTTTATACTTGTCAGGTTATAATTATTAATATTATATATATTATGTTATTTTTTTTTATTTCTTTTGGTATGCCTTTTATCATTTATTTTCGTTATATTTCATATTGGGTATCGTTCCCCGGTGATAGATGCACGCTTTATAAATATAAATGTTTCACTATATTTAAATCTCTTATCCCAAGAACATGCATATGTGTCTATGTCTTTTCAACTTTTATTATAAAGGCTACTGATCCTCTGAATATTATAGATTAATCTCTACATCACCTAGTTAAAATCGACCAACTTGTCGGGCTTTTGTTAAACTATATATATGTATGTAACATGTGCAGTAATGTCAATCACTTTATGGCATGCCCTTTCAAAAATATATTTTTTTTCGTTCGTTTTTTCATATAAAATTATAATTTCATTCGTCGTGCAATCTGATTGTATTAATAATAAAAATCACCGAGTACTCAGAACTTCAACTTAAGCACTACCACCAATACAGCGGCCACTTTACACACATTATACTACAATACTGTCTTAGAAGATTGATTCGAAAAGAATCAACATCTTTAATTGATTTTCTACTAAAAGTTCTTGTACATTAAATTACAATGTATCTTCATATAAAAACGGTATAAGTATCGTGAAAATGTATATATTTACCATGCCTTCATATTTAACCATTTTTATAATAATTTACTCTAGTCTCAATTAAGACAATAAGTACTTTTTTATACTCAACCAAAAGTCAAGCAAATTACAGATAATTAAATATAGCTTGAGGGGTAATTGTATGGTTTCTTTCAAACACATTTTTAAATACAGAGTAAAAAAAAAACTTTTTTTCTATTACACATAAAACGTACTCTAGACTAAAAATATATTTTCGTTTCATTTTCTTCGCCCTTTCTGGCTTTGATTTAAATTAAATATTTTATGGTTACGATGCATACATGTTTTATTTTCGTTTCGATACTTCGTAGAAAATAAAACGCTCATTATAGGCGAACTGTCTGTCCGCGCAGCGTTCGTTGGAAGCTGGAAGCTGCTTCACCCCCTTCGCTGTACCATAGGACTGTATGAGAGTTCAACAAAACAAAAAATATACTTGGGGGAGCCGCATCACAAAAACACGTCTAGCTACATCAATCTGACGTGGGGCATCCAAATTCTGAGCGTTTGTACCCCAGGAAGCAAAGAAAAGGATTTATTTCGAATGGTTATTTTTGTATTATAAACCACTTTTATTAGTTAAAAAAAATTAAGGAATTAAAAAATGTATGTTTTTTTAAGTGATAAACATATTTAAAAATTATTTATTATTTTTTACTGAACGCGTTATGCAATACTACTGAAATAATGAGAAATTATTTCTAAAGGTTCTTATATGTTTTTATATATGTTTTTATATAATATATACACCAAAGACCATCGCTAAATAAATCTGTTAGGTTCCAGTTTCCCGGTATTTTCATATTTCAACTCTACATTACTAATTTTCTTAATAAAATAAGTGGAATTGGGTGATCTTTTAACCTCATCGAATTGAACTCTTCCACCACCTGTTGTTTTTTTCACCGCCAGAACTAAATTGGATAATTTTTCATTAAATTGTTGCTCATTCCAAGACTCAAATCATCAATATTATTTCAGTGCCAATCTCTGAAAAAAACTGAAATTTTGTTGAATTTTTAATTATATTTTTATATTTCGCTTTGAGATACATTTCCATGTATCAATTTCATAGTGATTGTTTACAATATAAGGACTGACAAAACCTCAGTGAGTGCGAAATCACTGTATCATTTCTGTAAGCGGTTACAACTCATTGTTTTCGAAACTGCTCTAAGGAAGTCAGTTTTCCTATCGACTCCACTAGAGAAAGACTATTAAAACTTGAAGCTACTGGATAATATCAAGATACTCGTATCAATCAATAGATTATAATGGTTCCGCCGCATTTCGTCCCAAGACAATTTGATCGACGACTCATCGGTAACGACGAGTTGTGACATTTGGCACACGGGACAACTGGTGCACTGGATGTCTTGTTAACCTAACCTAACCTAAGTTATTTCGTTAACGAGATCTCTTGGCTCTGCGATCACTGGACCAATCCTTAGGTTACGTTAGGTTAGGTTAGCGAGACAGACGGTGCACCAGTTATCCGGGGACCAAATGTCCCGTGCACCAGACGTCTAGTGCGACCCACGTCGTTACCGATGAGTCATTGAACGAATTGTCTGGGAACGATAGGTCGTGACACCGATTATAAGAGCCATCAAGAAAGTGAGTTTTAAGATGAGTTCTGTGGCTTATTGTGATTGACTTCTGTCTGCTGTCTTCAAGACAGGTGTGTTCAGGAGTAATGTCGGTAGTTTATTCTGTACCCCTCGTCACTCATTCATTAGCAAATACTCACTGAAAGTAAATACCAAAAATATTAATAAAAAAAATATGATTCCTAATAAACAAATGACTTTTACTAATTTGGAACTTATTAACAGAGGTTTTCTATATGAGAGAGATGGAAGCATTTTTTAAAAGTAATTTATCTTTTAAGGACACATGATAATTTGGCGGCAGCCACTCAAATTTTAAGCCGAAACAAAATGATTCTTATGTAATAATTACATTCAAAATAAAATAAATAATTGCATTTAATCAATGATATAAACAGGTTTCAAAGAAATAATCACCGACTTGGTATTCTAATTTCGCAATCTAGTAGTACGTAGGCTTAATGTTAAATAATTGTTAACACAAAAGATAGCCATAATTTTTACATATTACATTTTATTTTTGCTTATTGATTGGGGATTTTTTACTCTGAATCTATAAAGCTTGATGCTAAATAATCTTATTTTTATTGTGCACTTGGATTGAATTTTTATCGTATGAATTATTGTATGAACACAAGCGCTTAATTTAATGTAAAAATGAGTATAATGGAGGATCTGTGATATAAGGAAGGATAAGTTTTAAAATACAATTTAAAGGCATTAAGATTGTGTTAAGAAAGAAATTTCAGTAATAAGTAATTCCTGTTCGAATATAAATCAACCGTTTATACACGTGTTAAGCAATACAACTCTACAATCAACATGATATTACTGTCTCTTTCTTGAACATATTGTAAATAGGCACTATTCAACTTTATTGTCAATTTAAACTGTTTTAAATGCAAGCTGAGAGATGCATGTTGTCACCATCACCACATCTGGCCTTGCTTTATTATGTATTCAAATGACTTGCAGTTTTTAATGAATACACAAAATGCAAATTCTCGAATTTTCTTTTGAGCGTTTTGTCTTCACATAAATCTTACTGCTCTCTTTGTGGCTTTCACACAAAAGCACTTGCTAGAAAAGTACTTAAATTTTGGTATCCTTATGACCAGTGACGGCTCGTTGCCAAGGGCTACAAGGCTCCAGCATTATAAGAAGGGTCACCTTAAGCTTAAGCCTGTTCTTTATTCTATTTTTGTACTTACTTCTTCTAAAAGAAAATGACATAAATACATATAAAAAATATTTAATATGGAAGAAATTGTAATGAATTTACAATACAAGATATAAATATTCTCATAATTATAAATGAAAACCCATCAAGCTAAACGATTCATAATTATATACATTAGGTATACACATAAATCACTTGAACACTATCTATTGTCAAAGGTGAGCCTTCCTCATGAGTTTCCCTTCTAGAAGCCTCTTCCTGTTCTTCTTACGTTGGCAGTCTATTTTGCAAGAGGTCGAACAAAGCCTCCTTTCTTGGGAGCCATCTCATTAACTGTGGCTGCTCTTCTTTAGCTCTTCTACTACTCGCCTTAGGACATCCTCATTTTAGACTATAAATTGCAGGCACTGCTAATATGCATATCTTTATGGCACATTGTGTGACACACAGACATTAATCAAGATGTAGTGTAACATTTATTTCTACAGAATATCACACACCAACATCTTACATCTTAACTATTGTGTATGATGGTTCATCATAATTTACTTATATTAACATTTTATAATATTAATCATGCATAATAACAAGCATTATATTTCTATCTATAAGATGAACTCTGAAGTTTACACTCCTTCGTGCATATTGCAGAATTTTTACAATTGACAAGTCCCTCAAATACACTATATATTTTTATGACATCGTTCAAAAGCCATTGTGTAAAATCATTAGTAAAACACGTCAGATAAATTCCTATTAGCTTAGGTTTAGAAAGTTTCAAATTACAAACAATAACAACGTGCACTAATCACTAATGGAAGGAATCAGTTACGTGCAAGTGTGAGGATTAGCACAACTCGCATCACATCTAATGTGCTGGGGACACATCTCACGAGGTGTTTCTCTCAGCACTAAGTGGCCACAAACAGGTCAATCGTCTTGTCAGGTACTTGAGCGGAATCAATTCGATTTTACTGTCACGATCTTCCTTGTCATATAAGTCATGAATATGTCGACCAAGAACTGGCAGTTTCCAAAGCTCCTTCCTTAATGCCACCGGTAAGCTATGGAATGCTCTTCCAGCGTCTGTGTTTCCTCCTTCCTACAAACTGGATCTCTCCAAGAAACAGATAAATATACACTTGCAATACCCCCAACCCACACACAAACACGAACACAACACACGTTTCCCGCATGCAGCGTCCAGCCTCCCTGGCTGAGCGTCATAGAGTGCACTGGTCTTGACCGGGTATGCTCTCCTGCATGCGTTTACATAAAAAAAAACTATCGTTGCAATCTCATATAAGCTTAAATATTTCTCACACACCTGTGAACTTCAGCGATCTTCATTGTTTCTGGGTCTCTTAATAAATTGCCATTTTAGTACTTTTTTCAAAGCCTCTCACTCCGGTATAGTCTGGTGTACTATTTAAAATTTAAAGGTATAAATTATTTTGTTTTTATTGGGTTCCACGTTCATATATCTAATCTATGATGACCACATTTTTTACTGAACTGTAGGTAGGCGAGAAAAGCAGAACTAATGTCACATTGTTCTCGGATTTCTTCTTTACTTGTTCTGAAAGATGCTTCGTTAGCATAATGAAACAAATGTCGTGAAAATGAATACACAGAAGAATTGAATGCCAATATAATGGGTAGTTTTATACACACACGTGCAAATCTGCCAATGTGTTTATGTTTTTGCAATGCATACAAAAAAAAAAATGTCAGTACCCAGGTACAAAATATTTGTTCTGTCTGTACCCCTCGGTATTTATATTTTTCAAAATGGTTCTTGCACACATCTGTATTTTTCTATTCAAAACAAAATTCCAATTTAAAATAATAACATTTTTCGTAATATCATTATATGTGTGTTTTTTTTATTTATTGCCAACATACATCATATATATATAATATATATTGAAATTTACATAGTTTTATAGTTTTTAATTATGTTTAATATTTTTATCGTATAAAGAGTTTGATTCCCTCTTCTCTTGGAGTATATTGTTGTACCAAATTGACCCGCAGTCTCAAAAGCTGCCTTTTTGCATAATAAATCCACTCTAATAAGGAATTATGCCAGAAAGCTAGTTTATTATTATTTCTTCTTTGCTACAATGCTTACTGTGCATATGACAGTTTGTTGACTGAGCTAATAAAACGATCGAATTAATTACAAAATTTTGCATATATTCCACGAACGTGGAAATTTGTTATCATTAGAAGACAAAGCAAGTGTTCAGCGGAATACGCCGAGCGCTATAAGGACTATTATCCAACCGGCGTGACGTTCGAATTTCAGCCGATAGACATAGCAAAAACGCAATATTACTGGCGTATTTCGCCTGAAAACCATTACCCTAAACATAATTCCAAAAAGACGTATACGCCTTACACAAATCCCCCAAGCATATCTTATATCAGAATACGCCAAGAGCCATTATCGCCTGGCATTCCGCAGCGTGCAGAGCCTTAGTGGCACATCACTGAAAGGAACGCTGGGACAAGAAAATATAAAACGTATAGCAAAGGACGAACAATCGCGAGTATGCGCCGCTTAAAAAGTACGCGATTTTAAGCCGTTTTCCGAGTGCATTAGAGACGTTTTTTCCGTGAAGTAGGAAGCGTTCGGCCGAGTCTATTGCGTTCGGAGGGGTGTCGGTCGGCGAACTCGCAAGCGCATTCTAAATTCTAGAGTGCGGGACCCTTCTTTTGCGCCGGAGGACGCATAAGTCTGTCTCTATCCGGCGGTATTTATTCTGAGCGCATCTCTAGTGAAAGAGCCGGGTTCGTCTACAGTCTACACCGCTTGGGCTGGATCGACAAGCGGCGATTGCCCGGGTGGTGTAGGCGGGGATCCTAACTAACATGGTCGCTAGCTTATTGTGTGGCCAGTAGGCTACGGCCGTGGATTGTTATTGTTGGGACCCGCTCTTGGACGAGTCGCACCGTCCATACTTATTACCGAATTCACACTCGCATGCTTCCACGCTCCAAACCAGATGTCGTGCGAATAAGCGCAATAAAGTGTGCTTTTTTATTTTATATGGCGTGGCTGATGACTGCCGTTATGTTTTGATTTTGACGGGAATTGTTTTTTCCGCGCGTTTGGTATCATTTTTTTTACAAAATTATAAATATATAACTTCTTAGGTTCTCACTGCCATATTTGGTATTATGGCTTCTGGATTTAGCCGTGTGTAGGGGTCTCATTAGTGGGCGCTGGGTGATTTTTGTAGATTTTCAAATCTCCTACATTTCTTCTAGAATTTTTCCACCTATACATATACTGAATTGAAATATAGTGAGGTTGGTGGGCGGTAGGGAAATTTTATCATGAAAAATAGGCAAAAGTGGGCGCTAGGCATAAAAAGGTTGACGTCACCTGGCTTAACCCAAAAGCCACCATTTTTTAAATATATTCCATACAAACGAATGTTTATTATAGAAAGAAGCATAGATAAATTGTTTCGTGATACACAAACGTGAAGTTTGCTGCTAGACACTAATGTCAGACGCATTTAATCAACAACTATGGCAGTTTCAAGTTCAGCCGTTCCTTAGGACAAATGATGCAGGCCTCAGAAGAGACGAACTAAGGATCAGATTTTCTTTAAAAAATCAGATTTAAAAATCACCCAAAAATATGCCTCGGATAATACAGGAGCCCCCCTCTGCAAGTACTCGGAATTTTGCTCTAGATGTTGTCGGGAACCATATATGTTCCCAAGTGGACCTTCAGAAGATATGTCACAGAACGAAGAGCAGAAAGTGGCCGCTAAAAGAAATGTGGTTCGATACATCCAATAATTATATTACTTTAATGCAATTTGACGATTCAATTTTTACATTTCAATTTAATTAATTTCAAAGTTTCCCAAGCGTTACGGTATAAAATATATTTATCAATCCATAAGTAATATATTGAGGAATGTTACTAGAGATAAACTTAACTCAAAACGTGAACGAAAAAATGGTCACTGCAACTTCGAGGCTAAAAGTACGAGTATGTAAACATTTGAAGCAAAAATATTTGTGTATTTACAGATCCTTAGGTGTACACTTAGTGTGCTGAGTTCTGAACAAATGCTGATCGAAGAGATTGAAGAATTCATATTTTAATGGAAAATATACAAATTTAATGTATTTTATGCGTTATACAATTATTTTTATTCTTACGTGAGCAGTGTTTTGAAGGGAAAGTTGGATCAATCCAGCAGCGAATTATCTCATGTATAAGTAAGTCTCAGGGCATCAATGTTAGAGGGCTCCAAAATCCAGATTTTAGTTTAGTTTTAGTGTTTACCCAAATTGTGATCCCAAACATGCGTGGAGTGCCGTTGGATGCATCCCTAAAAAACGGCTTGCTTGAATCACCACCCTTACTCCTCCCACTTCCCAGTATTCTCACACTATTATAATGTCACACCACTTTACACAATTCCAATACATACTAGTGAACAGATATCGATTGTTTATCTTAGCTCTATCGGTGCTTCTCAAAATTAAAAAAAAAACATATCACGAATTATCGGTTCATAAAATATAAATCACCAATTTGAAGCTAGAGCAAGCAACATGAGAACAATATTTTTTGTAATGACTCTTCATGTTTGTCCAAGTTACAGGGAATTAACCGAGGGCGACAGAATAAAAGATCACTTTGCGTGACTTCAACTTACTACACAGGAAACTCCGACGTGAGTGAAAAGCTAATATCTGTAGTGTAGAATCTATATGATTTGTTGTTTTCTATGGTGTCACGACCTATCGCCCCCAGACAATTCATTCAACGACTCTTTGGTATCGACGTGGGGTGCACTGGACGTTTGGTGCACGGCACATTTGGCGCACGGGTCAACTGGTGCGCTGGCTGTCTCCCTAACTTAACCTGACCTAAGGATTTTCCGGTGATCGTAGAGTTCAGAGAACCATATATCTCGTTAACAAAATAACTTATGTTAGGTTAGTGAGACATCTAGTGCGCCAAATGTCCCGTGCACCAGACACGCACAGTGCGCCCCGCGTGATTACCGATGAGTCGTTGAACGAATTGTCTGGAGACGAAATGTGGCGGAACCGAATAATTTTCCATGGGATTACAGTGAATAATACAGTTATATATAAATAATTTATTATTGCAATTTAAAAAAAAAATTGGCTGCATTTAAGGGCAGTGAAATGTTTTTTTTAAGATTCCACAACTATATATAGATAAATTACCTCTTCAACAAAGAAATAGGTTTGTTTTTAAATACTTGTGTGCCAATATTCAGTTTGGTAACCACTGGTCAGAACAGTCACCTTCGCATTCAAGTCATGCACACATGCACAGTTATCGCCATATACATATTGTTTATAATACTGTCATAAGTTTATTAAGCGATTGCAAACATTTATGATGAAGTATATTCTTAGACAATTAACTTCATGTTACATTGTACATGACATGTTACCCCTGCAATTGTTTATATTTGAATCGCCTATTTATTTATTTTTATGAAATAATACATTTATTTATTTATATATATTTAAAATATAAATAAATTAAAACAACAATATACATATTTTCATATTGGTGTTGCAAATTTGCGATTTAAAATATGCATACCATTTGAAGTAAAATAAAAGTATCTTGGTGAAACTGCATGATCGAAACATTAATTATAATTTAGTTCAATAATTGTATTTAGTAAGTAATTTCTGAGGAAGGTGCGGTGGCACTGAAACAGGTAAAGTGATTGTTTAATAAAACTCAGTGGTTTCATTCAAATATGTCTTGTTTTATTCTTTAAATAATTGTTTTTACTTTGGAGTCACTGTTGACAAAGTCTCCTTTAGCAATAATAAATAATGTAAAATAAAACTATTCATAATTATTATCTAATATAATGTTTATTCAATAATTCTTGTTGAGATTATATAATTCAATGCAAATAAATAAAATGTTAAAATTAAGTTTCTACTCATTTAATTCGGCCTTATTCGTTGGATAAACGTTTTCAAATGTCCAAAACTTCGTTTTTAAGACATTAAAGTTATCCTACATATAATACTGGCAGCGCATGGCACCCTAGTTCACTGTTCTACTGAATCCGAAAAACACCCCCGCCCTATCTGATCACCGCGCCCCTGTCTGAGAATGATCGCACCCCATCCCAACCCCAATCCCCATCTCTAACTCCCACCCTCTGGCACTCCCTTTCCTAACCACGCTTCGCTTTCCCTCCGTCAGTACATTTATCTCCTTTCTAACTCATTTTCTCGCATTAATGTTATATGTGCTCATACACTTCTTCTTTAGCCTAGCCGTTTCCCATCATCTGGGGTCGGCTCTCCGTGTGCACATTCGCCATGTCTGTCATGTGCTCATACACTATGTATAGTATTTTCATTTAAGAGTATTGAATTATATTACAATATATATGTATTTACTGGCAATAACTTTACTTTTGTATGCAGCTTTTATTATATTCTATAGAAGCCAACAATATATAGGACATATATCAGTTATTCAGAATTGGTATCTACATCTCACTTTTATCAATGAATTTTTATCAATTTGGATCTTATGACAATAATTATGATCCACTTCTGGTCTCTCTAATAAATCTTTATGCGTGCTTCAATCGCTTTTATTACTTTCTGTATCTGTCTGCTTGTTGTAGGCTTGGAAACACCTGTATCGATAAGTATACAATATGATTACAGAAAATTAAATTAAAACTATCCTCCTAATCATTTGTAAAGGTTAATGAATGTGAGAGAGATGGAAAATTTATTATTCGTATGGAGTGAATCATTATTACCACCATAAAAGTAAAATAATAAAATCAATTAATTATAATTAGGGTATATATACAAACTCTTAACAACTGATATATATATATATAGCCATTTAATGCGGCTTCTGATTAATATGCTATTTAATTTAAAAAATATGAATAACAAATTATTTAATTGGTATTAATTATTAGTTTTCCATAATTTTTTATCTCCGTTTACAAAATATAATAATGATAACTTATCATTAACTCTTAGTTATTTTTTTAATTATATAATTTAGTGTATAAAGTATTAAAATTGCTAAAATGTTTCCCTCGAAACAATGACCAAATTATGCTAAGGAGACTTTTACATCATGAACGTACAGAATGTTGAATGTATGTATTAGAATTATATTTGATTGATAATTCTTAGTGGAATTTTTTTAAATCAAAATAAATGATTCTTTAGAAATTATTCCACATTTTTTTATTATAGGACAACAAATTTCCTATCATCATCATCAGCTTGTATCCGTCCTCTGTTAAACGTAAGCCTCCCGCATGAGTCTCCATCCTCTTCGATCCTCCGCCTTCCGCATCCAGCTCACTCCCGCTATTCATCGTATCCCGTCAGTCCATCTCGCAGGAGGTCAGCCAATGCTTCGTTTGCCAGTTCTTGGGCGCCATTCCAATATGTACTTATATTCCCCATAGACCGTCGTCTCTTCGACAGATAATATTTTTTACTTATAATTTCCTATAATCATTTCTAAATATTTTTCATTTCGATATTATAATTGTTATGGTTGTATTTAACATTTTTTTGGCATTTATGATGGATAGCTTATGCAGGAAGAGACAGAGAATATGAGAAAAAAAATCACGTTTAATCACCGTATAAGCTTTGATAAGAGAATGGATTTGTATGCTGTGCATATCATTAGTATACGAATATAAATTAAGGAGAGTTTGTCTGAAAATCGTCGATTCTTGAAGCAGCTATGTGATGGTCTCCCTCTCTCTTTGTCATTATTGTACTGTGTACGCTGTTATCAACATCCGCTGCTGTTATTAGCCGTTATAACATAAACCTAATATTCTAGCAACGAGGCTACACTCGGTACCATTCAAAATGCGCTGATTTCCCTTCTTCCAAGTATTTGTGCCTCTCCCGTCTGTGTCCCCTAGTCTAGTTAAGGGATAGATAACCTTTCACGACATTATTTCTTAAAATGCCAGTCATTCTCAGTACAAGAACGTAAGATACAAAAGGGTAAATTATGAAAGCCACACTTTTTCAGTTAACTCTTATTTAATTAAAATAAAATACAAGAATTGAATGTAAGACTGTGGTATGCCGTGAGGCCGAGCCACGGCATACCACAGAGAGCAGTTCTAAAGCGAGACCGACTCAAACCTCTACCAGCCCTCAAGAATCGGAGTTAGACTGTTTTGGCCATTTGGGAATTTGTACCTTCCCTGAAAGCTACATCCTTGAGTGGTGCTACTGGGAAGCTCAATACCTTTATCGACGGCTGTTTTGAGTGACGTCACAGATAAGCACGGTTCTCTCGACGACCACTATGTTCAGTTTCAGACATCGACAATGGCGCTGCTTGGTTGGATTTTCATTGAAACATAATATAGGATGTAGGCCGACGCACTTTAACGTTAAAGTCCAATAATGCTGAAAAATGCATTAAATATGGCAAAAACACTGATTCCTTGGTTGCCTCTCATTTTCATGAGAATATAGATGGTTATGTATATTGATATCAGCTTGATATAGCTCCTTAAGGCCGATGCCGTAAAGCCTCAACAAGCGATCTTTTGTCTATTATTTTGGTTCGCTTGCGTGACATCTACATCGAATGTTAAGCGGTGTTTGCATACGCCAAAATAATTGTTATGACAGTTGGTCCACTGACAGTTGGTACAACTGTCCTCTTGACAGGTGGTACCGCCGAAATGTGAGAGCGGGCAAGTAGTTGCAACTCGCCCATCATCGTGATAGGACCGCCTCTAATGGCGGCCCTTTAACGGGCGACGTTATTGACGAATAAACGTATATGTGAAACATAAACAAGTGCTTATATTGTGAACCTGATCCTGCATCCTTCATCCAGTAAATCGATGTCCTAAATACACGGGGAGGATATCAATATATATTATATATAGGAGACGTAGATGCACGCAAGTACCATTTTCGTTCGTATTTTCGGTGAGAGAATCTATCTTCCATCTCCTTTCGACCCGTGAAAACGATTCCAATCTTTTTCCCAAGTTCTTTCTTTTTAGCACTTCTGTGCAGCGGCCAAAATTATTCAAAGTGGACTTCCACTAATCAGCTATTGACTGATCATAATCTGAATGAGCGCACATCATAAGGAGACGGGCCATCGACCTTGCTAGATATTGGGCTGAAACAATTTAACGCCGCTGACACGAAGAAGAAGAAGGGGAGAGACTTGATTGTCTTCCGGCGTGATGCTGGTGTGAGGCGGGTGAAGTCCAGTAATGGAGATGTATCTTCTGGGGATTTTGAGACAAAAAATGTTTCCCGTGTCTGGTTAACCCCTCCCCTGCCTTGCTATCGCGCACATGGCCGCTAACCGAGCCGGCGCACTAGGCCGCAAGTCAGCCGGCGGAGCCACCATCCGGCTCTCTCGACTTCTCTAACGCTTCCCACAAAACAGCTGACATCACACACAGTTCCACAACCGATACAGCCAATTCCCGCAAACAACAATTCCACAAAACCTAACACATCGCCAAGACAAAACGCGCCGTGCGATTCCTGAAAAAGTGAACCGACTATGAGTGGCGTTTCTGTGGAACAAACCGTTCATTTAAAAAAAGCATCATTAAATGTTCATAAACAAGCGTTTTTTGTCATGTTTTATATGTCAATTGTAATCTACATGAAATTATATATAGTGTGTTAAGTAAAATCCATTTTTGTGTCTCTTTCAATTGTTGGAACTGTATGAAATATTGATTTGTGTTTGCGACATTTCTTGCAAAACTGTAGTGAGAATTTACAGTTTACTTGATTGAAAAAGAGTTTTGAAACACTAAATTTAATCAATTGTTCGTATTTGTTGTGAAAATGTGTTTAAATATTGTTAAGCATTGACGTTTTAGTGAATTATGTGATGCATTGGAATTATTTGTTGCTGGGCTGTGTCATGGGGTTAGAAAGCTGCCTGAAAATGGATTTAATTACAACCAAATCTATTTAAATGCATATAAAAGGGTATGTTTTCAGTATTTTCTGTCTAAATATATGAGGAGTCTTCATTTAATTATATTAGTCTTGGTTGAGGGCGTTTCTCTAGTCATATCAACATAACTGTAAAAGCCTTTATGATATTTAGAATGCCAATGTTCTACCAATTTTTAAAGAATATCAATAAGTTAGTACGAAAACACAATAAAATTAGAGTTTATAACAATTTAATACAACTATTATTGTATTTAAATGTTCAGTATATCTATACAATACTGTGTGGCTCACAAGTTTGAATTCAATAATTGCTATTAAGTTCTTGAATCAATGGAATACTTTGTACTATAATATAAAATAATGGTTATTTTATGGAAATTCTTGGTGAAGCTGAAATCTTTCCAATTAGATTTCTCATTGGAACTCACACAGATGTGAATCAGCTTAAATAATTCAAAAATAAAATAAAACGTTTTTTTTTAAATTGAATTATCATTATGTTCATTAATATTCAAAATATATAGTATTTATAAACAAAACTAAAACACAATTTTAAAAATATCTTCAAATATTTAGCCTAGTGCATTTTTTTTTAATGATTTTTCTAGCAGTAAAAGTATTTCCCATTCGTAATAACCGACTATTTCGGTAAATGTAAATGAATTAATGTTTTTTAGTTTAAAATTCATTTATATTTTAATATATAAATGTAAAATTTTGGGATGAAATTAATATTGCTTACAAAAGAAAAGACTAATCTTTCATAAGTCGATTTAACAAGTATTATATTCCAAAAATGTATTGACTTTGTACATTATATGCAGCAAAATCACAATTAATTGTGTCGTAAATTTAATTATTCCATTTAGTGATTATTATGTACATTAGTAAATAAATTCCGTTCATATATAATTGGTTATTCAGTTAATTTAGCAATGAATTCGCTTAATGAACATTAACAAATTCATTGTGTCAATTTCAAAATATGTCGTTAACTCACATGCTAATAACATGTTTTCCTTTCACTTATTATCTAAGTAAATATTACTAAAAGTGTAGGTACTTATATTTACAGACTTCAAGTTTGAAATTTTTTAAAGTTTGATTTTCCCCTTATAAACAATGTTACACATATTATTGTATTTTTCAAAAATATTTTTAAACATTTTTTTCTTCTTCCCATATCCTTTTCACATCTGGAACATATGGTCACCGCAAATTGCCGTTACTTATATCTGACAGCTGCCACTGTTCATTATTCGTTCTAGGACATATCTGCATGTGAAGGTCCACTTGGGAACATATATTGATCCCGACAACCTACAGAGCAGAAGTTCGAATACTAAAGAGCAAGTAATTATAGTATCTAAGGCACTCCTGTATTTTTGGGTGATTTATTAGCCCACCATATATTATATTTACATGTTTTTTTTTTTCAATACTCTAATCTAAACCGGTTGTGCTCTCCTGCATGCGTTTACATAAAAAAAAAAAAAATCTTATTTTATAGATCATTGACTATATGTATTTCAATATTATTAGTTATTAAATATACACATACATCAAACTTTTACGCATCAGTTCATTCAGAAAAATATCGGCAGAGGCGGGATTCGAACCACGAACCTTGGAACCAACCTTTGCGCTTGTTCTTTTGCACTGCCCAGTCCACCCTTTCATATATATATATATATATTTATGTAATCGTATGCAGGAGAGCAACCGGTCAAGACCAGTGCACTCTTTGACGCTCAGCCAGGGTGGCTGGACGCTGCATGCGGGAAACGTGTGTTGTGTTCGTGTTTGTGTGTGGGTTGGGGAGATTGCAAGTTTATATTTATCTGTTTCTTGAAGAAATCCAGATTGTAGGAAGGAGGAAACACAGACGCTGGAAGAGCATTCCATAGCTTACCGGTGGCATTAAGGAAGGAGCTTTGGAAACTGCCAGTTCTTGGTCGACATATATTAACCGTGTGTTCCGCAAGTGTATGACGAGTTTGTCGGTTGTGGGTGGGTGCAGGAGGAATTAGTTCTTTAAGTTCCGAAGAGCAGCGACCGTCGTAATAACGGTAGAAAAGACTAAGAGAACCAATCTTACGCCTGTGTTCCATTGATTGCAGGTTAGACGTAAGAGTGTCATTGTTTATCAAATGAATTTCTCTTCCTTGAACTCAGTCAAAAGTTTAGAAGGTAATTTGGGGCTCCAATCCAAAGGTGACTGCCGTATTCAAGGATAGGTCGGATTTGTCCTTTATATAGAAGAAGAAGTTGCTTATCGTTGAAATACCGAAGTGATCTATATAATACACCTAGTTTTTTGGAAGCGAGACCGGCTTTATACTTAATTGATAAGTAATAATAAGTATTTACTATGAATTTTGGTTGACTTTCGTTCAAATTTCAATTTGCTTAATGTGTTATATGATATGTATAATATATTTAATATGTGTGATACATGAACGTATGAGAAGACCACTATTTGTAACAGTAGTTGTTTGTGTACTCGTATATTTTTATATATTTAGAAGTTATGTTTTTTTTTAAAACATTGAGTTTCTTCGGGATTTGTACTCAGGATTGCGCGCTAAATTGTCGAGCGCTTTACCCCTCGCCTAGATGTTTTTTTTTTGTTTAATTTCGGTACTTCTCCCCTTCCCGAGGGTTTTGCTGCCCGACTGAAATAAATCGATAACAATATATATGATCCTATCTAGGAGTGTAGCTACAGGTAGTCACTTACGTTAGGGTGGGTATACCCGTACATCTGTCTACTACTCTAGTGATTATACGAGCACATATGAATACATACTATCAGTATATTGGCTTCGTCGGGTTGAACACTCAGCTTCTTTAAAAATCACAGATTCTATATAACTTCATAGGTTTTCACGGCCAGATTTAGTATTGCGGCTTTTGGATTAAGCCGTGTGAGCATAACTTTCTTGCACCAATATTTTGACAACCATTACAGGGGTCCTCTTCAGCGTTGACGATTTTGATCGCAAGATCGTCCCCTGTAATGGCGGTTGAAATATTTGATCAAAAAACTTCGGCACAGACGACTAAACCCAAAATCCACAATACCGGCACAGATTGTGTTACCAATATAGATCTTTATCTTTTTGTGTCCATAGGCCGGTCACCTTGTACCTGCACTCATGAGGACCACTTATTAACATTAGTAATTAAGCACTTATTAAGACATTGTTTTATGAATGTGAAAGAACATTAGAACGTGGGTATAAAATTAATAGTATTATAAGTTAAATTTTGACATTTTGGGTCTTCTTCTTCTTCGTGTCAGCGACGTCAAATTATTTTTTCCCAATATCAGGCAACATCGATAGCTCGTGTGTTGCCCAGCATTAGGTCCTGAGATGTGCAACTTGTTGGGCACATGGAGCAGCATCGTAGGTGTGAGGCGGTCTGCAGGTCTCCACAGTCGCACAATAGTGTCTCTCCCTGCCGAAGCATTCCCCACCGCTCGAGGTTGTCCTTTGTTCTACCAACTCCGGTTCTTAATCTGTTTAGGGATTTCCAGGTCGGCCAGTCAAGGCTCTTGCCAGTTGGGAGGCCTTCCTTTGGAGTAATGAAATCCTCTGGTGTGATTTGTTGCCAGAGTTGGAGTCTCTCATTTTCAGGGCCGGATGTGAGAGGTTGTGTGGATTTCAGAAAGCTGCTTCGAGACTTCAATCTTGGTGTTGGGGTATCTGATTATACAAGCAGTGGGACGGTTGGTTGATTGCCTTACGCATTTCTTCGGCGCATATGACTTTGTGTCTTATGTTCGGTGGTGCAATACCAGCCAAGGGGTATAGTTTAGAAATGGGTGTTGGTTTGAGGCAGCCTGTGACGACTCTGCATGCATCATTCAGGGCAGTATCCACTTGATTACAGTGGGCTGATCGACCCCACACTGGTGCCGCATATTCTCCGGCTGAGAAACAAAGTGCTAAAGCTGAGGTACGAAGAAGGGGTGGTTGGGCTCTCCAGTGAGTGTTGGTCAGTTTGCGGATGAGGTTGTTCCTTGTTGCAACTTTCTGTTTGGTGTTGCTGCAATGACGCCTGAAGGTGAGGGTGCGATCTAGAGTGACTCCGAGGTATTTTGGATGGTCGCTATGTTCCAGTACTCTACCTTCCCAGGTGACACGAAGCTTTCTGTTAGCTTCCCTGTTTCTAAGGTGGAAACAGCAGACTTGTGTCTTTGATGGGTTAGGTTTGAGATGGTTGGTTTCGTAGTAATGGGACATCTCGTTGAGTCCCTGGCTTAGGATGTCCTCAACTTCTTCAAACGTTACTGCTTGTGCTGCCAAACCTAAGTCATCCGCATATATGAAATATTTTGTGTCTTTAGGGGTGGGTTGGTCGTTTGTATATATATTAAATAGTATAGGAGCAAGTACACTGCCTTGTGGTAAGCCGTTCTTTTGGCTACGCCATCGGCTGGTTTTCCCCTGAAAATCCACAGCGAATCTCCTGTTATGCAGCATAGCCGCGATCATCTGCACTAGCGAGAAGTCACCTGTCATTCTGTACAATTTACTGAGGAGTGTGCTGTGCGACACTGTATCGTATGCAGCGGTTAGGTCGACGAATACCACTCCGGTCACTTTCCTTAGTTCGAACCCGTTTTCGATATGTTGGGTCAGGTTTAGTACTTGCCCAGTGCATGACTTTCCGGGTCGGAAGCCCGCCTGCTGGGGTATCATTTTAGGTTCGATAAAGGGGGTGAGTCGGTTGAGTACGTATCGATTTACGCAAAAATATTTTTGCGTAAATCGATATTACCCTAAAATATTTTTGCGTAAATCGATATTACCCCAAAATATTTTTGCGTTACCCCTTCCCCCATTTCGAAAAGAAGACAATTAATGTATATTTAAATAAACATTATTTATTGAATTAATTTACATGGAAATTAACAAAAAAGTGACATGAAAATAGTAAGTTTATTGAAAAACCAAACTAGAAATATTTCCTTATTACCCCAAAAAACATATTTTTATCTCATTTGGGGTAATTTACCCCGGTTCCCCGACCACTGGTCTAGACTAAATAATCCAGGACTTTTCGGCTGCTGTAGGATCCGATTTCAAAAAATCGGATCCTACAGCAGCCGTATCTTCAAATCTTCGGGATTATGCTCTGAGGATCGTCGGTTACTATATATGTTCCTAGTTTCTACCTTCGAGTGCAGTTATGTCTTGGAATGAGCCTTAGACAATGGGGACTGACAGAACTGAATGGCGGTAATTTGTGATGATTATATGTTCCAGATATGAAATGGATAAGGAGAGAAAAAATTATCAGCTTACTACATAACAGCTTCAGTACATTTAATTATTTCCCAATGATCTTTAAGCGAGGTCAAACTGTTCTAGAAGAGATCTTTAGATCACGCAGCTTCTGTAGAACAGAAGCTAAATGATCTAAACGTGGCGTTAACGGCACAGGTTTCATGTCATAATGACGATTACTCAAGCGCAACTTCAAAGATTACAAAAGTACATTTTATTTATATTTGAAAATCACGGCGAACGCGCATTAGCGTCATGTTTCGCTCCCTTTAATCGCGCGCTGTAAAATTTATTTTGCATTGTTCACAAAATAATTAGTCATTCAGAGGCGGCGGCCGATGACATCCGATACTTAAGTAATGCAGAGAATGCAATGAGTAAGCAGTCAATTTGAAATAATTCTCACCTCATTCTGCTTTTTAATTTTCATAATTCTATATTTTATCTCTAGTTTTATTGTGTTGCATATTTTTTTATTTTATCACTTAGGTTTATGCCTATTCGAATTGCCCGAAAACCATGGGTGACTTGTTTTATTGCCTTAGTTGAATGTATGCCAAGAGATTATAAACCTTATTTTCATGTATGTACGGACTATTTTTTAGAAACTCTCACTGAGGGGTCACTTTCTAAGATGGATAAGAGAATATGATTTTATTTATAAAAAAAGACCACTACAATAGGATATGTATTTTTTGCATTATTATTATAGTTAAATAATAATCCTAAGTAGTGAATTCGTTTCTAAGTGATTCTGATGACAATGTCATTCGAATAAATAGAGAAAATTATTTGAATTTGATAACAAAGCAAAATATAATTTACGTAAGCAAATTCTTAAATCGTGTTGAATACACAAGAAATAATCACATAAAGTATGATAATGAAATACTATTGAATTTGAAAATACTAAAATATGGAGTAAGGAATCAAATATAACTGACACTTATTGGTGAAACTGCATTTAAAAAAAAAATACTATTGAATAAAGCAACTTTTTTAGTAATGTACGTATTCTGTATATTATGTTAATTCAAGGGATCAGTTTGGTAACATTTGCGTCAAATTTCAAAGGAAATTTCTGTATTTGATGGTGTTATAACCCAACATCATTAGCGTAGAAAATTACACATCTTCAAGAAGGGTTTTATAATCCATATTCTGTTCGCTGTGTCCTGTGTAGGAGTTTACACGTGTTCAATTTATAAGTGGGACGACTTACCTAATTGCCACCCAGCAACAAAACGACTAATCAAAATGTTCTGCCTTCATGACTTCTCGGTACCAGGAATAATAATCTTGTATACAGGCTAATGACGCAACCAGACATTTAGTTCGACTTTATTCCGCACATGTATAGGTTTTCTGCGACACGTGATCTTTAAAGAAATTAATAAAATGCAAGCGATAAAAAAAAAAAAATTGCTCTTTTATGGCAATTTTTTAAGCTCGCCATTTGTTGGTGACCTCAAAAACTTTCTTTTTGTTAAAATTTCAATCCATTATGTCTTTGTTCTTCATGTAACAATAAATTTGTTGCGTAAATTGGCAAATGAACCTTCGGGGGACGGAGGGGGGTGTGGGTGTTATAATTTTTTTCGTCTCCGCTTTACATCGTTTCTCACATTTCTTGGTCTCACAGTACTTTGACGTGTCGGTGGACGAGGACAAGCAAGAAAATCCGGAAGCTGTTGAAGAAAAAATAAAATAAAATCACATCTGTATTTCAATTTTCGCTTACTCTTACTTACTCAAGACAATGCTGAAGCTACTGATTCATAATTTAGTCTCAGGTATGTTAAATTGTTCTACATTTATTTATGTTTTTATCCTATTTATTAATTGAATTTATTTATATCATTTCAAACGTGCGCTTGTTTTCAACGTTGAACCGACCAAATAAATTCAATATAGAATACAGTTAAATAAAAATAATTATTGTTGTTTTATGTAATTATAAATTACATAAAACTGCGACTGCTTAAATAAAAATAAAATAATAATTATTCGTTTTTTTTCTTTTTTTTTTTCTTAAGAATAGTATCAAATACTATTGGTTAATATTCGTATTACTATTATTACACATCCATATCATCATCATCAGCCTGTATCCGACCACCGCTAAACGTAAACCTCCCACATGAGTCTCCACCACATTCATACCTCTGCCTTCCGCATCCAGGTCACTCCGGCTATTATGTCGTCAGTGCATATTGTAGGGGGTCGGTCATCGTTTGCCAGTTCTTGGGGCCACTCCAATACTTATTTTCCCCATCGACCGTCGTCTCTTCGATAGATATGTCCTGCCTATTGCTACGTGCCTATTCGTTGGATAGCCTCCACTATCTGGTTCTTCTGCGGATATCCTCGTTTCGGATTCTATCTTTAAGAGACACCATATTTTGATGTTCAATTGGAAAACTAATAATGTTCGTATTACTGCGAAATATTCACGTCTCATCATCTCATCATCAGCCTGTGTCCGTCCACTGTTGAACGTAGGCCTCCCGCATGAGTCTCCATCCTCTTCGATCCTCCGCCTTCCGCATCCAGGTCACTCCCGCTATTCTTCTTATATCGTCGGTCCATCTTGTAGGGGGTCGGCCAATGCTTCGTTTGCCAGTTCTTGGGCGCCATTCCAATACTTTTCTTCCCCATCGACCGTCGTCTCTTCGACAGATATGTCCTGCCCATTGCCACTTGAGTGTGCCTATTCGTTGGGTAGCATCCAGTACTTGAGTTCTTCTGCGTATATTCTATAATATTCACGTATTGATGTTAAATTATTTTTTTGCCTTTTGGAACAATTTAAATATGTGTTTTATTTATCGTATTTTTAAATGTATGTCATTATATAAAACGCTAGAATAAATGTTTACATTTGGCAAAAGGATCTACTTGGAATGAATTGACGCCAAGCGATTATATGACTTGTTTATTTTGTTTGAAAGTACGCGTTCCATTTAAATTTCAGATGCGAATGGTGATTTTGGCTTGCAGCGTTTGTCGCTAATATACCTTTGTTTGAATTTATGCCAAGCGGCTTGGGCCCATATTATTTGTGCGGAATTTAAATTTTTATATTTTTTTATTTTCAAAAATCTACTGGTAATTTTTGCTAGCAGAGTATGTAACTTAGAGCGCAAGTAAAATATACTAAATCTTAAGTAGCAGTGACGACAATAAGGCTCATAATTGCTTGTGAACAACTGTGTTACCTTCTTCTTCGTAGTATCAATCCGGTGGATTAGTTTGCAGCAACAGAATCTTGCATCTCGATCTCCATTCCTCTGTCCTCCGCAACCCTTTTCAGCTCAGCATAGGCGCTACAGTTCATGTCCTCGAATACTTGCTGCAAATACTCCCGTCTAGGGGGCCCTCTACAGTTTCTATCCTCAACCATCCCCTCCACAATATCGTGAAGAAGACCATCGTGGCGCATGATGTGGCCGATCCATCGGGCTCGCCTCTCTGAGATGGTTCTTATTAGTTGCCTATCTTCCTTGATTATTCTGAGAACCTCATTGTTCGTGACGTGGTCTCTCCAGGAAATTCCGAAAATTCTTCTGTACGACCACATCTCAAAGGCCTCTAGTCTTTTTTTATCACTTTCAGATAAGCACCATGTCTCACAGCCGTACATTAAGATGCTCCAAACAAATGTTTTGGCAAGTTGCTTGCGGAGCCTTAAAGAAATATTCCTTGACTCAAGAATTTTGGCTTTTTTATTGAAAGCTACCCTTGCTTGATGTATTCGACTGTTACCTATTGTAATTTTATTATTAAATTTTAATTACTACGTTAAATTTTCACCATAATTACTTATCTTTGCCGACGGGTATAGCTCAATGGCCAAAGCGTTTGCTTGACAAGCCAAAGGTCGTGGATTTGATCCCCGACGGAGATTAAAAACAAAAATTCTTTTTAATCGATTTCTAATATATATATTCCCCCGGTTGGCGTGAATTTGATCCCTCACCCGTAAAATGCCAGTCATAGCCTATTAATCAAAATTTGTGGTAGACGAAAGTCGTCCCGTTAAGACCACCCGTTCATAGGGAATTCCTGGAATAATAAGAATGATGCGTGAATGTCGGGCTGTATTATATGACGTTGGCGGATCAACACTCCAAATGCAGCGCTCAACCACTTGTAACATGTTAGCGTCATAGACTACACAGATGAGACTTCAGCATCACTATCACCATCTGTCGGTATACTCCTGTATGTGTTTATAAAGCCGGTCTCGCTTCCAAAAAACTAGGTGTATTATATAGATCACGTCGGTATTTCAACGATAAACAACTTTTTCCTCTATATAAAGGACAAATCCGACCTATCCTTGAATACGGCAGTCACCTTTGGATTGGAGCCCCAAAATACCTTCTAAACTTAATTGACTCAGTTCAAAGAAGAGCAATTCGTTTGATAAACAATGACACCCTTACGTCTAACCTGCAATCAATGGAACACAGGCGTAAGATTGGTTCTTTTAGTCTTTTCTACCGTTATTACCACGGTCGCTGCTCTTCGGAACTTAAAGAACTAATTCCTCCTGCACCCACTCACAGCCGACAAACTCGTCTTACACTTGCCGAACATCCATACACGGTTAATATATGTCGACCAAGAACTGGCAGCTTCCAAAGTTCCTTCCTTAATGCCACCGGTAAGCTATGGAATGCTCTTCCAGCGTCTGTGTTTCCTCCTTCCTACAATCTGGATCTCTTCAAGAAACAGATAAATATACACTTGCAATCTCCCCAACCCACACACAAACACGAACACAACACACGTTTCCCGCATGCAGCGTCCAGCCTCCCTGGCTGAGCGTCATAGAGTGCACTGGTCTTGACCGGTTGTGCTCTCCTGCATGCGTTTACATAAAAAAAAAAAACTTTAAATTCAATTAATGGATTATTTTCATTTTTCGTATTGACTTTCATCAATTTAAAAATAGAATAGAAGGCTTAATAGAAATACTAAAAAATATACAATTATAGACTAAACTCCATAATTAGAACGGTTACCAATTTACAACGAGTATATGTATCGTCAGACTTGCTTCACTTATGATGATGGTACCAAGAGGTCATCGCATGTACTAAAAGGTATCCTTTGTGAGAAGAAACGCATTAAGTCATAAAAAAATGATGTGAAATACCCAAAAATAAATTACTACTGTTCAATTAATAATCTTTATTAATCTTGCTCCAGTAGATTATGACAATTTTGGATATTGCTTTTGCAATACTAATTTGAATCTCCATACATTTTTCTATTTTTTAAACTGAATTTATTTATTGCAAAGCATTATTTTACATAACAGTCGATTCCGCTTAATTGGGACACATCGGGACTTGGGCATTTTGTCCCAATTAAGCGGAATCGACTGTATTAAATAATGGTTAATCCCACATACTCACACTGCTAAGAGTTTAACTCTGGTAAAGTATTAAAAAAATTCTGGTAACAGGATTTATTTCTGTGAATTGTGCACACATTTAATATATTTTTATTTTATTTTCTTCTTCGTGTCAACGACGACATATTATTTTTTCTCAGTATCTGGCAACATCGATAGCTCGTGTGTTGCCCAGCATTAGGTCCTGAGATATGCAGCCTGTTGGGCACATGTAGAAGGATCTAAGGTGTGAGGCAGTCTGCAGGTCTCCACAATCGCACAATAGTGTCTCTCCCGAAAGCTGAAGCATTCCTCAACTTTCGAGGTTGTCCTTTGTTCTACCAACTCCGTTTCTTAATCTGTTCAAGGATTTCCAGGTCCGCCAGTCAATGCACTTGCCAGTTGGGAGGCCTTCCTTCGGAGCAATGAAATCCTCTGATGTGACTTGTTGCCAGAGCTGGAGTCTCTCATTTTCAGTGCTGGATGTGAGAGATTGTGTGGCTTTCAGAAAGCTGCTTCGCGACTTAAATTTTGGTGTTGGGGGTATCTGATTATACAAGCAGTGGGACGGCTGGTTGATTGCCTTACGCATTTATTTTAATTTTAATACATAGCGTCATCCGTCGCGTGTAGCTACGCTTCACAAAATACACTACCAAGCAGAAGTCGCACTATGCATGTTACGTACTTAAAATTAAAAATATAATAAAATGATAATCAAATCCACCAAATAAGCCGGCGCGCTCAAAATGTTAAAGTTGTTCCAGCGTTTTTGGGTTATTTGCTGTTTGTGAGTGAGGCTGTACGATGCAGGGTCCGTGTGTTTGGGTCTCCAATGTTCCTCAAGAGGTATGCGTGCGTTGGGATCCTTCTACCTGCGGCAAACCTGTTTTGGAGCAGGAAACTGAGGCCCGTCCCAGCCCTTATGACCGCGTGTCATAAAAAACGTGAGCCTCTCCCAATAGCGAGCAGTCGTGATGGGCAAATAGGGCGAGCCCTGTCGGGTACGCTCCTTATCACGTAGCTTGATAAGGCGAGAGTTTGAATGTGTGTACATAAGATAATTTTGAAATCAGAGCAACATTTCGTCTTGATAGTATAAATACAAAATCGTATACGGGTTGTGCCGTCTAAGCAGCGCCTGCATCGTGCCCATTCTTTTTTATGCATAATGGGTATAAAAAATAGATCTGTAGAGTCTGCGTAGAATACCGGAAGTGCAATGGCTTGACTTTGACTTTGATCACTGGTCTACCCAGATAATGACTGGGCACGGCGATTTTAATGACAGATTATACTCATTTAATTTACTTTCAAACCCTAGTTGCCCCTGTGGCGCCCCCTTCCAGACCTGAGAGCACATTCTCTGGGACTGTCAGTTCCTCTCGTTAGAAAGAGGAGTCCTTTTCGATGCAGTTCGAGGGAATCGCCTCGGCCCTATCGGGCATGCAGACTTTGTGGCCACTAAAAAAAAATCCACGCATTTACAATATTTGCTCGTATTTTCGGTGAGAGAATCTATCTTCCATCTCCGTCTCTTTACAACCTATGAATGCGATTCTAATCTTTTTCACGGATTCTTTATTTTAGCACTTCTGTGCACTGGCGACAATTGTTAAGAGGGGACTCCCACTCGACTTATCAGTTGCTAGCTGATCATAATCTGAATGAGCGCGTCATCAAGGAGACTTAACTGTCCTCCGGTGTGATGCAGGTGTGAGGCAGGTAAAGTCCGGCTTGACTTTGTGAGGAATGACGAGGTGAGAGAGCGGACAAGGCAGCCTTCCTTGTTGAAGTAAGCCGGCTCACTCTCTCTTAATGTCTGTGTAGAATACTGGGAGTACGATGGTTTGACTTCACGAGGACCGTGTCACCGATTGTAGTATGGATGACTGCATATTTCGCTGTCTCACCCCGTCATTCCTTTCAAAGACAAACCATCGCATCCCTATTATTCTACGCAGGCATCTGCTTTGGCTTTTGGTGAGAGACCATGAACAGCCAGAATAATGGGGACGATACATGCGCTGTGTAGACGTCACTATGTTCGATCGAGTAGATTTGCGAGCCCCCGGGCTCGCGCATTATGCATTTATACTCGGTGGAGCTGCAGGATGCAGAGCTGACATGGGATTAGGTCTTCTTCTTCTTCGTGTCAGCGACGTCAAATTATTTTTTCCCAGTATCTGGCTACATCGATAGCTCGTGTGTTGCCCAGCATTAGGTCCTGAGATGTGCAGCTTGTTGGGCACATGGGCACATCTTAGGTGTGAGGCGGTCTGCAGGTCTCCACAGTTGCACTATAGTGTCTCTCCCTGCAGAAGCATTCCCCCAAGGTTGTCCTTTGTTCTAACAACTCCGGTTCTTAATCTGTTCAGGGATTTCCAGGTCCGCCAGTCAAGGTCCTTGCCAGTTGGGAGGCCTTCCTTTGGAGTAACGAAATCCTCTGATGCGATTTTTTGCCAGAGCTGGAGTCTCTCATTTTGGGATCAGGTAAACAATATGGCAGCTGACAGAGTTTTGTGGCGGCAGTTCGTGACTACCATATGCTCCAGGTGAGCGGACATGGTAGCGATGATGTGGCGATGATTTGCAAAGAAAAGTAATATTTAATACACCTCATATTGTTCTTAGAGAGTTCGAAAGTAGGCAAAGGATATTATGTGTTTGGTAAATAAAGTCGATCCCAAAGTGAATGCTTAGAAAGTAAATAACAAAATATATAGCGCTGTAAAGGTTATGAAATTCTGTTATGTGACAAAGCAAGGAACGGTAGAGTTGAGAACAAAACTTCCTCAAACTCCCACTTCCCACCTCTCACTTCTCATCTCCCCCCTCCCACAACCCACCTCTCACCTCCCATCTCCCCCCTCCCACTTCACCCACCCCGTGAGTTCCATACTGCCTTTGTGACGTTTATTAACTTTGCTTGCATTTTGAAAGGTGAGGAAAAAAATCAAAGAATAAAAATAAGAAAGCTCACATAACCTATAAAACTTGCACGGAAAAGTTTGAAACTTTTTCAGATGCGCAACTCCACCTAACCTAACCTTAGATATTTCGTTAACGAGACATATGGATCTCTGGACTCTACGATCGCTGGACAAATCCGTAGATTTTTATTTAAAAAAATATTTCATGGTATCTTTGTACGAGTATAATCGACAACATAGAGCATCACATACCCCCTCCCAACTCTCGTGATCACTCCTTCCCAAACCCTCCAAATCACCGCTATTTGCCTGATACTAGTACATATTTTGTAATCAATTTCCACGGGCGGTTTATTGGTAGCGAGCTTATCAACCGGCCAACGCTGTCAACTTCAAATCATGGATATGCACTTTCTTATATCTTAGTTTTTTTTTACTTAAATTTTTAGTATTCACTTTGAGATTAATTTCAAACATTAAATTTATAAATACTTTGTACCTTGTTTTAACATGAATCACACTGCAAACTATTAATTCAAACCGCAGTATTCCATAGGAGACGCGTTCTTTGTTGTCGCCTGGGAGTCTACCATTTCTTGAGAGGATTTTAACTAACGTAAACTATTGCTAAGTTCTGACGGTCCCTTGCTGTTAAACTTCAAAGAAATCGTCAAGACTACGCCTGAGGTTAACGAGGCTGACATGGAATAGGCTCCTACGTTCTTTAACTGTTTGTCAGACGCATAATCTAACATTGTGTGTAACTTGTAGGGTAATTATGTCAGATGGCCTAGGTGGCCGTGTCGAACTGCTCCGTACAGAAGTCGCATCGGATGAGGGTCAACTTGGCTTGGTTGCTGCTCCAATTCCTACCCCAGAATCGGTTTCCTTCGCTTTGGTTGCTGTAACTTTTGGTGACCGCTTGAACCGATCCTGTGTGGTAGCTTGCGTGGTGGCATGTGACCTGAAATGATCGCGTAGTAGTTCTTTGGTGTCAAACTTGTCTTCGCAGAACAAGCATGATAGCGACTTAGGCTGCGACATTATAAAAACTTCTTTTATGAAATGAAGGAATTAAAGGTTGGATTATTTGGAATCTGGAGGTGGCATCTTGTAGAGTACCAAGCGCAACTAAATACAATTTTATACATTTTTTTTAGCCAGCAAGTGAATAAACAGCGCTCCGTGTGCGTGTGCATGTTAAACCAAAGGAAGTTAAATTGTTTTTGACGGACTTTAAGAATATGTGTCAATATTCTAATATAAATCATTGAGGTATTGATTATATATCAATAAAAATATACATACAATTTACAACAATTGTCATCTATACATAAGACGTAACAATAATACTCGTACAGTAACAAAGTGAAATAAATGTCTATTTAATCCATTTTACATAAGCACCCAGTCTTTTTCTTTTAATATTTTTTTACTCAATTTCTTTTACGCGATATACTTTGTATTATTTAAAGCCATATTACGATTGTCGGAACCGATTTAATAAATTAGATTCCTCGTTTTACACGTCACTTTCCGGAAGCAATCTTTGCGCCAAAAGAAGATGGGTATATAATAATGTTATTTTATGTAGAAATATGTACTATCAACAATTATGTTTTTAGCATTTTATGTATTTTATGGCGACATAATTGTACTTTAAATAAAATTTATCTCGTCATCGTCATTACCATATCTGCTCCCCTAACTGGAGCATATGGACTCTCATACGTCACGAATATCTACTGATCGACGCTATTACTATGGAAGATAAGGCATGCAAACATCACCTTTTTATATCCGTTCTAGGACATATCTGAACGTGAAGGTCCACCTGGAAACATATATGGTTCACCAGAAGACCGAGTACTTGAAGAGCGGGTGGCTGTAGTATCCAAAGTATATTTTTGAGTGATTTGTTTATAAACACATAATATTAAAACTAAAACGATGCTTATACATTTGATGTGCGAAATACTTATTACCATTTTAAATCCGCTATTGTGAGGAGCGTTTATTTTTACTCTCTATGCACCCAGCTTTAGTATCCGAGGCATATTTTCGAGTGATTTGTCGATCGTATTCTTTAATGAGATCGCATGATTAGTCTGAGAATAAGCCTAGACCATTTTGTTCTAAGAGGCTGATAACTGCTGTAGAATGAGGATTAAAATATGGATGTAAAGCTCGTGACAGCTATAGACGTCATACGGCGTGAAATTTTTTTAGATAAGTTGTTGTCCATCGATAGTGTTGCTTTTGGGCTTAGCCGTGTGTGGTGAACTTCCTTCTACCAATATTTCGACCGCCATTTCTTAAAACATATCTACCGTATTCTTTGAACATACCAACCGTAGTATTAGAACATACCTACGATTATCCGGAATGGAACTTGAGTTGCCATGGAGATATAAATCAATAACGCTCATAAAAAAAAATATATATATATATAATCTGAATAAACCAACTCAAAATTAAATAAATCATCAATCCTGAAGAAGACCCCTACAATGGCGGTCGAAATATTGGTTGAAGGAAGTTCGCCACACACGGCTAAACCCAAAAGCCACAATATCAAATCTGGCCGTAAAAACCTAAGAAGTTATTTTTGTTGTCCATCGTTGATTCTAGTCCATTATGTGATGTTTGGGTTGCTAGGAGGATGACAGGTGTGCAGGCTACGCTGCAGAGATGGAAAAAACTCTCGGAGCTCACAATTGGTGTGGATTTGAGTGTGTGGGTACGGCTAGAAGTGTCTCGGCGCATGCGCGTCCCATATCGATCACCCAGGGTGCAGTGCCCTCTAGGACAGAGCCAGGACAGCCTTAACAAACAAGGACATTGGGACAAGTTGCCCGAAGTGATAAACATGCCTCAAGGTTATGTCTCAATTCTCAATGTTCTCGCTCCTCAAAAAAAAAACCGCGTCTAATTTCATTTATCTATTAGAAATAAAAGACACAAATTGGGGGCGACATTACCTTTTTTTACGTAAACGTATACATTTTTGATAACACATACAATTTTCCAATTTTTAAGTTCTTTCGACATTTTTTTTTGTAAGCATACAAGAGAACACCGACAGATAATTGCAGTGATGCTGAATCTCTTCTGCTGATTCTTTGACGCTCACAACGATACATATGTCAGAGCTTACTTAACCTCTCCTCCCCGGTGATGTCTATCGACTACACATTGCTTGTAATAACTTAAATATCTCTGTAAATATAATACACACAGGGTTCAGATTTTAGGTATTCCTCTTTAATACATTTACGTATTGAAAAAAAAAATATTTATAATAATAGGCACTCATCGGGAGCAGGAAATATTTTTCTAAAATCCGGAATAAATTCACCACTACAATCAAGACGCGTCAACTGTCATGAATTCATTCGACCTGTCGGAAGCGTGTGCAAAAATAAAATTAAAAATACCCAGATGCGTCGGCATTTATACTCCTCACTCTCGCTGACGTACTAATATGAGTGAGCAAGACGGGAAACCTCAGTTGGTCGGCTAGTTCGAAATGATATCGATGCGCGTCGGCTCATCGATATGTCGACAGGCCAAGTAATGTTAGTAGCTCTCGGAAGTTCACGCGCCAAGGTGCGTCTGGCCGTTTGAGGTCTTCGTCTGATGTTTTTCATGTTTTTAGCTATTAAATGTCAATTATTACTGCTTATTGACATCAACTATTATAAAATTAAGCGATATCTTTGAATATTTTCATTTTTTCGAATTTCTACTCATTTTATTCACTTTAAATCAGAATGTGTAACGAGTACACACCATCGGAACGCGCGGAAGTTTTTAACATAGTACGGCGAGGGTTAACGCTGTAGACTGCAGCGAGTCATTCAAGCATCATCCATTATTATCCCGTGAAGACCACCCATTCATAGTAAATTCCTGTAATAATAAAGGATGATGCGTGAATCTCGGACTGTAGTCGGACGTTGGCGGAATGAATGAATTCCATAATATCAGATATAAATAAAATATTTTTTAGAATTTATTCCACAATATATTTTTTGACGACATGTTTCAGCCACGTCGATTGGCCATTTTCAAGTCAGTTAGTAAAGTGAGTGTAGGCTCTATATAAAGCAAAGAGTGAGTTGATGTCACAATTTTCTTATACATTAATGATTTCCAAAACACATATACCCATCACACAATTCATATCCACCCTTTCACTCACTCTTTGCTTTATATAGAGCCAACACTCACTTTACTAACTGACTTGAAAATGGCCATTCGACCTGGCTGAAACATGTCGTCAAAAAATATATTGTGGAATAATTTCTAAGAATAATTTTATTTATATCTAATTCTCATGTTCGTACATACTCGTACATAAAAAAGTTGATAAAGATTGGATCAAAAAGAGGCGGTCACAATTAATTGCAATCATACACTTGAATGGTATCATGTGAGCTGATAGTGGTCGCTTTTATTTTAAAATGGCTTCGTAGCGTGGTGGGAGCCTCCCACTTCCTCTTTTTACGAATCACGGTATATCGCCATATCTGTAAAGTGTAGTGAACATTTAAATAAATAACGCATTTAATTTATAGTTGTAGAAATCTGTAACTTATCATATTTAAAGAATAAAACAACGAAAACTTTGTATGAAGCCACTGAGTTCACAAAGCTTTTACTAAAACTCAGTGGTTTAATTTAGCTGCTTTTCAGCTGTATTTTACTGGTTACACTTACTGTTGATACTACTTGTTTCACTGCGTTGTTACGTTTAAGAATATTACTCAGGTGGAACTACGGGAGTAGATGAATGAGGACAGAGCAAGTACATATATAGCAGTTCTCAAAGTGGTCCGTATCCCAGGGACGACTTTGGTCCGTTCCCAAAGTGATCCCAGGGACCCCTGTGGGTCAGGAGGTCCGTGGAAAATTAAAATAGATTAGCGGGTCCCCGAACAACGTTAGCGGGTCCGCGGAAGGTTCAATATAAAATTATAAGAAATATTGAAAAAACACAGACAAAATTGTTGAGACTTTAGAATCAATCACTATCTGTCGGTATTCTACTGTATGTGTTTACATAAAAATGTCCGAAAATTTCCATAGCACATATTTTGCCCATAGTGGATATATAGCGCTGACATCGTGAGTCGTTTCCTGTTATTGCAAGTCATATTATTTTGTTGCGGGATATTGTGCCGATGTTACAAGAATAGCCGCTATTCCGTTTCGGCTCGTCTTGCTCCCTCCGCTGGGACTTAGCCCTCGGTGAGTCTCCCCGGCTTAATTCTACCCCTATGCTGCGACAAAGGGGATCAAAGGAATACTAGACACTCGCCCGCTTAAACCATGTTGGGAACTGAATTATTTATCATCATCAGCAGCAATATGAGGACACAAATGAAAGCCTTGCAGTTTTACAGCGAATCGACTAAATGTGACTGCAGCATATGGAGAAGACCCTGTCCCACCTTCTGGAGTGTGCGCTGTGTCCGAGTAGGTGCACACAGGAGGACATGATGATGGCCGGGAGTAATGCCATCGACGACGCACGCTTCTGGGCAGACAGGATCTGACCCTGATGTTTCCGATACGATTATATACGAGTATATATATCATCAGCCAGCATCCGTTCACTGTATAACGTGAGCCCCCCGAATGACTTTCCATCCTCTTCGATCCTCCACTTTTAAAGTTGTCAATCCATCTTACATGGGGTCGGCCAACGCCCCGTTTGCCGTTTCTTAGACGCCGCTCTAGCACTTTTCTTCCCCATCGACCGTCGTATCTTCGACAAGTATGTTCTTATCATTGCCACATGAGTGTGATGTTGTCGGCGTGACTGTAGTAAAAAGCATCTGTCCAGTTCATAGTGCGATTATTTCATTATTTTTCTCACCATACCTCGTTGATGCTCATTGCTCGTGATAAGTGTGTACGGGGTTCCCTTCCGTTGCAGCGCCAGGGATATTCTGCACAGCACTGGGTCTTGTATCGATCCATCTTCAGAACCCTCACAAATTGTATGACGCTCGTGGAAACAACAGGCATTATTTGTATTGGTTTTCCTTTTGCAGCAAAACCATTGCCTAATCCTAAAATACATTTTATAAGTCTAGATTCTAGAGACAGAAACAGATTTCACAAAAAGCTTAGGAAGGAGTTAATCTCTCAATTAGTAGGAGGCGCAAGACTTGGCCGGGAGTCCCTTTGGCAGTTTTTCTTTGAGTGTTTGAAAGTACTCTGAATCTCTATCTATTTTATTAGAATACCATTATCTCATATGATCCACCAGCTTAGATGGTTTCGTAGCGTCATTGCTTCGGTGTCGGCGGGAAGCGAGGTCTATTAGGTTCCTTAAAATGGGACAAAGCTCGTTGAACCGGGGCCGAGATGTGATTCTCTTCGTAGACCCCCATTTTCATCTCATACTTGAAAGAATACGAGAAACTAAATATATTATATATGATTTTGACATCCTCGTTTACTCAAAGAACGACTCCATGACACCGGGTTCGTCATCAGGACGCGTGATGGAGGGATGAGGAGTAGATGAGTGTTACAAAAAACTTGAGAATCACAGTGAAATATATTTCGGTAAAATATTAACAAACTTCGGTTATCTGTTCGAGACGGAACTTTCTGCTTCAGGTTTCGGACAGATGGTGACTAAACGCCCGCAGTCGGTGACAGCCCAGCGCCGAAAATAATACTGTGACCAATTACACAACTAGCCCCGCCAATGACAGGACTTGTCAAACAAACGTAATAGCGACGCATCACAATATCCTATGACTTCTTAAATCTAGACTTAGCCTAACACTTTAATATATGCGTGGCATACAAGCCATAAAAAATAAGAATATCGTATATCGAAGCTTTTTGGCACCAGCCATATCGAGCTGATATCAATATGTATGTAATATATTAAATCTATGTTAAATAACTTCTTAGGTTTTCACGGCCAGATTTGATATTGTGGCTTTTGGGCTTAGCCGTGTGTAGCGAATTTCTTTTAACCAATATGTCGACCGCCATTGCAGGGGTCTTCTTCAGGATTGATGATTTACTTGTGATTTAGTTGTGAGTTGTGTCAGATTATTTTATGTCAGATTATTTTTCTTTTTTATAACGCTCGTAATAGTGGCGATTCGGTTAAATGTCCTGCCCATTGAAATTTAAAGTGTGCCTTTTCGTTGGGTAGCCTAAACTACTTGAGCTCTTCTCCAGATATCCTCGTTTCGGATTCTATCTTTTAGAGACACTCCTCTCATGGATCTCTCTATGTGACCTTTATTATATTGGTGAGACTTGCTGTTAGATTCCACGTCTTTGCGCCATAAGTTAATACAGGGAGGATGTTTGGTTAAACGCCTTAGTTTCAAGGCATTGCGAAATTTTCGCTTTAAAAATGTACTTAAGTTTTCTAAATGTTTACGCCTGTAAATTTCTTTTGACAAGTTTTTTTTGACAAATTTCTGTTGTCCGAGTTAGGTGTATTCATTTACAACCTCTATTTGTGCTCCTCTAATGGAAATCAGGTCAAAAGTCGGGGAAATATGACAATTTACCATGGCATATTTATGTATCAAATCATCGAATCGAAAAGATCGAATTTTTCTGTGCGATTCGATGATGTAGCGTTTTATAAATAAATTTAAAAGGTTTACATATGAGCATTTGGATATGATTATGAGTGCAATATTGAGATAAGTGCAGTAACGGCGCTCTAGGGCAATTCTTTTTCTAGCACCCATATTGCTTATATTTTAAAAAATCTAAGAAATATTAGTTGCCTTCGGCGCCCCTGGCTTATTCGACGCCTTCGGGCACCGACCCACTTCGCCACCCCCTAAAACCGGTACTGGATGAGTGAAGTGAGCAATTCAAAACCACGTGATGAGAAGCGTTTGTAGTTACGCAAGTCTTTCAATAATATTAGAAATCACACTTAATAAAGCATATGTATATGTATAATTATTACTAGTGTACATATCACTGGATGTATACGAATCTCAACGACAATCTATATGGCGGATATATAATCAAATATTTTTTATATAAACACATACAGGAGAATACCGACAGATTGTGGATAGTGATTCTGAAGTCTCCTCTATGCATTATATGGCGCTTACCGTGCTTCATATTGCTAAGCGCTGCATGTGGAGTGTTGATCCGCCAATGTCATCGACTACAACCCGACATTTATGCATAATCCTTATTCATAATCCTTACAGGATACTTTCGTCTATTACCAATTTTGTTTAATAGGCTATGACTGGTATATTACAAATTAAATTCACACCAACTGGGGGTATTTATAGAGCTCAGAAATCGTTTTTTTTTATCTCCGTCGGGGATCGAACCCACGACATTCGGTTAGACAAGCAAACGCCTTAACTACTGAGCTACACTTTCATGCACTCGGTGATTAACCCAACGCTCATCAAGGACACTCGTCAATTATGAACTTAAGTGTGTTTCAAGTGTGGCACTAAAGTTTTTAATGACCTTCTTGAACCAACAAAAAATCATAAAATGGAGTTTGGCAGTAAAACCACGACTATGTCTCTCTGCACAATATTGTACCTTATTTTACTACCCGCCTGTAAACCGAAAGAATGTTTACGAGTTGTCGAAGGTCCAAACTAAAGAGGACAATATAGCAATAGAGTCTGAAAGATATTTTACCAAACACAAATCATTTAATAATGTTTTGTTTTCAAGTACAAACACATAGCTGGCGGTCATAGCTCAATAGTCAAAGCGTTTGCTTTGTAAGCCGAAGGTCGTGGGTTCGATCCCCGACGGAGATTAAAAAAAAAGGATTTCTAATCGATTTATGAGCTCTAAAATATCCCGGTTGGTGTGAATTTGATCCATCACCCGTAAAATGTCAGTCATAGCCTATTAATCAAAATTGGTGGTAGACGAAAGTCGTCCCGTGAAGGCCACCCATTCATAGTAAATTCTGGTAATAATGAAGGATGATGCGTGAATCTCGGGCTGTAGTCTATGATGTTGGCGGATCAACACTCTACATGCAGCGTTTAGCCATACACACCATGGTAAGCGTCATAGAATTCCACAGTTGAGACTTCAGAATTACTATCACTATCTGTCGGTATGCTTAAGCCTTCTATGGTGCCAGTTGGATTCGCTAACGTAGAGATTCATTCTCTGAATGTCTCTAAAACATACAAACCGAAACTACGATATCCGAAGAAGAGCTCAAGTAGTGGATGCTTCCCAACGAATAGGCACACTCAAGTGGCAATGGGCAGGACATATCTGTCGATAAGACACGTCGTTCGATGGGAAAAACATGCGGGAGGCCTGCGTTGAAATATATTATAAGGTGAATACTTACAGTAATTAAGTATTTAAAATGTATGACAAAAATAATGTGCACAGCTTACATATGAGCATAAAAGGTGTTGTAACATGTTTGCATTCATATATGCATGCACGGATGTCCAATTTTGTATTGGCGTAACACGAAGACGGATAGTTATGCATTACGAGATTATTCAGAAACGTCCACAAGTACTGGAACTAGAATATTTTATAGAAGTGAGATAACACCGGAAGCGCAGGTCGCTTCCGTAAATATACTTTTGCACCTTCGAATATTTGAATTTAGGAATATTTTATCTCCCTTTCAGACGTTTCAGTTTCGAAATTTACATATTATGCAGTTTCACTCAGCGTAACAAAGTTTTCATTTACGTAATTGCCACTTCTGGACAAACAAAATAACATTACAATGTTAAACTTCCTGCATACAAACACTTCTAAGAATAATCAAATACAATATACAAAGTGCTTATTTCAGTAAATATTACTTTGTGAAACGCAGTTTTTGTGATGAAATATTTCAGAATGTATTAAAAAGTATTTTTATCATTATTATTAATGCTGCGAAATACATCTAGTAAGCTTTTCTAATGAATTAGCGCATTGTACCCGGCGTTTCTCATTACATGAAAGAAATAATTTGATTTTTAATCATATTTAAGTATTAGTATTAAAATTATAATTAATTCAAAAGTATTAAAATACAATATCGTCGTCCCTTACGATTTAACTTCTGAGTATGTACATCGCGTGTGATTCAATGAATTGCTTGCAAACTTAGGCGACTAAAATCAACAAATGACAGATTTTCTACCTTTAGTACTGTACTATCACCGTCTCTCGGTATTCTCCTGCATGTGTTTACATAAAAAAATACGTACACCAGTTGTTCTCTCCTGCATGCATTTATTTAAAAAATATTTGATTTATGTTATTTTTTCTTTCAGGTGAGTTTCAGTCATCGAGTTCTTTCTCGTAACATAAATTGGTATGTGCTAAATCTTGACTCGTGAAGCAGCTTATTGGAGGATTAGAGTAAAGGTAGGAATCTATACTATTCTTATTTACTATACGCTTCATGGAATCGAAGTATGGTTCAGTTATTCATGTCTCAGAAACCATGGTCCTGTAATATTTTGTCCAAGTTCCAATGATTGATTTTGCTCCACTAGAGATAAATAAGCTGTCGTAGAAGAATATGGCAACAATTCAATTAATGAGCAGTAATTATTTAACAAACGGTTTAGTAACAAACACCTAAAAAGGGAAGAAAAAAATAATCATTTGACAGCAGAAAAATATGAATTAACTGTAGAAAAATTATAAATTGGCAGGAAATAATTAATGAATGGTAAATAATAATAGGTGAGGTAAGGTTAGGTTTACATTTATGGGTTGATTAGTCATTCATTTTACATTAATTTGTGCCAATATTTAATATATTACTGTCATTTTAATATTTTAACTGACCACATAATTCCAATTTATTTAGTCTACTGCCGATTAATTTAGCTTACTGTTAATACCTTGAATTAGTTACTGAACAAAAAAATACAGGCCGAAGAGTATGGACTAAATCTGAATTTTCAGCAAGGTTCAAAACTGTCTTTATCTGTATTAAAAATAATTTTGTTGCGAAACTAAGCTATAGAGTGGGAACCTAGTAATTTGATTGATATGAATATATTTATGTTCTTTATACAAACAAAACATTCCCTGCTACACAAACCGATCTAAAGTTTTTATCAACCACAAAATTTCAGTGTTTTAGTTATCTTAAATTTACCTACTACACTTAATTAATATACCCTATAATATAAATAACCCACAAATATTTCGCGATCGAAACCCTCTTGGTGAAACCCTTCCTGCCCCGCCCTGTATTTTGAGACCCAGATGGGGACGCATTACTATACGCACGCAAAAAGCTAGTTTGAGAGTGGCTTCCCGTGATTCTCGCGAGAATCGCGATCAAAATATTATTTTATGTATTAAATAAAACTTACGACTATTTTACTATTCAGTAGAACTTTATGATACTAAATAGCATTGGGTAATGAGCCGCCTATTAAGATAAAATGTTCTAGGCCTAGACGTTGTCGAGAACCATTTATGTTCACAAGTAGACCTTAAGTTGCAGATATGGCTTAAAATGAGGAACGTACAGTGGCAGCTAACAGAACTAAGTGGCCGCAACTTGTGGTGAAGAAGTAAATGTTTCTGGTGTTGTTTCTTTGAAGGCCTTATGCTATTTCTTTGGAGTGGATATGGAACATGATATTGTACCTTAACTCCGAATAGCGCTATATCGATCAAACATTTTTCATTATCAAGGCTTATGAATAATGTAGTGTTGGTTCGATAATTCTGGAAACTCATGTCTTTTATGTAAATACTGGGTGAAAGCTGCTTTATTTAAGGGCGAGTGATTTGGGACTCGCAGTCGATAAAAAAAAGGTACTTACCGTTAATACCGCGCATGTATTCTACGTATTCTTGAGTTCAGGCATATATATAAGGTATAATGCAGTCGTTATGTAGAATAAGTTTCTGTATAGAATGATGGCGACATAGTGATATGACTTTACAGTGCCGGTTTTAGGGGGTGGCGCAGTGGATCGGTAGCCCAGGGCGTCGACTGAGCTAGGGGCGTCGAGGGCAATCTATCTCATGTATATATTTTAAATACATACTATATGGGGCGCCAGAAAAACTTTGATTTGAGATACTTTATTAAGATAACGACATTATGAAACTGACCTGGTAGATTTTCATCCATTCCGAGAACAGTACATGTGGGATCAGTGCCGGTTTTAGGGGGTGGCGCAGTGGGTCGGCGGCTTAGGGCGCTGAATGAGCTAGGGCTCAGAGATCCCCCTAAATTGCTTAGATTTTTCTTATTACGTCCTTTCTATATTATATTATTATTTATGTAGTATATGATTTTCACTAGCAAAACATTGCATATTTTTTTCTGAAGATTTTATTCTTCCAAACAAGAAAAAAAGATAGAGAGTGCTTTTTTTGCCCTAGGGCGCCGCAGGGTCTAAAACCGACGCTGTGTGGGACTCATCCAACGTAGCGTAAAATCTTAAGTTACGTAATTTATAGCTGCCTTTTCTTTGTTCGTGTGCAGGAATATACACAATAGGGTTGTTCAAGATGCACACAGTTGACCTGTAACAAAGCGAGTACCTTATTAACTGACTAATTTGAAGACTGGCGATGTGTTATATTATAATAATATGATATTTCGTGTCGAAATACCGATGAGTCGTTGAACGAATTGTCTATGAATGATAGGTCGTGACACCGTAAATAAGAATGAAGACGATACAGGCATAAAAAACTGCGAGATATTGTGAGTAGAAATTCGCACGCCTGTATAGAAATTTTTCCGCACTCCTCGCACTGTGAGCAACCGTTACTGCTGCACATAAGTGGTAAAGATAAAGATCAGTGAATGATACTAGCACCACAGTCAAGGGTTAAAAGGACATTAAAAAATAAACTATCTCACTGACAATACGAATGTTTGGCGACTGCTCGTTATGGATATACGTAAGACTACTCGCTATTTCAAATCCGCTCTGAATATGGATCACTTGTCCATCATTCCGCTGTGTCCGCTATCATCGTGTTTGTGAAATTCTTGGCTTAGAGAAATCAACTTTTTACCCTGCCTCTGCCGTTTCGATCTAAAATCGAAACCACCAGCTGACACCAGAAAGCACTGAAGTTTTTCATATCGATCGCATTACTCCAATTCGACAGCATTCCTAAACTGCCCAGAATAAGTAGGTGTCAGAATATCAGGATGTTGATAGCCAAGAGCTTCGTGTTCAATAAAACAGTTTTATTTTATGCAACAGCTCTCTAATATATTAGAAGCATTTAATCAACGTAAAATATATCTTAAAGAGCCATAAACACAATATGGTTTTACAACTTTTTCTAACATTTCTTGGATTTTTTTCTGGTAGCTTTAAATGAATTCTTCTTCATAGTATCAATCCGGTGGATTGGTTTGCAGCAACAAAATCTTGCATCTCGATCTCTACTCTTCTCGATATTCTGCAACCCTTTTTGGCTTAGAATAAGAGCTGCAACTCATGCCCTCGAACACTTACTGAAAATACTCCCGTGTAGGGCGCCCTCTGCAGTTTCTACCTCCAACCATCCCTTCCACAATGTCATTTTTATCACTTTCAGATAAGAACCATGTCTCACAGCTGTACGTCAAGATGCTCCGTACAAATGTCTTGGCAAGTTTTCATAGTGTAAGCGATATTGCTCGATAGATTTATATTAAAGTTTTTGGGCATTTGAACAATTACTAATAGGGAAATTCCTGGACAATTGATTATTAACTCTGGATGATTAGCTCTCGATGACTCTTCTCGTAGTGTCTCAGACTTCTGTAGTATGTACGAGCACATAATCATTAAGTGATCAAGCAGATTAGGTACTTAACACGATGATTGTAACATTTCCGCGATACTGCAAATGAGGAATGTACAGTTTATAATAAAAGTGTGTATTTGGTAATCTCCACGTATTTCTCGACTATTTAGAGTTTTGTATTTAACGTTGTCTAGCGCCTTAACAGTTAATCTAATGGTAAAATATAAAAATCAAAACAAAAAAACAATCCAATTATATTAATCAGTATATGAATCGCCATTATTACATATTATATTGTAGTAGTCGTTTATAATTTTACTAGTGCTTCCCTGGGACCCGCAGCTTTATTGGATCAAAACAAGCTGTCGGCTTATAGTGCCTGTACGTCTGTATCGTACCTATTCTTATTTACGGCTCTGAATCTTGGCATCTTCCCAAGAGCCAATACAGCCGTATTATTTGGATTTGAGAGCAGAAGCCTGCGTAGAATACTGGAGGTATGATGGATTGACTTTGAGAAGAATGGCGAGGTGAAAGAGCGAACAAGGCAGCCTTGAGGCGAAGATTAACTTGGTTGAAACACGTTCAGGAGAGCATAAACTACAGCAGCCTTAACATCAAGCCCCTAGGCTTACGCCGTCTTGAGGAGGCAGAGCTGACATGGGATGAGGCAATGGTTATAATGGCTGACATAGGTTTATAGCGGCAGTGTGCGAATGCCATATGCTCCAGTTAGGGGAGCGGATATGGTATGATGATAATGATGAGTGTGTGTAGTGTAGTAGTTAAACTGTACATATCTTGCTATGGCTCGTTTTGGGCAAAGTGACATTTTTATGATCTTACCTATCAATATATATATACATATTGACATCAGCATGATGTAGTCCTTGCTTACTGTTACCGAAAACCTCGATATACGATCATTTATCTCTTATTTCGGGACGCTTGTCGTGCATTTTAGGTGCGCCAAATTGTCGCCACTTAATATAGTCAGCCATCATCCATGCCTTGTCCCAAGACATCGTTGTATCCAAAGAACGACATCCAGGACAAGAGACCGGGTATTTGATGAGACTGTTGCCGTAGTATTTCAGATATATTTTGATTGATTTCAATAATCGGATTTTTTAAGATAATCAGATGACTAGCCCAACGCTCCTAAGGCCTAATTATTGTATATTTACCAGTAAAAGGTTGAAAAATACATTTATTTATTTTAATTAAACTCGGGGACTTTAAACTACTATAAATAAAAAAATGTAATTTATTTATTTGTTTATTTATTTCAACAGAACATATATTTCAAAATTTACTATTCGACGTAGCTAGATGTTCAAAAAAACAATTTGCGTTGTGGTTGATGATAATTTGAAAGATCAGATTTTTTGGACCGAATGTTGGCCGGAATAAGCTAACACCCAGCTAACCTCATCAGGTCAAGCTGGTTAGGGCACTCTATTGTCCTGGAGGTAGTAAATGTCCTCCTAAGGCGGATGAACCTTTATGGTCAACGGCATTAGGATGTGGAAATAAAGGGGAAAATACCACATTAAAGGTCTTAAAGACATCCCACGTATCAGCAAAAAATGATTGCATCTCAAGTAAAATTTTCCGGAGATAAAATAGTCCCCCAATCGGATCTCCGGGTGGGGACTGCTCGAGACAAAACAACCAAGACAAATAAGAAAAACCTTCAGCCAACAAGATATGCCACCTGGAATGTTCGAACATTACTGCAGAACGGCGCCCTAGACGGGAGTATTTGCAGCAAGTATTCGAGGACATGAACTGTAGCGCTTATGCTGAGCTGAAAAGGGTTGCGGAGGACCGAGAGGAATGGAGATCGAGATGCAAGATTCTGTTGCTGCAAACCAATCCACCGGATTGATACTACGAAGAAAGATGTTCAAAACGTTATTTTGAACATAACTGTTATATTAAACATCCAAAAGTCTTTCAAGTAATTGTTATAATCAACACTTTATCTCAGATTCATTCAGTCAGGTACGACACAGGGCATTTTTGCCACTATGTAAATAGAGGGGATCAAGGTCCAAAACAACAAGTATCGAGGAATTTGCTTGTACGAAATTCTATGTATTAATATTAACCTCTCCTCCCCGATGATGTCTATCGACTACACATTGCTTGTAATAACTTAAATATCTCTGTAAATATAATACACACAGGGTTCAGATATTAGGTATTCCTCCTTAATACATTTACGTATTGAAAAAAAAAAATATTTATAATAATAGGCACTCGGGAGCAGGAAATATTTTTCTAAAATCCGGAATAAATTCACCACTACAATCAAGACGCGTCAACTGTAATGAATAATTCGACCTGTCGGAATCGTGTGCGAAAATAAAATTAAAAAATACCCAGATGAGGCGGCATCTATACTCCTCACTCTCGCTGACGTACTAATATGAGTGAGCGAGACGGGAAACCTCAGTGGGTCGCCTAGTTCGAAATGATATCGGCTCATCCATATGTCGACAGGCCAAGTAATGTTAGTATCTCTCGGAAGTTCACGCGCCAAGGTGCGTCTGGCCGTTTGAGGTCTTCGTCTGATGTTTTTCATGTTTTTAGCTATTAAATGTCAATTATTACTGCTTATTGACATCAACTATTGTAAAATTAAGCAATATCTTTGAATATTTTAATTTTTTGGAATTTCTACTCATTTTATTCACTTTAAATCAGAATGTGTAATGAGTTGACACCATCGGAACGCGCGGAAGTTTTTAGCATAGTAAAGCGAGGGTTAACGAAGAATGCTTACGCATCGATACGGAGCATTAACCATCCCAATAATCTGCCACTCTATGTAGATTGAAGGTATCAAGGTCCAAAAACAGCATCGAGAAATGTGCGGTGTATGTCATTCAATGTATTAATATTACTTTTATAAATGCTTACTCATGTTGTAAACTAGAGTATAAAAGGGGTCTCATATCAAATAAATTAGTATCAACTCAACTCCGGTCTTTGAATTTATCCTCAGTGCCGGATCCTTGGTATTCCGGCATTACCATATTAGCTGATGCTGTAATTTCGGGACCGTGACCTGGGTTACGGTACATTGGACAAACTGACATTGGATAAACGACGACTGTTCAAGCTGTATGCAACTTGTGACAACCTCTTTTTCGCGTTTTTTTGACACTTTGAAGAATAAGTAAGTACTATCGTATTTAGTAAGGGCCAACAAATGGCCAGGACTAGGAGCTAGGCGACAGTTTTTTAAATCATATTTGGAGCAATTGGACACCAAAAATTGTCGTTTCACAGTACGGTAGAATCTGGTCTACCCAACTAAAGGCACGGCGGTTTTAATGACAGATTATACTCATTTAATGTAGTTTCAAACCCTAGTTACCCCTGTGGCGCCCCCTTCCAGATCTCAGAGCACATTCTCTGGGATCGTCAGTTCCTTTTGTAAGAAAGAGAAGTCCTTTTCGATGCAGTTCGAGGGAATCGCCTCGGCCCTATCGAGCATGCAGACTTTGTGGCCATTAAAAAAAAATTCCACGCATTTATTATTTTCACTCGTATTTTCTGTGACAGATTCTATCTTCCATCTTCATCTCCTTTGAACCCGCGATTCTAATTTCTTTCACGCTCCCACCTGACTTATCAGTTACCAACTGATAGCATCATCAAGAAGACTTATACCTTTTGGATGCCATGACCCTGAATAGATCTATGCAACGCCTCGTGGGTTATCAAAGATTTGAACCCCTAAATGGTGTCCAAATTTAACCTTTTTTTTCTTGTGCAGACGATAGATGCCGCTTTTTCTTCGTAGTAGTATCAATCCGGTGGATTGATACTACGAAAACTACTGGCCGCTATAGATCCAAACTATAACATTGACTGAACATATACAGTTTTATAACACATCGGTGTGCTCACGGCACTGGCAGGCTTCCCGCAGCGGATCTATATTTGGGCTCATAGCATCCATACGGTTAACTGTCCTCCGGTGGGATGCGGGTGTGTAAGGTCTAGTCCAGTTCTATAAGATCAGGTTGTCTATGCCTTGTCCCAGAACACATGTGTACCCGGAGGTCCACATGGGAACATACTCGTCGATGGTTCCTGGGAGCCTCCAGGGCAAGAGCCTGAACTTACTACAGTATAGAGTTCGGCTGCAGTATCAGAGTTTGTAAGGAGATCGGATGATCAGCACGACGCTTCCGAGGCCTGGATAATTTCGTTTTGTTCTTAAGGGGTGGCTTAACCTTACCAGGGGGCTTGTATAGAGCTTAGACTTGATTAAATAAATTCAAGGTTGGTCGGGATTTGAACCGACAGCGTCTGAGTGATAAACAAACACTTTAACCACTTGACTATGCCACCCGGCATAGGCGACACTAGACGCTGAAAATATTAGATATTTAATTACATTCCTTATTATGTGAACTGTGTTCTTAGATTGTTTCTTGATAACTTGTTCGTGATAAGAAGCCCGGAAAGTACATATTTACTTTACGAACTTTCAGCGTCGTATTTTTTATGTAATCAAATGCAGGAGAACACAACCGGTTAAGACCAGTGCACTCTGTGACGTTAGTCAGAGTGGCTGGACGCTACATGTAGGTAATTTGTGTTATGTTTAAGTTCGTGTACGGATTGGGGAGATTGCAAGAGTACATTTATATGTTACTTGAAGAGATCCAGATTGTAGGAAGGAGGAAACAGAGATGCTGGTAGAGCAGCCCAAAGCTTACCTGTTCGCAAGCTGATTGAGATATTCTTTTAATTGTCGCTTATTGACCAAATGTAGTATGGCTGGCTTTTTTCTCACCTCGTCATTCCTCACAAAGCCAAACCATCGTACCCCTAGTATTCTACGCCATTATACGGCTGCATTGGCTTTTGGTGAGATTTCATGATTCCCAGCCGCCTTTAACCGGTGGAGTACCGCGAAAATCAATGATTAGTGTCTCTCAGGGCCCGCAAAATATCCAAAATACCTCGGAGTCACTCTAGGTCGCACTCTCACCTTCAGGCGTCATTGCAGCAACACCAAACAGAAAGTTGCAACAAGAAACAACCTCATCCGCAAACTGACCAATACTCACTGGGGAGCCCAACCACCCCTTCTTCGTACCTCAGCTTAAGCACTTTGTTTCTCACCCGGAAAATATGCGGCACCAGTGTGGGGCCGATCAGCCCACTGTAATCAAGTGGATACTGTCCTGAATAATATCACGGGCTGCCTCAAACCAACACCCATTTCAAAACTATACTCCTTGGCTGGTATCGCACCACCAAACATAAGACGCAAAATAGTATATTTTTCAACCAACTGTCCCACTGGTTGTATAATCAGATACCCTCAACACCCAGACTGAAGTCCCGAAGCAGCTTTCTAAGATCCACACAACCTCTCACATCCGGCCCTGAAAATGAGAGACTCCAGCTCTAGCGACAAGTCGCACCAGAGGATTTCATCACTCCAAAGGAAGGCCTCCCAACTGGCAAGAATCTTGACTGGCCGATCTGGAAATCCCTGAACAGATTAAGAACTGGAGTCGGTAGAACAAATGACAACCTCTAGAGGTGGGGAATTCTTCAGCAGGGAGAGCCGCTATTGTGCGACTGTGGAGACCTGCAGACCGCCTCGCACCTAAGATCCTGCTCCATGCGCCCAACAAGCTGCACATCTCAAGACCTAATGCTTGGCAACACACGGGCTCTCGATGTTGCCAGATACTGGGCAAAAATAATTTGACGTCGCTCACACGAAGAAGATAAGAGGGCCCGCGAGTTTTTCATGGCCCGAAAAAAGTCTCTTTTCTGTGAAAATTACATTATTTTATAAAATATGTCAGGGTTGCCGCATTTTGTATAATCTATGTTCGACGTGACTTACTATATTTTGTAGGCCCGTGCAAGCAGTGCGCTGCAGTCCACGGCCCGTGCTCGCGACACCTTTCGGCAAAAATATATTTTCACCTAAAAATACATCAAAATTCGATATTTAAACAATGGCTATGGCTGAAATTTTACGGGTAATGGATCAAATTCACAGTTTAGAAATCGATTAAAAATCCTTTTTTTTTTAATCTCCGTCGGGGATCGAACGTACGACTTGCAAAGCAAACGCTTTGACGACTGAGCTATGACCGCCGGCAAAAAATAAATATGCTCCAGTAAAGGGAGCAGATATGGTTATGATGATGATTATGAGCGACTGAGGGTGAAGCCCGTAGTAATTAATTAGTAAATGTCTTATGGAGTATTTGATTAGCACGTGGTGAGGTGCGCTGTGTTTTGAGTGTCGGGTCAGAAGAATGGCAGGAGCGAGGGCCGACGTGGGTCGAGCAGGTAGCAGACGAGCTATTCTGCGCAGGACCCAGCCCGCAACTGCACATGTGCCCAACCATTCCCGTATTATTATATTTCACGTCAACAGGAGTTTTTTTTTATCGCACAAAATCACGCTCTCTTCTTGAAATCCCTTAAAATTCAAATTCTGCGGATTAACGCTTTACACACCACAAAAAATTCCAGCTCTGGCAACAAATCGCATCGGTGGATTTCACTACTCCAAAGAAAGGCCTCCCAACTGGCAAGAACCTTGACCTGGAAATCCCTGAACAGATTAAGAACCGGAGTTGTTAGAACAAAGGACAACCTCGAGCGGTGGGGAATGCTTCGGCAGGGAGAGACACTATTGTGCGACTGTGGAGACCTGCAGACCGTCTCACACCTATAATCCTACTCCATGTGCCCAACAAGCTCCACATCTCAGGACCTAATGCTAGGCAACACACGAGCCATCGATGTTGCCAGATACTGGGAAAAAATAATTTGACGTCGCTGACACGAAGAAAAAGACCACAAAAAATTAATTAATATATATTACATCTTATTCAATCAGTCTTTAACGTACAAGTGTGAATTTTAGTTGTCGAAGGGTTTCTTTCGTGAATTATCAGTAAACCAAACTGGATATTTTCAAGAAACAGATAAATATATAGGGTCCGCCATCTAACGTTTTTTTTTTCAACTAGTGTTTATTTTGTGAATGGTAACACTTAGCTCATGTCTAATTTAACAGATAATTAGTTTTATCCTTCCGCTGAACGAATATGGTTGTGTATACGTTTGAACAACGCTGGGAAATATTACGACATTACTTTAAAAATCATGCTATTGTCCGCCATCTAACGTTTTTTTTTAACTAGTGCTTATTTCGTGAATGGTAACATTTAGCTCATGTTTGATTTGACAGATAATTAGTTTTATCTTTCCGCTAAGCGAATATGGTTGTGTATACGCTTGAACAACGCTGTTAAATATTGCGACATTACTTTGAAAATCAGGTAATTTTTCTTCAAAAATGAGCAAGGAGTGGCCGTTACAGTCAATGGCGATCGTTATCGGGCCATTTTTCTTCACAAAAATTGAAGAGGAGGATATTGGCAACATTTGGTTTCAACAGGACGGTGCTACGTGCCACACAGCCGAAGCTACACTCGATGTTTTGCGCCCCATTTTAAAAAAAAAAGTTATTTGGCGGACCCGTTACATTACTCCTTAAGTTTTCACGGCCAGATTTGACATTATGGCTTTTGGATTTAGCCTTTTAAATCAAAAGACCTCCCATCAACATCAACAGGGATGACGGCTTGATTCTCAAAACAGCATGGCTTCCACCTCTAGCACATACTCTAAAACCTGTACAGACAAGCTAGTACGACCACAGTCCGACATGACGTTCGTGGAGGTACACTTTTTAGAACATACACACAATTCTCCGGACCAATAAAAATTGAGTATGTAGTTTCTCCTTAATCCTTCTTTACCCTAGCCATTTCCCTTCATCTGGGGTCGGCTCTCCTTGTGCACATTCGCCATGTCTGTCTGTCATGCGTTGCATTCTCGGTCAAACCCAGGGTTTTCAGATCCTTGTTAACAGTTGCATCCAGGTTGACTGCGATCTTCCAGGTCTTCTTCTCAGCGTGGGTATGTTGTGGGCGCTCTTCACCATGTGGTCCTCATCTCTCCGTGTCACATGCCCATACCATCTTAGGCGGTTTTCTCTTATCTTTTCAGGTATGGGGGCCACCCGAAATGAACCCCGAATATGCTCATTTCGAACTCTGTCCACTCTAGCCACACCGCCCGCCCACCTCAGCATCTTCATCTCTGCCACATGAATCCAATCCAAGTCACGTTTCAGCGGGGTCCAACACTCCGATCAGAAGAGCATAGCTGGCCTTACAGCAGTTTTGTAGATTTTACCTTTGATCCTAACTGGAATCTTGCTGTCACACAAAACCCCAGAGACAGACATCCATTTCAGCCATCCAAAATTGAGTATGTAGTTGTCATGGAGATATCAATAACGCTCCTAAAAAGATAATTTGACACCAACTCACAACTTAATCATCAAGCCTGAAGATGACCCCTGCAATGGCGATCGAAATATTAGTTAAAAGAAATTCGCCAAGCCCAAAAGCCACAATATTAGATAAATATACACTTGTAATCTCCCCAACCCACACACAAGCACAAACACAAAACACGTTTCCTGAATGCAGCGTCTAGCCACCCTAGCTGAACGTCATGAGGTGCACTGGTATTGACTGAAGCAAAACGAAATTTACAAATATATTTTGTGTGCCGGACTCGAACTCGATATAGCTCGCAAGATAGTGAAGCGTCTTTACTCTTGACTGCGTCTTTCTTTGTGCCCAGCTGACCGTTGCGTAGCAACAGGTAGAAGACCCGCGCTCGAGGCATTCAAGCGTCACGACGGATTACCAGCTGACTCTAACAAAGCATCCCTCTCCCCGCACCCCTCTAAGCTGTCTGGCCTGAAAGAGACGGACAGTGTTATCCCAGACAGCGTATATTGTATAAAGTTCACTGAAACAACAGTGTATATAAGCTGTATTGTTTTCAGGTATTTGTCGATTTTTTTCGGTTTTCTATTATTTATTTTTTGCTTAAAATCGGCCGCATGATTTATTAATTTAAACTATGCTTAAAATATCATTCTTTAGAACACATAAGGCCTGATAAATAACATATAGTCGTTACAATATATCGCCATTTTCCACCAAGATCTTGCCCCATGTGCCCAACTAGCTTCACATCCCAAGACTTGATGCTGGGCAACATATCGATGTTGCCCGATTTTGGGCGGAAACAATTCAATGTCAGTGACACACAGAAGAAGAAGAAGATCGCCAAATTATTACGTTTGCTGGCAGGTTTGACTTAGTGGTTAAAGCGTTTGCTTACCAAACCGAAGGTCGTGGGTTCGATCCCAACGTAGACTTAAAATAAAAATTGAATCGATTTCTAAGCACTATAAACACACCCAGTTGGTGAGAATTTGATCCCTCACCCGTAAAATGCCAGTCATAGCCCATCATTCAAAATTGGTGGTAGACGAAAGTCGTCGCGTAACCAGCACACATTGTGGGTTCAAAACTAATAAAGCTAAAAAAAATTACGTCTTACCTGCAATTAATGGAACACAGGCGTAGGATTGGTTCACTTAGTCTTTTCTACCGTTATTACTACGTTCGCTGCTCTTCGGATATTAAAGAAATAAGTCCTTCAGCACCCACCCACAACCGAAAAACTCGTCATACACTTGCTGAACATCCATGCACGGTTAATGTTTGTCGACAAGGAACTGGCAGTTTCCAAAGTTTCTTCCTAAATGCAACCAGTAAGCTTATCCAGAATGCTCTTCCAGAACCTGTGTTTCTTCCTACCTATAATCTGGATCTCTAAAAGAAACAGATAAAGTATTATACACTTGCAATCTCCTAACCCACACACAAGCACAAACATAATACACGTTTCCCACACGCAGCCTCCAGCCACCCTGGCTGAACATCACAGGGTGCACTGGTCTCGTTAGGTTATGCTCTCCTGCGTGTGCTTTCATAAAAAAAAATGTACGATTATTCACAAACATTTATTAATACCTCCTGTTTGTGTAAAACTAATGACGCACTAGTAAGAGTTGCATGCCATACGATATTTATTATTCTCGGTAGATGTTTGTTTGAAGATATGACTTGGAAAGGACCGGAGTTGGTAGAACAAAGGACAACCTCGAGCGGTGGGGAATGCTTCGGCAGAGAGAGACACACGCGACTGTGGAGACCTGCAGACCGCCTCACACCTACGATGCTGCTCCATGTGCCCAACAAGTTGTACATCTCAGGACCTAATGCTGGGCAACACACGAGCTATCGATGTTGCCAGATATTGGGAGAAAATAATTTGACGTCGCTGACACGAAGAAGAAGAAGAAGTACCGGCTTTGGACCCTGCGGCGCCCTAGGGCATTTTTTCTAGCGTCTCAAATTGTTTATATTTTACAAAATCTAAAAAGGATTGGTTGCCCTTGGCGCCCTTAGCTTATTCGACGCCCTGGGGCACCGACCCACTTTGATACTCTCTAAAACCGACACTGTCACTACTGATCAACTGTCAACTGCTTTAAATAGTTATTTTCAATAAAATGTGCACGAACTAGTATTTTAGCATTAGTAAGTGTTGATGCCAATGAGTGTTATAAAATAGCCCGCGGCAATAGAGGTTACTACATATTTGTATGTTTTAAATATTTTAAGAAAGAGTCACCATTAAGCGACTGTAGAGACCTGCAGACCGCTTCACATCTAAGATCCTGCTCCATATGCCCAACAAGCCCATATGCCCAGCATTAGGTCTTGAGATGTGCAATCTCAAGACCTAATGCTGGGCAATACAAGAGTTATCGATGTAGCAAGATCTTCTTCGTAGTATCAATCCGGTGGATTGGTTTGCAGCAACAGAATCTTGCATCTCGATCTCCATTCCTCTCGGTCCTCCGCAACCCTTTTCAGCTCAGCATAAGCGCTACAGTTCATGTCCTCGAAGACTTGCTGCAAATACTCCCGTCTAGGGCGCCCTCTACAGTTTCTACCCTCAACCATCCCCTCCACAATATCGTGAAGAAGACCATCGTGGCGCATGATGTGGCCGATCCATCGGGCTCGCCTCTCTGAGATGGTTCTTATTAGCATTCTAGGTAGCAAGATACTGGGCAGAAATAATTTGACGTCGCTGACACGAAGAAGAAAAAGAATATGAGAAAATAAAAATATATCTCAAAACTACGCGATGAGCGGTCCGGACTACTATCGAGACTGATCGATACTGACAAAAATATATCTCAAAACTACGCGATGAGCGGTCAGGACTACTATCGAGACTGATCGATACTGACAAAAATATATCTCAAAACTACGCGATGAGCGGTCCGGACTACTATCGAGACTGATCGATACTGACAAAAATATATCTCAAAACTACGCGATGAGCGGTCAGGACTACTATCGAGACTGATCGATACTGACAAAAATATATCTCAAAACTACGCGATGAGCGGTCCGGACTACTATCGAGACTGATCGATACTGACAAAAAATTCCGAAGAACAAACTTTGGGAAAACAATTTAACAAAACAAAAAAAAATGTTCCAAAAAACAACTTATCAAATTCAAATTTTGTTCGAAATTTGAATCTTCGTATTATCATTGGATAAAAAGTTCGAAAAGGTGGATATGAATTGTGTGATGGATATGTGTGTTTTGGAAATCATTAATGTATAAATCGAAATGTAAGTATAATCTGTAATATTCTACAAATTTGTCCGATAAAACAACATCGTAACAAAGTTTAATTATTTATAATATAAGCATCGATTACAATATATATATAATAAATTGATTTAAAAAAATACTATTATATTTATGTTTCTAGTTAGAACATTTATTTCCTTTCTATTTTATATTGAATCCGATTGAAATGTGAATGTTACAGAGATGCACTATGAGTAATAATTGTACAATCACAAAGTTTATGTATTCTGTAAATATATATATAATCGTGTCGGAAACAACAGGGTCAGATCCTGTCTGCCCAGAAGTGGGCGACGTCGATGGCGTTACTTCTGGCCATCATCAGATCTTCCTGGGTGCAGCTATTCGGGCACAGCGCACACTCCAGAAGGTGTGACAGGGTCTGCTCCACGCCGCAGTCACATTCAGTCGGTCCACTGTAAAACTGCCAGGCTTTCATTTGTATCCTCGTCTTGCATACTCCGGTCCGAAGTCTGTTAAGGGACCTTCATATATTCCACCCTTGGTCATGTCCAGGGGCTAGGTCTTCTTTCGGGGCAATCCAAGTATTCCCCTCAGTTCCGTTGTCGACTGTAGGAAACTTCTTCTTGATTTGAGTGGTTATCTTTTGATACCCAAACATAGGGTGGAGTGCGTCGTGGGTTGCTTTGGTGAGCTCCTTCTTGGTTGTAACTTCTCGCCGTATGTTTGGTATTATCTAAATTCAAAACTAAACAAAATAATTCCACAAAAAATATTTGTACCGAGCTATTAATACTAATTATTTTTCATCAATGGAAACCTTAGAATGTCACCATCGAGGATACTAGTATATACTGTTTAGTTGTTATCTGTTTCTTAAAGAGATCTACATTGTAGGAAGGAGGAAACACAGACGTTGGAAGAGCATTCCAAAACTTACCTGTGGCATTTAGGGAGGAACTTTGTAAAATGCCAGTTCCTGGTCGACAAACATTAACCGTGTATGTATGTTCGGCAAGTGTAAGACGAGTTTGTCGGTTGTAGGTGGGAGGAGGAGAAATTATTTCTTTGAGTTATGAAGAGCAGCGACCGTGATAATAACGGTAGAAAAGACTAACAATCTTACGCCTGCATTCTATTGATTGCAGGTTAGATGTAAGGGTGTTATTGTTTATCAAACGAATTACTCTTCTTTGAACTGAGTCAAGTTAAGAAGGTATTTTGGAGCTCCAACCCAAAGGTGACTGCCGTATTCAGGGCGTATTTGTCCTTTATATAAAAGAATAAGTTTTTAGTCGGTTAGTTTACCGTCTACGCATCCAGATGGCGTTGTTTCATAATATTCACATTTCTCTCACGTTAGTTCGTCCTCTCGTCGTGGTGCAAACCTTTCCCTGAGCAATCAATGGCGACACGTAACCCCTGCCTCAATGCCTCAAGTACACTCAGCGTCTCTCATTGGTCCACATTCCAAATTGAGATCTGAACCACTCCACAAGAAACAAGCTCACAGGATTCGTTGCCATGGTGATTGCTTTATGACTTCGATAAGTATATACGTATAATAAAATATAAACACAAGTTATATAGATCCATTATGTCGTAAGTAAAATTGTTTATACTGTGTATGTGTGACTTACGGCGTTCCGTTGTCCGATTCGTTCAGTGTAGGGGTCTTTTGTTCACCATTCCCTTGAATGAAAAAAAACGGGTCGATCCCTTGGGGGGACGCTCGGTCCCTTTTTTACTCTGCATCCCCGCTTATATTTCATCCCGCATGCATTCGTATGCACCCCAAAGCGATCAATCTACGATGTTATTATTACTATTATTATTAATATATATATTTTATGTAAATTTTAGCAGGAGTATGGGTTCTGTGTCCCAGGACAAAAGACGGTGTGTTGTTTGTGTAGGAGCTTGATATACAAGTATTCCAGCTGAACATGAGTAAACAGATACATACGTTCAGCGCAGGACTGGCAGACATGACCAATGTGTGAAACAAGGAGAGCCGATCCCAAGATAATGGGAAATGGCGAGGCTAACGAAGAAGCTGACCTTAAGAGCGATTTTGAACCAGAAAATGCTTTCAAGGTAGTCTGATGAAATTTTAGAAAAAAAATCCAATATTTTTAGGTTTTTCGCTGGAAAAATAACTATGATAACATTTTTAACACAGCAAAAACTAAAAGGTTTTCCTTTTTATTTAATTTACGTTACATGCATCATTCCCCCCCCCCCAAATGATGGCAACTAATAAAAGACTTGTACATTCATCAGGTAAATAGATCCAGATTCTTGTTGATTTTTATTTTTATTATCAACGACGAATTTTAATTTTAAATTATTGAATTATTTGAAAAGTATTTATCAACGTACACTCAATATTTTGTTGGCTTTCATCATAACATAATATGTCCATGCTTTAATACTTACGGTTATAATTACTTTAAAATAGTATATCATTAATGATTTCCAAAACACATATACCCATCACACAATTCATATCCACCCTTTCACTCACTCTATGCTTTATATAGAGCCTACACTCACTTTGCTATCTGACTTGATAATGGCCATTAGACCTGGCTGAAACGTGTCGTCAAAAAAATATATTGTGGAATAAATTCTAAAAATTAATTAATTTATATCTGTTAAAATAGCTTTCAGATATTTAGCTCTTGCTTCGTCCAGAGATAGCTTTGCATTTTAAAAATAATATTATTATGTTATAGTAAGTAAAATAATATGATGTTATACCCGACACTTATGAGGCTGAAAACAAAATTATGTTTTGGTTTGTGTTCTATTTCGGTAACGATTTGCGTCATAGTATCGTTTGAACCGGGGCGGTTTGTATTGCCTTCGAACTTGTCATATATTTTTAACATCAACTTTAATAACAACAATATTATTAACTTATAATATCCTTGTCATAAATATAATATTTTAACATATGACAACATCATAAAGCCAACCAACACATACATATCATATTACCTACATTCGGATCTATATGGCCTGTACAATCAACAAAAGTAGATCGTAAAATGAAAGTGGATAGGTAATTATTTAAGGATCATGTCTCAAGGCAATAAAAGTGTCATTAATATCAAGTGGCTATACATAATGTGAATATGTGGAACTTTAAGTACAAAAAAAGTGATCTGGCAGAGGGCACAAGTGGAAATTTGAAATTTAAAAAAATGGCATAGAGAGATATAGATTGTATGGTAGTATCGACATGACATACATCGCAGACCTTAAATAACCCTCTAATTAAAGGAATCTTAAGATCTGTGGCGTATTCTCTACAGGCTTTGTTCTGCAGCACCATTTTTCTGTTTACTGACAGTGATTTATATTTGGCACCGCTTCGTGACGGCGATAATGCGCGTGCGCGAGCTGCCGACCAATGGCGTCGAGCGTGGCTCGCCCCTCCCCGCTTCCGACGTAAACGTTCTGCGAACGAAGCTACTTTACATCAATTATTTATTTGCGGTCCAACATTTTTATACCAACGTTTCATTTAAACGAAATGTTACGGCAATTCTTTGGCGCCTCACATTTACTTACAAATAAACATATTTCATGATTTTTGAGAAGACCGTGTGCGGTAATTAGTTTTATCTGGTTGTTGGACGATTGCGATCAACACCAGGACGCGATTCTTTTATTTGTTTATACCTCCTATCTACATAAGTTAAAATGTTCTTTACGTAAAAAGCTTTTATGTACAATGATTTGCCTGAAGTAGGAAAAACGATTTGTATATAAAAATTGCTTATACCAAAACTACTCTTCGTTGAAGCTCAAATCACATTATTTAAAAAACTATTATAATAGTGTATTATTACTCGACACATTATTTAAGCTAAAAACTGAGCATTTTGTATTTAGCGATCATTAAAAATACTTTTTAAAAAGCCTTGTTCTGGTTTTACTTAATTACGCGAAAAAATTTTTAGCATTTTTTATGTGAGCAAAAGATAAGATTGTCTCATATTCATAAAAAATAATGAATTACATTTCAGTAAGTATTTGGTGACCTTACGTGCATAAGTAATACGTACAGAGTTTACATGTGTCTATTATAATGAAAGTTGTGTTAAGTCATGTTTCATTCCTTCTGAGATATTTAAAGCTTTGTGTTTTGATGTTGGTAGAAAACCAATGAAAGTGACAACTTCATGTTGCATAAAATGCTAAAAATATTTAGATTTTTCGATATTATTTTGGATGAAGATGATATTAATTTCCAACAATGTTAACTGAAATAAAAATAAATAACTTTTTTTTTTCAATTTCTTGACATACATATCTTTTATAATTATGGGCACACATAATGATAAAATAACAGACAATATTTACTCAGAGAGGCAAAGAAGCGCTGCCGGAATGATCATTCGGTCATAAAAGAGCGCTATACAAATACTAATGTAATAATAATATTATAAAGACATAACATAACTCATAACATTATCCGCAGTATCAGAATCCCAGCTAACTTTATGCGGGGTATGTTGGGATTCAATGAGTTAAGAACTAGAAGGATGCATACTTGAGTACATTTCTTTCGGCTAGTGCGCGACGTGTGTGGGAAAACACGTTTTTTTTTGGAAATCGGTTTATTTGTCCCTGAAAATTATTTAAGGATAAGGAGGCACAGGTTATTTGTTCTTCCTAGGAGTAATACTAACCTGCCAGAGACTCACCTAAGTGTTTGTATATTGTGTCAGCAACCAGTGACCACCATTTGTAATGACTCGGCGGTGACATATATATGTGGTGATTAATTTGTAATGAAATTCAATGGTTGAAATGTTTGTCAGTGGTGTTTCCTTCCTCTCCTTTATTGGATAATTTTCTGATGATAGTTTGTTATTTTGCAGCCCCAAGGCTTGAAGAAATGGCCGTCCCACAGCATGAGGCCTCTCAGCAACCAGCTACTCACCAGGCCGTGGTTGTGTCTGTAGCAAACTCCATGGGCTCCACACACCAGGTAAAATGTGTATAACATAAAAGGGCTTAACTCTTGCTTTACGATGATATGTATTTACTACAACTCGACTCTAATAATGTCAATATCCACTGCCCATTAGCATGCAAGCCCGTACGATGTATAAAGTCTGCCAGTTCCTCTCGTTCTTTATTTATGCCGCATTCATCCCAAAATTGGAGATTATCAAGAACTTAATTGAAAAGATCCCCACCGTGTGCCACAAGCATACACAACACGATTGATATTTGTGCCCATGATAATGTGGAATGCACGTAAAAGTGGCCCAAGGCGTGTTCCGTTCGTTCGGAGATATTTATAGGTTTTTGTTTTGATATTGGTTGTAAACCGATGAACTTTATGTTGCATAAAATACTATATTTCATCATCATTATCAGCCTGTGAAAATGAATTTTAAATAAATTTAAATTGTAGTATGTGTAATTTGCGATCGCTCTATAATCTGGTTCCGGGTAGGCGATACGATCTCAATTCAAAGAGTACCCTTAAAAGATGCAAAAGAGTTTGTATACCTTGGAAGTACGATCACCTAGGATGGCAAAACAAAAAGAGAAGTCGTTCCGTTAAGACCACCCATTCATAGTAACTTCCAGTAATAATAAGGACGATGAGTGTATGTCAGGCTGTAGTCTATGACGTTAGCGGATCAATACTCCACATGCAGAGTTTAACCATATTTTAAAAATGGTAAGCGTCATAGAATCCATAGATGAAAAACTTCAGAATCAGTATCATCATCTATCGGTATTTTCCTGTATGTGTTTACATTAAAAAAAAGTTTTTGGATTTGGAAACCTGCTTCTAATCCCTCCACCGAGCGGTTCGATGATGACCCCGGCGATATAGAGTCAGTCGCCTTTGATTAACGGGGATGTCACTGTAAAACGTATGTTTTTTGTGATGGCAGATTGTAAGTCTTTCTTAGTGTATTATAACTCCTTAAATGTTTCAGGTTGTGCCTGGAGCCATGAGTCAGCCGCAGCCAGTTCAACAGAGTCCTCTGCAAGGAACACCCAACCTCGCCCAGCACCCCCAGCAGATAAGGTAGGGCTCAGCCTCCGGAGCACGTGTCCCAGCCAGGTCTGCCTTCGTCTCTTAACAGACTGGAGCAAGGAAGTCTACCTTATCCGTTCTCTCACCTCGTCATGTATAAAAAACACTTCTTAAAATGCAATTACTTTAGAAGTAAAAAAATTAAATACATATATTTATTCAATATGGTACTCACCAAGTATAGCACCATCAATATCACCTAAATAAAAAGTTCTTCAATTTCTTACACTAATTTTAAATATACAATAAATTTATATTTAAAATGAATGTAAAAAAGGTTATGAAAAATAATGAGTGATAGTCCTTTAAAAACAAAAAATTGACTTTCTTCAACAAAAAACAAAACAACACTCTAAATATTTCAAAACAAAATATTTTATCGACCCGTTAATCAGAATCAATATTCGCCTTTATTGTCGTTGTAGTCCTGTATAACCTGAGGCTTTCTGGGGTCAGGATCCATTTCGTCGTCGTCATGTAATGTTGACAGAATTATTATAGATTTATTTATCTGAAGTACATAGGAAAGCATATTTTTTTCCTTTTGGAAATCAAAAAAAGTGGATCTGCTTTTGTCTGCCAAGAATTCATTTTTGGATGGTAGGTTAGAGAGACACTGTCCTTCAAATAGCTAGGAGCTTGATGCTTGCGACTAAGTGATAAAAGAAGGCGTAGCGATGAGGTGCATTTGTCGTAAATTTTATGCCAGCGCGCCCGATGGACGGTTAAAGAGAAAATGTACTATTTGTAAAAATGTTTTGCAGTGCTGCGGATTGGAGCCATGGACGAGTGCAGGTCATCCAACAACCCCTACAAAACCCCACTTATCTCCAACAATTGTATAATGCTCAAGGGCAGATTCTCATGCCGAGTAACATAGCTCTGCATCCTGGCATTAACCCACAGCAAATACAGGTATATTATTTGTTAAACCAATACATACTTTATTAAAGTAACAAATTATTATTTATTATAATGTGTTTGTATACAAAGACATTTTTGCTTGCGGGAAATGAGTAAACCTGTCGTTCTGAAACTCCTATTCTGTCCAAATACTACTTATCTGGAACATTAGTCTTGTATGAAAACACGTTTACGTAAATATTTAATATTTTTTCTTAATCAAATCAATTTTTATAGTATCTTTTAGCCTCTTCCCGGTTCTACGCTACCTTTCCACCAATTTTCAGCCAAGTCGGTTTGGCCGTTCTTGAGTTATAAGAAACCTAACGTAGTCGTCTTTCTTTTATATATATAGATGACAATATAACAGGTAATATAATACAGAATAGAGACAGACGTGACAATGAAATAATAACAATGGAATACTGAAAAATGACAAACATGTAAAATACTTATTAACAGGATAATATTTAGTAGATAACACAAAGAAGCATTCAATATAATTAAGTTTCGATGTACTTTTATTGTTATTAGTGTATTTTACATTATTTATTCATAGCATTGACAATGCCTATCGAAAAGTTATCTATTAGTATAAATTATTATCTTGGTTATGCTAATCTTTCCGCAGTATACTATCTATTTTGGATATGTTATTTTACGGTATTCTTTCATCGATTTGTTTTTGTATTGGCTAATTATGTAGTTGTTTTCAGTTGATTACGGCGGGTAAACCATTTCAAGGAGGTCAGCTGGCGCCCCACATGCTGGCCGCTCAGGGCAAGCAAGTGCTGCAGGCCGGGCAGGCTGGTGAGGCTAACATCCCTTCTGCCCGACATCTATCTATGACTCATTCAAAAGATAAATAAACAATTACATCGATTTACCGCTCATTTTCTGTCAGAAATTCACTAGTCAGACACCGTGACAAAATTGTCTGGAATAGATGCATTTCATTATGTTTTCACCTCAAAAATAATTTACCAATAAAATACCCAGTTCATTGCATCTTTATAATAAAATATTTCAAACAATTTCATTAACACATGGACTTTAATCAATTTAAAGGTTATTGTTTTTTTTTTTTACTTTAAATTTAAAAACGATGCATTATTTATTTGCAATGGTGAAGTATATAAAACAATATTATGCTATTGTTAATATTACTTATAATAATGTTATATCAGCGATGTATTATGTACAAAATGTACAATTGTTCAGAAATTAAATGATTATTTTGTTCTCTACTTCATTATGCATATATGAAAGAATTCAAAATATTTTTTATTTGATTGAATTAAAGATAGATGTGTAAGTGTATTATTTATAAAAACATAGTGATTTATAAACTTTATTGTTGTTTGAATCTTTTTGGATTCAAATAGTAGTGCTAAATTTAAACACTTGAGAAAATATTTTAAATTGAACATTTTTTTTCAATTAATCTTTATTACTACTATTGAACTGCAAATCTATTGATATATTTAGTGAATTTTTCAGGTCTAACTTATCAGGATCAAGGTTTTTACTAACTTTTCTTGGAACATGCATAATTATTATTAAAATATTGTTAAATGTTGCTTCTCAAGTATGTGTAATTTATATTTTGCCATTGGCTTTAACTTGTCTTGTTATCAATGTTGGATTTCAAAAATTTATTTTGTCGTGTGATCGATTTATTATAATCAATTTTTTCAAAAAAGTCATAGATTTGAAGCACGTTTTTCTGTTTTGAAATTATTTTCCGGTGATTATTATATTACGTTTCAGCCCTAGAATGTTTGTTGGTTTCTTTTTCTAAATTTTATAAATGTTTCTAGAATTTTAAAAATACGTACGCATAAAATTTTCAATATTTGTAGTTTTGAGCTTCTGTAAAGTTATCTGTGAACTGTGAACCTGATGAATTTGTTGTATTATTATTATGTTCAGTTCTGTCTTTATATCTAAATGAAAAATAAATTTATTTTAGTGTGTAATTTCTTGAACACTGAATGATAATAAGTTTTCACTCAACCCAATAGACATAAATAATAAAAAATTGTATGGTTATAATATATTTTAAATCAATTATTAAATTATTGTTATTTTAATAGAAATATATTACATAAAGATTGAAAATATTTAAAAAAATATATAAAAGTTGAAATCCCAAAATTTTTTGAAATAATAAATATATATATTCTGCACATTACTCAATTTACTTCTTTCAGTAGGAATACATTTCATATGTTAATGTTTTTTTTTCTTTACATGCCATTTTATACAGACAATATTTTGATGGTGACCTAATGTGCAAAAAGTACATTTATTGATATTGACATAATACTTGTGATTTTAGAATTAATTTTAATTAAAAAATTAATAAATTAAAAATATTTAGCTTTGATTCACAAATTATGTAATCGTTAAAATAAACTGTGAATCAAAACTAAATATTTTTAATTAAAATTAATTCTAAAATTATAATTATGCAAGTATTGTCAGTTGATAACCTTAATGTTATAATACTTGTGCTTGGTGAAAAATATTTATAGTAAAAAAAATGTTTCCAGCTTTTGATTTACAACTATTGAGTATAAATATTACTTCAGTAGTTCTAAATAACTTAATTATATTTTTAAATTATAGTTCTAATAGTAATAATGCTACTGCAACATATTTATATCATTAAGTATTCATATTTTGGAGGTAGCGATTACGGCAGTGGTTCTCATCCTTTTTGAAGTCACGGTGCACTTTTGAACATGGAAAAAAATGGCGGTGCACCAGAATTAAGAGGTCAAAAAATATGTGTACATAATTTTTTTGTTACATAGTCATTTAAAAAAAAAAAAATTGCCACGGAGACAATAAAGCTCGTGAAAAAGATAATCTGACACCAACTCGCAACTAAAATAATCAATACTAAAGAAGACCCCTGCAATGGCGGTCGAAATATTGGTAAAAATAAATTTGCCGCACACGGCTAAACCTAAAAGCTACAATATCAAATCTGGCCGAGAAAACCTAAGAAGATATTTAATTTTATATTTATACGTGTTTTATTAAAAATATATGTATTAATATTTGAAGGTGAATGAAATCTAGAAAGGGGGTCAATTCTCTCAATTATTCGTCTAAATTTGCAAGTCTTTCTCGTTTTTTAGTTTTCATATTAACTATTGTTGAGAAACCAAGCTCACATAAATATGATGATGAAAACTGTAACAAAATTATCAGTGCCTTCATGTAAAGAACTGGATATTCATCTTGGACAGAAATCCAAAAGTCCTCCATGGGCATTTCGGAAAATTTAATTTGTAGACTACGGTCAGTCGACGATGAGACTAATTCTTCTTCTTCGGCGTATGAAAATCCACAATACGGTGTATCAATTGTAGCAAATGGATTTCGTATCAAGTCATAATTTTTTTTTTTTTATTTAAATATGGAAAGTAATGTGCAATATTTTCTTCTTATAAAGTTAAATGATCTATTATCGCGGAAATAATTTCCTCGCAAATGTATTCGTTAAGTGAAGAAACTTATCTAATTTTTTTCTATTATTCAGTTACAGAGTTATTTTTTTCCTAAATCCTGACAATTTGTCAATGGGTGAAAAATAATTTTCGTTTTTTCCTTGAATGCTTGTGTTAACGTTATTTAAGTAATTAAAAATGTAAGCTTAATATGTTACTTTAGTATACCAATCATTATTCTGAAGACATTTAACAAAATAATCCATACCTTCATTTCGAAAAAAGATTAATAACTCATTATTAAGTGCTATAAATGAAAATAAAACTTTCTCCCTAGATAACCACCTGACTTCAGTGTGAAAAAGGAAAGACTTATATTTAGCTTCCATAAAAATGCAAAGTTTTTTAAATATGCACGTTTTTAAAGGTCTTGATTTTATGAAATTCACCATATTTACAATTTGATCTAGTAGAGGTTTAAGTGCCGCTGGTAATGTTTTCGACACTAAAGATTCTTTATGTAAAAAAAGGTGCGTAGATATAATCTTAGGGTTTCTTTTCTTTGCAAGGTTAACAAACTCTTTAATTGAGCCTACCATTTAAGGAGCACCATTCTTACAAATTCCGACACATAACTCCTACGATATTTTCAATTGTTCTAAATATGAAGAAATAGAATCAAAAATATTTTGTCCAGTCGTATGCTCAGTAAGTTCTTTGCAGCATAGATATTGATTCTATATTTTGTTTTCATTTATGAAACGAACGAACCCTAGTAATTGTGCCTTACTGCTAATGTCAGTCCAGTCCATTCGACTTGTAAAGCAAAATGTCGTTTGGAAAGTTTATCGGTAACTGTTTTCTCATCAATATAATCCAACATATTTACAATTCTTCTTTTTATTGTATCGTTTGAAAGAGGAATTTTCATAATTTCGTTTTTGCTTCATCACCAAACATATTTTTGCCAACTTCACAACATGCAGGTAAAATTAGAGACTGTGCTATAGTATGTGGTTTTAATTTTGCAGCGATCAATTCAACAATCACGTATGACGCCAGTAGTACCTTTTCGGAAATTTTAACAGTTTTTTCAAAATATTTCGCTTTTTTTTGCATGCTTACTAATCTTTCAAAGTAATCTTTATTTTTGGATGCAAGATCGGCGTGCTTTGTAGTGAAGTGGCGATTTAACTTGTCGGGATACATCGCGCTATTGGACAGTTTTTCTCCACATACGACACATAGTGGAATGTGATATTCTTCATCATTGATGCTAGTAAAACCGAAACGTAAATATTCTTCAGAATACTGTCGATTAATTTTTCTGATTTTACTGGATATATTTTCGCTTGTATGAGACGTATGATGTATGTGATTCTTCCACTTGTACTCTCTGCGTCATTGATATTTTGGTCTGATTCATTATTTTGTTTGGTAATAAATTTATCTATTGTGGGGTATCTCGAATGTAATAAAATATACATTGATTGAAAATCGATGATTTTCATAATTTCGCCAACTACTTTTTCGGTTTTCACTATTTAGCAGGTTTTTATCGTTTTTACCCATTTTTTTCGCGGTGCACCTGCAACACTCTCGCGGTGCACCGCGGTGCACCGCGGTGCACCGGTTGAGAACCACTGGATTACGGAGACCATCAGTAATTCTTTAAGAGAGTAGCTCCTGCTGCCATGCTGTCAACTCTCAAGTATAAGCATGCTTTGTCCGAGTGGATCGTTTATAATATTGACTGAAGCTTCAAAGATAATATAATATTGATCCCTGATCGCCAAGACATTGCGGGAAAAACGGTTTTTAATGGAATGTTTTCAATTCTATAAATTTATATAGACTATAGAGCATAAATTGTTGAGTTGCTTTCAGGCACCCGATTTCCAAGAAGCACGAAATAAGCCAGCGGATAAATTTTATAAACGTGGATTTTAAAGTATTCAAATAATTGCTAAGAATACAAACAATTATCGCAAAAAGATTGTTCATTCCTAATAATAATATGTTTCTCAGTGTTAAAATGTGTGTTTCTTGAAGAGATTCAGATTGTTGGAGGAAGTACAGAAGCTGGCAGAGCATTTCGACAAATGTTCGGAAAATCAGTGTCTATGGGATTAATTAGTACAATTAGAAGAAATACAAATATGTAATGAGCCTTTTGTTGTTTTAATGTTTTGGCAATCGTGGGACGATATGATGTATAGTTATTACGTGTGCATGAACTTGATGTTGAGTCATGTCTATAGGTTCCTTCCCGGGCTACACAACGATCCCGACGATACCGACCACTCAGAACCAGACGTTTGTGTTCTCGCCGCTGAGCGTCATCAGCTCGCAGCCCAACATCCTTCCCGCGCACTCCCAGGCTCCAACGGGCATGGCGGGGCAACCCAAGCCAGCTGATATGCACAAGGTGAGATCAGGACATAATGTTTCAATTAATTTATCCAGTAATTAACCACTCAGTAATTAATCACACCGAGAGGAATGGAGATCGAGATGCAAGATTCTGTTGCTGCAAACCAATCCACCGGATTGACACTACGAAGAAGAATCACTCGGGAAACGGGTGAAATTCCCACTGAATTATCTAAAAAAAAAGGGTGATTTTCTGAGTTTCTATTCCATTAAAACACATGTCTCCCGCTCCCCAAGTGTTAATTGATTTATCCAGTTAATAATCACATGAAAAATCAGCCATCGGCGCATCTAAATAAAAATAAGTGTGGATAGACAATTTTCTTGATAAATTATATAGCGCAGTCACACATTGTGATTGTCAGATTCGTCATATGTTTATGTCTCAGCATTTGGTTGCAGAAGGTGCAGATGCAGAAGGTGGGCGTGGGAAGCAATGGCGGGCAGCAGGGCCAGTGTGTGCAAGTCTCACAGGCGCTTCTCGGAACACAGCCCAGTGCGCAGATCTTTAGTCCCATACAAGTATGCAATTAACAAATACTTTCATAACATTACAAATTATATTAACTGTAAGCATGTTCTAGATAATTAATTAAAATAATCAAATATGAGTAAGATGACACCATTGACGCTCACCCTAAATGACTTTACTACAATATGTATGATGAGTGGAGTTGGGCTTCGAGGTGTTCCATGCCTCATATTGGGTGAGCCAATCAGATAACTATGTAATTCGAAGATGTGGGCTATAAATATGTTCCTTTAAAATATACACCAAATCATATTTTACATGGTTTTTCTAAAAGAACCAAAATTATTTTACAACTTGTTATTTTCAATTGACCACGGTCTTGCATTCTGACGTCATCACTTTATCAAATCAAATTGGAAGAGAATGGTTTGAAGAGTTGACATTTGATGAAGTTACTAATGAAATTGTTTCCTAATGAGTTTCAGAGAACTTTATTAATCTGTCATTAGTCATCATACAGTGCAAATTAATTAATTACTTAGCAATTATAAATTTTCGAGAATGCCTCAAATAAACTTTTCGCTTTATATATTTTTAAATTTACGACAAAGCATAAAATAATTAGTGATATACTTCAAAATTAAAGGATTGTTGCGACACAAAAGTACCTAGAAGTTGTAACCCCCCCTTACTATGCAAAAGACATCCATCAGCTCCGATGATATGTATTTTCTACACCATATGAAAATGTCATTTAAAAACCGTAAAAATGTGAATATGTATACCTAAATATTGCTTTGATTTACTATAGTTGAACTTGAAATGTAATAATTTTTGTAATGTAAGTATCTGAAAAAGTGAAAAAACAATGCAACTAGCCGCTATAGCTGCAACAAATTCAGTGCGTGCATTGACCTGTCCGTGACAGAATATTCACAAGCCGCATGAGCTCTTTTGTGTCTGTCTGCGAAGTCGTTAGTACAGATTCACGACACGGTTGCGTGAGTCTATCCCCGATTATTCCAAAAATTATTAGAGTCGAGTTGTAGTAAATACACATCATCGTAAAACAATGGTTAATCTTTAAATAAATAATATCAACATGTCTAGACTTTCAATTGAGTTCTTGATAAGCTTAAATTTTGGGATGAATACGGCATAAATGAAGAACGAGAGGAACTGACAGACTTTATACATTGTAAGGGCTTGCAGGCTAATGGGCAGGCTGTGCAGTTTGCTCCATGGCAACTGTCTGGGACTCTGCCCCAGGTGTGGGCGGGAGGACTCCAGACGTCCCAACTCCTGGCGCCTAATCCCATCTTCATCCGGGGCACCGGGCAGCCAGACGCTCCCCAGCAGCTGCAGCAGGGCATGTTCCTGCAGCACCCTCAGCAATCGGCTCCAGCCGCTGCCATTCAGACCACCGCACACAACCGTAAGCCAATGAACTTCCAAATTACCCTCATTTTCATTGATCATGTTAAGTATTCTCACATCCAGAGACATTCCTGAACTTAAGTGTGGCAACCACTTTAGGAGGCTGCTTTAACCTTTTTTGTGTTTTTTTTCGAGGAGACGAAATGATGAAAAGTAATTGGGATATTTGTGATTTTATTTGATGTGCAGTTAGTCGGGCACGTGAGGCAGAATCTTAGAAGTGAGGCAGCTTGCAGGTCTCCACAGTCACAGCAGTGATGAAGCACTCCCCACCGCTCGAGGTTGCCTTTTGCTCTGCCGGCTCCGGTTCTTAAAGAGCACATTATTAAAAGTAATTGGGGTATTTGTGGTTTTATTTGATGTGCAGTTAGTCGGGCACGTGAGGCAGAATCTTAGAAGTGAGACAGCTTGCAGGTCTCCACCGCTCGAGGTTGCCTTTTGCTCTGCCGGCTCCGGTTCTTAAAGAGCACATTATTAAAAGAGTTATAAAAGTATGTATATATAATTTATATTTTTTTCAGCAACATTGACCGTGCAGTGTAACATGGCACCCCAGGGTCAAGCACCGCCCAAGCCGCGGCTGCCAGCTGAAGGAACAGCCGCTAAAGGACCTCGACCACTGTCCAACATCCTGCCATCCGCCAGCTCACGTCCTGGCAGTAGCGTCTCCACTCAGACTGGCATGGTTCAACTATCCACTCAGGTTTTATTTTTATGTAAACACATACAGAAGAATACCGACAGATGGTAATTGTAATTATGAAGTCTCATCTTTGAAATTCTACGACACTCACCATGCTGCATATGACTAAGCTCTGCGCGTGGTGTCTTGATCTGCCAACATCATAGACTACAGACCGATATTCATGCATCTTCCTTATTACTACAGGAATTCACTATGAATGGATGGTCTTCACGGGACGACTTTTGTCTACCACCGATTTTGTTTAATATGCTATGACGGAAATTTTTCGCGTAGAGGATCAAATTTACACCAACCGAGACTATTTCAGAGCTCAAAAATCGATAAAAAAAAAAATTTTTTGAGCTTTGTCGGAGATCGTTTTGGCTTGTCAAGCAAACGCTTTAACTACTGAGCTATACCCGCCGAGTCAAGTAAGCTTCAAGATAATGCTGCGATTCGGCAGAACTTATAATAACAGTTAGGCTCATAAGAAGTTGTATCATTTGTATAACATTTTGCTCTTGAACCAAAACACTCACATAATAGATTACTCTATATATATATATAATTCTATTAATACATACATTTATACCTATTTTAATTGTGTATTGCAGATTTACATTATATTTTTGTAATTATGTTTTAATGAAACTATCTAAACTGTGAAACATGAGCAAACTTGTCATATTAAATTGCTTATGGTAGATTTAAAAAATCGATTAAATTTCTGTAGTTTTGCCATTTATTTGAATAAATAAATATACAATATTATGTGATTGTCAGCATATCTTTTGTAACTATAACAAAACAGTTTAGGTAGCAATACAATAATTATTACAACACATTAGTCACTGACTGTGATTGTGTCTTACAAAAATGCTTATCCTACACTAATAATGTATGCAACAGCTCGACCTGATTTAAATTACTGACATCCACAAACTGCCATCCTCAACAGATTTAAAACAAACCCAGTTTTGAACAACTTGTGGCAGTTTTCTATAAACTTTTAGTATAAACAAGTAATTGGCAACTTGTTGTTTAAACAGAGTAAAGCTAGAGGTAAACTGACTGGGCTTCGAACTGCGGCTTCCATTGGAGCTCAAAAGCAAGACGCTGCCAACCAAACCATTAAACCACCCACTGCCCTACTGCAGCCAAACAAACCACAGTGAGTACAAATCCATTCATTCATCTTTATATCACATAACAACAACATACACTGTCTATATGTCTGAATTATCTCTTAACACTTTTGGAATGTTTTAATAATATATTGTAATAAACAATTATCTGTTAATTTCAACATTTTATTTGTAATTTTCCAAAGAAGATATAAATCATTGCTGAATATCTTTCAAGGTTTCAGATTTTGGTATAGTTTTTTTATCATATATATTTTTTATAACTAGAGATTGTAAGATGTGTTTATGACATTCGGAGAATGAGAAACGGCACACGCTGGGATCTGAACCACGAACTATGTGTAACAATTTATTTAATATTGATATAGATCTATTATCTATGAAGGAATAGAGTATGAAAACATATTCTAAAAAATAAAAACTAATCCGAAAAAATAATGTACGGCTTAAAGTTCAAGTTGTCTAATTGCTTTTTATGTTTCGCTTACTAGGTTGTTAGTGATGAGTGCTACGGGTCAGATGACAACTCGCCCGGGTCCAATGACTCCGGAAAAAGCTCAGCAACTCAATGTCAAAAATCTGCAACAGCAACAGCAGCCACAACAACAGCAGTTGCAACACCAGCAAGTGCAGCAAACACAGCAAGCCACACAAGTGCACCAGCAGCAACAAGTGCAGCAGCAACAAGTGCAGCAGCAAGTACAGCAGCAGCAAGTACAGCAACAGCAAGTGCAGCAGCAGCAAGTTCAGCAACAGCAAGTGCAGCAACAGCAAGCACAGCAACAGCAAGCACAGCAACAGGCACAGCAGCAGGCACAGCAGCAGGCACAGCAGCAGGCACAGCAACAAGCTCAACAGCAGGCGCAACAGCAAGCACACCAACAGCAACAAGCGCAACAGCAGCAGCAGCAGCAGCAGCAGCAGCAGCAGCAGCAACAGCAACAGCAACAGCAACAGCAACAGCAACAGCAACAGCAGCAGCAGCAGCAGCAACAACAACAGCAGCAGCAGCAACAACAGCAGCAGCAGCAGCAACAGCAAGCTGTGCACCTCATTCAGCAACAAGCTGTTTTGCAACAGCAGGTAAAACTATTTTTATATAAGTTTGTCTTATACTTTATGAAACATATTAATTTATAAGACTACCGATGATTTCTCTGGTGCTGAAAAATAAGCCCATTCAGGGTTGGAGTACTGGCCAGATGAAAGAGTGCTTGCGTTGCCTCTTTGAAGCGTTTTTCTTTTATCCAAGATTTAAATAATGTGTACTAAAAGTAAACCTAGCAACACGGTAATGGCCAACTATAACAATTTTCACGTCACATCCGTTATAAATTAAAACAAATATTATATATATATAATCATTATAATAAAGGCGACGTTTAACAGGATACGTTTGATTTAATATAATATTGATTTTGAACTTTTTAAATTGCAGCAACAGAATATGCTGCACCAGCAAACACAGCAAATGGCTGTAGCGCAATACCAACAACAAGCCCAGCAAGCTCAAGCCCAGCACCTGCAGGCCAAGTCCATCATGGGTGAGTCACTGAGCACTTACAGCCTGTGTCCGTCCACTGTTGAACATAGGTCGAGCGCACGAGTCTCCATCCTTCTCGATCCGCCGCATCCAGGTTTCTCCCGCTATTCTTATGTTGTCGTCGTGCATATTGCAGGGAGTTGGTCAACAATCAGTTTAACACTTCTTGGACACCACTCCAAAACTTTTCTTCTCCATGGACCGTCGTCTCTCCGACATATATCACATTGCCACTTCAGTGTGCCCATTCTTTGGATAGTCTCCACTACTCGAGCTCTTTTTCGAATATCCTCGCTTCTGATTCTTTCTTTTAGAGACATTCCTCTCATGGATCTCTCCATGGCATGTTGGGTGACCTTTTTTATGTACCTGCTGTTAGATTCGTCGTCTCTGCGTCATAAGTTGATATTGGGAAGATACAAGCTAAGGAGTTAGTTCACCAGGATATTTAAGATTTCATAGGTTCGAATCTCGCATGGCTTAACTTTAAATCAATATACATTAATAAAATCAAAAAGTATTCTAAATAGATTGATGGATAATTTTGTTTTCTAGGAATGACGATGCCCACTATGCAACAGGCTGGACTACCAGTGGTCTCTATGAACCAGGGCATGCCGCTTGCGAATATGACACAGTCTCTACCCATGGTACAGCAATTGCATCAGGTAAACATCCACAATGTGCTTATCATTTTAAACAAATATACGCTGTCGCGAAAATTACTCTTATGTCATTGTAGTTAACAAAGTACACCTAAACCTTTTTTTGTGCGATAGATGCGTTCCATGGTAAATCGCACAAAAAAAGCTATGATTTCCATAGAAAAAGGGAAGGTGCGTTCCATGGATTTTAAAAACCGCATAACTTTAAAACTGCCATATAAAATATACCTAAAAACGCACAAAAAAATTTTTTCCCCGGAACATGAATCAGTAGATGGCTCAAATTTTTTAATTTCTTCATAAAATTGACGTGCTTTTTCTTGAAGTAAATAACTACTTATCGGGATTCTATTTGGTCAAATCTGCAATAAAGATTCTGAGCGCGTATCTCTTGTGTATGGTGATAATTTGGAACTTATGTTAGATTTTCTTATTGCAATTTCATTCTTTTTAATTGTTCTTATACACCTAGCTAGCCAACGTTTGACTGTATGCACCGCTTGGCCGGCCGCCCGGCTGTGTGTGCAGCCGAACCCGTGTCAAATGAATAGTCGGCCTTGTAACACTCGGCGCAAGTTGAGGTATAGGCGGCGAATATTTCAATCCGTCGTGTTATTCGGAGTAGTTTAATAAGAGGTTCGACTGTATATTGTTGAGATCATCCGCTCATATGATCTCAAAAATATATTTAAAAAAAAAGATTACATTTAAAATAAACCGCATAACTTCAAAATCGCACAAAAAAAAAAGTCGCACAAAAGGGGTTTGAGTGTACAGTGAAGATTACTCTCTTAAGAAGCCTTATATTGGTAATCTATCGGTGTCACAAAAATCTTTTACATTGTCACGTTTCATAAAGTTATATTAATTATTTTTCTAGCTGACAGCCATGGCTCCACCAGGGACTATTATTGGACAGCTAGCTCCATCTGTGGGTGGATCTCCTCAAGCTCAGCCAACTTCACAGCTTCTCACACATTCACAGGTTAACCAATATATATATATATTATTAAATTTAATAATGTCAGGGTACAGCAAATCTCTTCATCATGTGGTCCTCATCTCTCCGTGTCACATGCCCATAACATCTTAGGCGGTTTTCCCTTATCTTTTCAGGTATGGAGGCCATCCGAAATGAACCCCGAATATGTTCATTTCGAACTCTGTCCACTCTAGTCACACCGCCCGCCCACCTTAGCATCTTCATCTCTGCCACATGAATCCTATCCAATTCACGTTTCAGCGGGGTCTAACACTCCGATCCGTAGAGCATAGCTGGCCTTACAGCAGTTTTGTAGATTTTACCTTTGGTCCTAAATGGAATCTTACTGTCACACAAAACCCCAGAGAGAGGCCTCCATTTCATCCATCCTGTGTTTATTCTATGCTCCATCCACGTCGGATTCAGTTTTGACGTCTAAGGATATCACAGAGCCGAGATATATAAGTGTATCAACCTCTTTTACGGGTGTATTCTGTAGGAGGAGTGGTGTATTAACAGCGGTGCAAGCAGAATTGAAATTGAAGTACAAATTGAAGACTCGTTTTTACTTCTACTTATTCGCAGTCCAGAGTCTCCAGAGCCAGTCTCCATTCCTCCAGCATTTCCTGAAAACTTTGGGCATTTTCACTGATTAGAGCAATATCGTCAGCATTTAGTAAATTTACCAAAAATTGTAGTTTAAAAATTAAATAAATTTACTGTGTACTCTAATATGAAACATTTTGTTTGCATTGATTGCTGGCAGGTTCAGAATGGCGCAATGGTGCAGCCGGGGCAATTGATTCAAACATCAGCTGGTCTGGTGCAAGCCGGGCCGCTTCCTCAGCAAATGTTGCCATCCCCTGGACCTCCTCCCGCCTTGATGCAAGTGCCTGGAGCTTTATTGCCTCAGGTATGGCAATCGTGCTCGCTAATTCATCCATTAAACAATTTATATTGACATCCCCGTTAACAAAGGCGACTCCATTTCACCGGGATCTTCATTGCGACACGTGGATGAGGAGAAAATGATACACAGAAAACTTTTCTAGAAGCATATTGAAATATATTTAACATAAAAGATTGACAAACTTTGGTCATCTGCCCGAGACAGACCTTTCTGGGTTTGGATGGCAACTCAGCACCTGCAGTGGGTGACAGCTCAGCCTCAAAATGAATACTGTGGCCATTTATGGAACTAGCCAAGCCAACGACAGGACTTGTACAAACAAACAAAATAACGTGGCACCATGTCTTATATTACATACATTTTTATATGCGTGGCAGACGAGCGAACAGAAATAAGAGACGAAAGATCATATATCGAGTCTTTTCATCCCCAGCCTGAAAGGGTCAACCGTATATTAATATCAAGCTGATATAAATACATGTCTGACTATTTTCACAATATCGTTTGACTCCACACAGACTCACAGTGATTAATGTGAAGTGACTGTTGACCCTTGACGTTGTAGCTCATCCGCATTTCATGTCGAATTCATAATATTTCGCAATGTTTGCTTATTTAAATAAATATTGTTTTTTTTCACAAAACCTGCATCACAACACTGAATTATTTAGCAGATGTGTACAACAATGGAGAGAAATGTACAGTGAGGCCCTGCTTAACGCTGTCTCGTTTAGCGCTGTTTCAGTTTAGTGCTCTTTTATTTCACCCCGGGGTTACTCCCCGAAATTGTGCATAAATAGTGGAAAAAATAGTGGAATTAGCGAAACAAACTGGTTTAGATGAGGTGAATGTGGAAGACGTCGAAGAAATAGTTCAAGAAACAGCAGCTAGTCTTTCTAATGATGAGCACAAGGAATTAACTGAGCAAAAAGAAAACAAAAATATTGATATTAGTGATTTCGAAGAAGAGCAAAAAGAACTTTCGATGGCGTTTGTAAAAAAGAGTTTGACCACTATAAATGAAATTATGGACCAATTTGTTGAAAATGATACAAATTTTTAAAGAAGTTCAAAAGCGAGACGGGGTGTTATAGATGCTTTATCCACTTATCAACAACTTCTAACAGAACGCAAAAGGAAAACGTAAACTACTTTAGATGTCTTCTTGACAAAAAGGCAAAAAATTGGAAACACAGAATATACTGAATGATCTGACTGACTTAGAATTTTATTTGTTTTTATAAGTATATTCGTTTATATTGTTTTTATTTTTGTAAGAAATAAATGTTTGGTTTTATTTTTATTAAAAAAAGCATAACTATTAAATTTAATACCTAACCCCATTATTTACATGTTAAGATTGCCTCGTTTAGCGCTGTTTCGCATTACGCTCCACTTTGATGGAACGTATCCCCACGTTAAGTGGGGCCCTTACTGTAACTTATCATAATAGTGTTGTTTTCTTTAATGAAAGTTTTTTTTTTTTAATTTGCCATTTCAGATGAACCAAAATCCACTTGCATCGCCTCAGGGTGCTCTACAGCCGCCACAGAACCCCATGAGTGTGCTGCCATCAATGGGAACCATGACAATGCCTACAATGGCCCCCGCATCTCCACAGCTTCAACCCATGAATATCACACCTAAAAGTGAAGAAAATAATGTGAGTTTGTGACGACCAGTCCACCTCGACTGTTGGAACCGCTCTACGGGGAGTGGCTGCGGGTCCTCTCGTAGCTCGGCTACCTGGACAGCTGATTGTAAGGCGGCCGTGTTCCGTTCTGATCTGTCGCACTAGGGTGTAGTTTGCCAGGGAGCGCTGCAAAGTCCAGGGAAGGAAGGAAGTAAATCTCAAAAGCTCAATCAACACTTTTTTATTCTGAGCCCAGCATGTATTTTTAAACCCTAAATTTCCTGAGCTGCGCCACCTGAATAGGGTGTCCACGCCCTCCGATCGCGATGGCTATATTCTGCTCTAGAGGGTACATATTGGCCGACCCTTTCAGTCTACTAATGCTCACTGGCAGCACTTTAAGGGCAAAGGCGCGTCACGTAAATCACTTTTTTTAAAATAAAAATTTTCATCCTAACAATGTAAATTGATCAGAGAAATGTTTTTATTCAATTACTAGCAAGCACAACATTTATGAAATCATAATACATCCCATAATTATGATAGTAGTGTAAGTCAAGAAATTAAATAAAATGAGTTTTTCATTTATAATAACACATTGTTGTGAATTAATATGGACTTCATCCAACATAAATTTAAAAACCTTAAAACAGCATTTTATGCAACACGAAGTTATCACTTTCATTGGCTTTCAACCGACATTAAAAAACACAAACGTTTAAAATATCTCAGAAAGAATGACACATGACCTACACCACTTTCATAATCATGGGCAGATTGTAATGCCGTAACATCTTTCTGTTCATGTATTAGGAGATTTATATTTATGATTGAAATTGTTATTGTTATGCTTCAAAATTCTATCCATTTTAGTGGAGTGTTATTTATTTGCAACAATAGTGTGTTTCTTATTTCGTTTTGTATTTTGCAGAGTCAAGAGCAGTTGTCTGGGGGCTTGCAGCAGTTGCAAGTGACCACATCTGTTCAGACAAGTTCGTTACCTGCTGCTCCGATATTGCCAAACACTGTCGCTGTCACACAGAGTGCAGCCCAAACGCTCACCACGCCACTGCCCATGGGTAAGCATATTAATTACAGTGATGACAAAACAAACATAAAACTAGAGCAACAAGCACGTTTATTTAGTGTAAAAAAAATTATGTTTTTAACTTGTCAAAATGGGCGATTACATAAAGTAAAAAAAAACGTAGTGAACTCAAATGATATGCTATCCATAAAAAAGTATACATATGGGGTACGCAATCATTTCATACCCAATTTTATTTTGGGTATATTTTCATAATATTGGTTGCACAATGAACATAACGCATTACACCTTGTGCTGGTGTACCCTGGACAACGTCTACAAAGTAGCGGCTAAGATGTTCAGCAGGGGTAGACGATTTATGCAGTCGTCGTCCCCGGAAGACACCACCGTTCGCACTTAGGTCGTGTGTTTGGCACTTGGCTCCGGCTGATCTCCTCTGAGCGTATCGTGTGAGGGTGCGGGGTTATAGGGGTGAGGTTGGTGACGCGATGAGCGCTGATGCCTCGCCGCTCCGGGGCTGGTCGTGGTGGAGGGAACCAAGAGAGGGAGAGCCAGTAAAGCGGTTAGATGCTGGCCGCGCCGTCGGATAGTACAGGGTCCCGACCTGCGGCTAACTACCGTAGGTTGGTTGACCCACCAGCCAGTGTATAATCTCGCCGCATCCAGTGTGCCGGATAGTGACCGGATTGGGTCCCACTGCTTGCGTGCGGGGAGCACTGGGGGTCTTCCACCTCGCTGCCCTCCACTGCACTAGGCCTGACCCGGAGCCGCGAGGACTGTGTGCTTATCTCGCCGACTCCTACCCTCTTACCCTATCCAATTCCATAAAACAAAAAAAAACAAAAACAAACATAACAATTGACTCAAACACAGATAAGGTTTTACAGCATAACACAAACCCCACGTGCCGGTCCTCTGTCAACTACTGCAACATCAGAGAGCTGCACGCTAACATCAACGCAGTACACCACCACCTACAAAATTCCCGACCTCATCTCCTTTTTCTCACAGAAACACAGATAGCCACACCTGCTGACCATAGTTACCTCAACTGTCCGCAATATACGTTAGAAGGTGCTTTCCATTTCAAAGCCGGTCTTTGCCTCTTTATCAGGTCTGACATCAACTACAACCGAATCTGCTCTGTAGAACGAGCTGAGTTCCAAGTGTTGTAGGTGAGGGTCAACGACCCCGATAGAATTAGGATCTTTGCAGGACTCTACAGATCCCCTAACATGTCCACAGCAGAAAAATCTAAACTCTTCGACTATCTGGATGAGACAATTGATGGTCTCTTGCTTTCTTACCCACAAGCGGAATTTGTTGTTCTCGGCGACTTCAACGTGCACCACACTGCATGGTTGGGGTCGGAAGAGACAAGCTGGCAATTGTGCTGAATTATTTGCGTCTTGCTATGGCCTTGCACAGCTCGTACAGAACCCCACCCGTAAACCTGACATCGCATCATATCGTCCAGCTCTACTCGACCTGTTTCTTACTTCTCAGCCAAATGATTACTTGGTGGAGGTCGAAGCCCTACTAGGCAACTCCGACCACTGCCTTGTGAAAAAATCGATAATCAGTGCTCCATTGTCACCAAAAGAACAGAACAGATGACGTGTGTGGCACCACAGGTCGGCTGACTGAAACAGATTACGTGGATTTTACGGAGGATATCCGTGGGGTGATATTTGCTTCAAAAACAAGGACCCTTCAACATGTGCCAATCTGGTGGAGGATGTAATCATCCAAGGTATGAAATGCTTTATTCCTCACTCCACGAAAACCATGGGCACCACCCTAAAAAGCTGGTTTAACCGTGACTGTGCTGAGGCTGTAAAACGCAGGAATACCGCATACAACAAACTACGAAAAAATAACGACCCCATAAGTCATGCAGCATACAATTTAGCCTCCAAAGAATGCAAGAAAACCATCAATGACTCCAAAGAAAAGTTCAATGTACAAATTTGCAACAAGTTGTCCGCTTGCCCTGCCGGTAGTAGAGCATTCTGGTCTCTCGCTAACTCTATTGGCAGCAACTTTTGCACTTCTTCTTTTCCACCGCTGACTAATGCCGATGGCTCACTGGCTCTAGCCTCCAAAGAGAAGGCTGAACTTCTTGGTTCACTGTTTGCTTCCAATTCCACACTCGACGTTGGTGGGGCCAACCCCCCACCCATTCCTCACTGTGGCAAGCAGATGGGGGCTGTAAAATTCAGCCTCAAAGCCGTACGTCGAAAACTTCTCCAATTAGCGACCAACAAAGCCAGTGGCCCAGATGGCATACCAGCGGTGATATTAAGAACTTGCGCTTCTGAACTTAGTCCTGTGCTCACCAAACTTTTCAGATTGTCCTTTAGATGTGGTATTGTTCCCCAGGGATGGAAAAAAGCCCTTGTTCACCCAGTTCCAAAAAAAGGAGACTGAAGTGACCCCACGAACTATCGCCCAATAGCCATCACATCACTACTTTCCAAAGTGATGGAACGTTTCATTAACAGCCAACTTCTAAACTACTTAGAGAACAATGATCTTCTGTGCGATCGGCAATATGGCTTCCGCCGTAGTCGATCGTACGGCGATCTCTTGGCTTATGTCACACATGTTTGGGAGAAATCCGTCGAATGCTTTGGAGAGACCCAAGCTGTTGCTCTGGATATCTCCAAGGCGTTCGATAGAGTCTGGCATCGCAGTCTAGTGAATAAGTTACCGTCTTATGGACTAACTCCCTCCCTGTGCTCCTGGATTGAAAACTTCTTGAGTGATCGAAGCATCATCAATGTCGTAGATGGCTTTTCTTCTTCCTGCCATAATATCAACTCAGGAGTTCCACAGGGCTCTGTGCTGTCGCCCACTCTTTTCCTTCTGCATGTGAATGATTTGCTTCAATGCGCAAACATTCACTGCTATGCCGACGACAGCACTGTCCATGAGAGTATATTCTTCCATAATCCTCCGAAACATTCGGAACTATCTGCTGCTAAGGAATCTCTGGTGGAGAAGATGAACATGCCTCTTGAAAGGGTTTCACGATGGGGCGACCTCAACCTCGTCAGTTTCAACATTTCCAAAACCCAATCATGTACTTTCTCCACCAAGAAGACTGCTATGGATCCTGTATCTTTCAACGGTTGTTCTCTTCCGAAAGCAAGCTCCATCAACATGCTTGGATTATCAATCTCGAATAATGTCAAATATTACGAGTCAATTAAGTGTAAAGCCGGTCTCGCTTCCAAAAAACTAGGTGTATTATATAGATCACGTCGGTATTTCAACGATTAGCAACTTCTTCTTCTATATAAAGGACAAATCCGACCTATCCTTGAATACGGCAGTCACCTTTGGATTGGAGCCCCAAAATACCTTCTAAACTTAATTGCCTCAGTTCAAAAAAGAGCAATTCGTTTGATAAACAATGACACCCTTACGTCTAACCTGCAATCAATGGAACACAGGCGTAAGATTGGTTCTTTTAGTCTTTTCTACCGTTATTACCACGGTCGCTGCTCTTCGGAACTTAAAGAACTAATTCCTCCTGCACCCACTCACAGCCGACAAACTCGTCTTACACTTGCCGAACATCCATACACGGTTAATGTATGTTGACCAAGAACTGGCAGCTTCCAAAGTTCCTTCCTTAATACCACCGGTAAGCTATGGAATGCTCTTCCAGCGTCTGTGTTTCCTCCTTCCTACAATCTGGATCTCTTCAAGAAACAGATAAAAATATACTTGCAATCTCCCCAACCCACACACAAACACGAACACAACACACGTTTCCCGCATGCAGCGTCCAGCCTCCCTGGCTGGGCGTCATAGAGTGCACTGGTCTTGACCGGTTGTGCTCTCCTGCATGCGTTTATATAAAAAAACAGATAAAGGTGATATTTGTTTTGTAATTGATTATAAATTACAGATAACTTCTAGCATCTGTCAATTCCTTTATGTTGTCCTAAAACAGCTCTCGTGCTTTGAGTTCCATTATTTATTTACGATTCTGTTTTTTTTTTGCAAAAAATAAAGTCTTTTTTTTTACTGCGGCAGAGGCGAAGCAAGAACCGCAGCCCATGGCCATAACTCCTCCAGCGCAGGCCCAGGAGGCCGCCCAGCCCATGGAGGAGGCCGCGGCGCCCGCCTCCCCGCCGCCCCCCGGCCCGGCCACGGCGCTCGTCACCAGCAGCCAGGCCCAGCTGCAGCAGGCCCAAGCTAACCTCAATGCCAGCGTCCTCAGCCATCTCTCCACGCAGAGAGGTATTATACACGACCTGAACTATTGTATTTAGGCAACAGTCCAGTTATTCTGACACGGACTCAACTTATTCAATAAAACCGATGAAGGCGATAACTTCATGTTGCATAAAATACTATATGTACATTATTTCAATTTTAACATGAAGATTATATTAATTCACAACAGTGTGTACAATTCTACATCAAATATAATATTTAATTACATTTCTCTGGTTAATTTTGAAGAAAAAGAAACTGCAGAGCGCTGGGATTCGAACCGCGAAGAATGCACCATAGTTATATTCTTTACACAGCGCGATCGACCTATAATAAGTTTTTCTCCTGCCGAGTTAATTTTTTTTTACTTTTTTATATTAATGATACATTTATACCATAAGAGATATCGATTTATTGTAAATTGGGTATAAAATGGAACTAAGGTGCATAGTTCGCGGTTCAAATCCCAACGTCTGACTTTTCTCAAAAATTGACAAGAGAAACAACATACAATATGATTTTTATTGTAGGTTCGATAAGTGTATCTCAATACATTAAAAATATTGGTCAACGAATCAATTATTTATAAAGTTTTGGAATATCGTAATTTATTCTAAATAATAATAAAAAGTAAAACCCCAATCTTTTTCAATTTCTTGACTTACTATAATTGTATTAATTATGGGCAAATGCCCAGATGTATGATGACCTCTAAACGAAAACATGTTATAGTCCATCCAGTTTATGAAGAACCCTATGACACATTTATTACCCTGTGCTAAATATCGTCCGATATAACGTTGTAAAAACGTTCGCTACCTATATTAATTTTATCAACATAAGCAAAAGCCTCTCTTCTTATATATAATAAGTTTTTTAAGTAAATATATCATAATAAAAACAAAATAATAAAAAATACATACATATTGTTACAAATTAGAAAAAATACGGCAATTTGTAACTATAATAATACAAAATCTGACGCATGTAGAACGCCATCTCGCATTGCTGCGAAAACCAGTGTTGGGGTATGATAATCGTATTTTCGATTGTTTTTTGTAAATACCTACTAAAATGAAATATTAGAATAATTATCAATAATAAGTGAATATTAACAGGTTTTAAGAGATATGTAAAACAAACTATAAATAATAATATTAGTAATATGAAAATTATGAAGAAAAGCGAGTGTAGAGATAAATATTAGCACATAACTAAGCTAAACTTACTAAAAGACGTCGCACTGCCTTGAAATAATCTCACTCACTTTAGAGAACCTACCAGTTTAAGAAGTGTTGGTATTTCGTTGCGGTCATAGTATGCATACACGTGATTCCGAATTGCTGCCAAATTAAAGCTTTTGAGTTTTGGAACTAAGCATTTCCTCTGTCGTTTCTTATTTGGTGTTAATATTTTTTTCTCTTATAATGAAGATTCACCGTATTTCTCCTCTGTGATCCGAGATACTGTAGATTTACTGATTCCTAGGGCATCCGCGACCCGATCTCGAATTTTTTCTTTAATGAAACAACTTTAACAATACTAACAATAAATATAATAATTACAACAACAAAAAACACAAGTCGATCGAAGAACAACGCGCTACTAAAAGTCGTACATTTGTACTGATCCACACGCCGCCATGCGGGAAAAAATGATACTAAAATAAAATTATTTTCGAAGAAGAAGAGAAGAAAAATCGATATAATAGAATAAAAAATGTTCCCCCCCATCTCTTTTACACCGAGCAATAAAAATGCCAAACGTATCAAGCTAAAACTTTCCAAATATAATATTCGCTGCACTTTAAATTCTATTATTTAAAAATAGAGATGTTTATACACGATTCACTTCGAATTCAAATTCGATTTTTTTTCGAAGAAGAAGAGAAAAAAAATTGACCTAATCGAAATAAATATTTTTGCCCCATCCCTTTTACAAGGGGCAATAAATGTGTCATAGGGTTCTTCATACACTGGATGAACTATAACTCTAAATACTGACAGTTATACTACACCTAAACCTTTTTTTGTACGATAGATGCGTTTCGTGGTAAATCGCACGAAAAATGCTATGATTTACATATAAAAAGGGAAGATGCGTTCCATTGATTTTATAAACCGCATAACTTTGAAACTGCTATATAAAATATACCCAAAAACGCACAAAATAAAATATTTCCCCCGGAACATGAATCAGTAGATGGCTCCAATTTTTTAATTTCTTCATAAAATTTACGTGCTTTTCTTAAAGTAAATAACTACTTATCGGGATTCTATTTTGGTCTAATCTTCAATAAAGATTCTGAACCCGTAACGTGAGGTTAAAATTCTGAAGTTCAAAACTATTTTTATGCTTTCATTGATATACTTTGAAAGTAATTTGTTTTATTTTATTCATCACCTAATTAATTACGATTAGTTAGATATATGAAAATATTAATTTAAATACGAGTATATTCGATTTTGTTGTTGTTAATTTGAATGTCTGGTTATTTATTACCTTTAGCCCTCCAGTCCCCGGACAAGCGGCTGCCCAAGGCCATGGTGAAGCCCAACATTCTCACACACGTCATCGAAGGTTTTGTGATTCAAGAAGCATCAGAACCTTTCGCGGTGAGATGATTTTACTATTATTAATTTTTTAAACGTGGCATATTTTTGGTGGATTTGTTAATTGACTTCTTGGCAATTAATATAGTATATTTTATAGTAAACAAATATATCAGATATTGCTTATAGTTTTAAACTGCAATCCAATATATTACATATTCAGTTATATAGAAAGTTAATTTAAACATTGCAACAGTCGAATAAAGCTGTAATATGAGGCAACAAATTCCATATAAAGCTCATGATCGCTATAAACGTCATACGCAGCAAATGGGTTAATATAATAAATTTACTAAAAATCATGCTTAAAGAAATCAGCTGTTATAGTCTATCCAGCGTATGAAGAACCCTGTGACACATTTATTGCCCCTTGTAAAAGTGACGGGGCAAAAATATTTATTTCGATTAGGTCGATTTTTTTTCTCTTCTTCTTCGAAAATAATAATATTTTAGTAAAATTATTTTCCGCACGGTGGCGTGTGGATCAGTACAAATGTCTGACTTTTAGTAGCGCGTTGTTCTTCGATCGATTCGTGTTTTTTGTTGTTGTAATTATTATATTTATTGTTAGTATTGTTAAAGTTGTTTCATTGAATCATATTTTTGTGTTTTTACAATGCCGAAGAGACAGAAAAGAACTATTCTCAGCAGTGAATCACGTGAATTTGTCGTACGTTTGCGTGATTATTTTTATCGAGAAAATCAAAATCGTGGACCATTGCTGTCCGTTGAAAACGTTCGAGATCGGGTCGCGAATGCCCTAGGAATCGGTAAATCTACAGTATCTCGGATCACAGAGAAGAAATACGGTGAATCTTCATTAGAAGAGAAAAAAATGTTAACACCAAATAAGAAACGACAGAGGAAATGCTCAATTAAAAAACCCGACAGCTTTAATTTGGCGGCAATTCGGAATCACGTGTATGCATACTATGACCGCAACGAAATACCAACACTTCTTAAACTGGTAGGTTCTCTAAAGTCAATCGGATTATTTCAAGGCAGTGCGACGTCTCTTAGTAAGGTATTGAAAAACATTGACTTCAAATATAAAAAATGTGAAAAAAGAAAGTTTATAATGGAGCGCACGGATATTTCCCTGAAAAGATGCGATTTTTGAGGCAAATGAAGAGCATTAGGAATTGGGAGAAAGTCGTTTTTCTCGACGAAACTTGGCTCAATGCTAATCATACTGTTGGTAAAATATGGACCAACGACACGGCCAGGACGAAAACTCCTGAAGGAAAAGGCCAGCGCCTCATTATTTGTCATGCCGGAACGTCCAAAGGTTTTGTGCCCAATTGTATTCTGGCGTTTAAGTCAATGAAAACGACTGAATATCACGAGGAGATGAATTTTAATCATTTCAGACAGTGGTTTATGACCTTATTGTCAAATTTACATGAGCCTCACGCCATAATAATGGACAATGCTTTGTACCATTCTGTCCAAATCAACAAAGTTCCTACTACGGCAAATTACATGTTTTACATGTCTCTTAAAACCTGTTAACCCTTTTCCTGCCCAAGCAATATACTCTGTCAACTATGACACGCCAAGCCATTTCAGTATTTTTTAAGTCGTCAATTAAATTAATGTTTACGGCATTCCCGTTGCCGTTGGGGGCTTAGTTTAGATTAGACACTCATGTCTTATATCTGTAGTACATACTTGATAAATAATTTCAATCCTCAAGTGTATGAATAATGTATTTTTGACATAAATAACGAACACTAACAGAAAAATTGACGCGAGCAAACGACTCACTAACACAAATAAACAAAGATATATAAGATATGCACTCACACATTGTCGTGGATTCTATCGATTTTGGCAACGATTCTTCAACTTTTTTCACATTTTATATTTGATCTTGCACTAGATTGTATTACATTTTATTTACACAATGTTTTAAAGATTTAAAATTAACACATTGTTTGCGGGCATTGTTTTATGCTGATTGGAGCTTGGCGCGGGGATTTTTTTTCTTTGATTATACTGGAAGGCTTTAAATGATTTATTCACGGTACCCAACAACGCCCTGAAAAGGACGCCCGTACCTTGTCTGTACGCGTCGTGCCTTGAGAAAGGCGCCCGATGGGCCTGTGCGGGACTCATTCCTCGTCATAAGGAGGACCATACCCGCTAAACATTGCCTCCCAGTGCCTCCGCCGACCCCGGTGTATCGCCATCAGGCATTAGCTTCAGGGTCGGCTTCATTGGCCCGGCTGTAACGTTGGTGTATCGCTTAGTCGTTAGTGCCGTCGTGCGAGGGTTCAGCGCGCCTCCTTAATCGTTCGGCGTCTTCTTTTTGCCGTAACACTGTTCCGAAGAATGTCGACCAGGCGTCTCAGTTGATTGGTGAGCTCAGCATGCTGGTTGCCATCCTGTCCGGGGACAGTGTATAATTGGTTGTTCGAAGAGTGCAGATGACGCACAGCAGACAGATGCGAGAGAGGGAGAGCTCCGGGTCGATGTTGGCCTTGATATTTTTTGACATCCGCTAGTATGATGATTTGTCGAATCCGTTGGAATTAAATCAATTCTCAATTCCGGAATGAAAACGCAAGTCCACGTTTCCATCGAATATAAAAAAAAAACTTTTAGAACCACACCACAGCAACAAAATAAGCACCACGTGATATTTACAATATAGCGGGACATTCAAATAAAAACGCCAATAAATCTGTAGACCTTTTTTGAATGCTGCTTTGCGTAATATAAACAATATAAATTATCATCTTTTACAAGAGATATTATTAAGAAACAGTTCTTAATATTTTACAAAATAATATTTAGCCCCATTTACCGTGAGAACTTAGAAATATCATCCTCGAAACATTCATACTGGCGATTTACATCTATGCATGTTAATGGCAGTGAAGGCACGCATTGCTTGTACATCTTTGCGTGTGAATGGCACGGTAAAGGTTAATATTCACTTATAATTGATCATAATTCTAATATTTCATTTTAGTAGGTATTTACAAAAACAATCGAAAATGCGATTATCTATACCCCAACACTGGTTTTCGCAGCAATGTGAGATGGCCTTCTATATGCGTCAGATATTGTATTATTATATAGTTCATCCAATATATGAAGAACCCTATGACACATTTATTGCCCCTTGTAAAAGGGATGGGGCAAAAATATTTATTTCGATTAGGTCGATTTTTTTTCTCTTCTTCTTCGAAAAAAAATCGAATTTGAATTCGAAGTGAATCGTATATAAACATCTCTATTTTCGCAAAGCGGCTTCATAGCGGATCAGTACAAATGTTTGACTTTCAGTAGCGTGTTGTTCTTCGATCGATTCGTGTTTTTTGTTGTTGTAATTATTATATTTATTGTTAGTATTGTTAAAGTTGTTTCATTGAATAATATTTTTGTGTTTTTACAATGCCGAAGAGACAGAAAAGAACTGTTCTCAGCAGTGAATCACGTAAATTTGTCGTACGCTTGCGTGATTATTTTCATCAAGAAAAACAAAATGGTGGACCATTGCTGTCTGTTTTTTTCATATTACTAATATTATTATTTATAGTTTGTCTTACATGTCTCTTAAAACCTGTTAATATTCACTTATAATTGATATTAATTCTAATATTTAATTTTAGTAGGTATTTACAAAAACAATCGAAAATACGATTATTTATACCCCAATACTGGTTTTCGCAGTAATGTGACATGGCCTTCTTCGTGCGTCAGATATTATAGTTACAAATTGCCGTATTTTTTCTAATTTGTAACAATATGCATATGTTTTTTATTATTTTGTTTTTATTGTGATATATTTACCTAAATAACTTATTATATATAAGAAGAGAGGCTTTTGTTTATGTTGATAAAATTAGTATAGGTAGCGAACGTTTTTACAATGTTATATCGGACGATATTTAGCACAGGGCAATAAATGTGTCATAGGGTTCTTCCTATATTGGATGGACTATAGTTACAAATTACCGTATTTTTAATAATTTCTAACAATACATATGTATTTATTTTTTATTATTTTGTTTTTATTGTGATATATTTACCTATATAACTTATTATATATAAGAAGAGAGGCTTTTGTTTATGTTGTTAAAATTAATATAGGTAGCGAAAGTTTTTACAACGTTATATCGAACGATATTTAGCACAGGGCAATACATGTGTCACAGGGTTCTTCATACGCAGGATAGACTATAGTTCACCTGTCAATTATTCTGTATTGAATAATATAAATGTCTGCCTATCTGGTGAATCTACATTGAAAGCCATTTTAACCGTTTTTTTTCAATATTAAAACTTTTTAGTATGTTTATAAGTATAATATATATTTATAGATGTGATTGTGTTTTTTTTATATATTTAAAATTTAATGTCTTTTATAATAAATCTGACATTAAAATACTTATTGCTGTAGAAATTTTGGTTAAACGGATTTGTTTGTAATACAAGATTTTATGATGAAATAGAATTATGTGTAAATTGTCTCTATTTGTTACATACACTCATTGTTTTTTTACCCTAACTTACTTTTTTACTTCTAAAATGTATTTATATATAGGTCAACCGTCCTCTTCGGGAGTGGACAGCTGAGAAAGACCAGGATAAGGAGATTGACAAACGAGACAAAGATGCCAGTGAGTAATACATTATGATTAATTGGCATTTTAAATTTGTAAATCAAGAGTCTGAATTATATGTTGCCATGGAATTTTGAGGATTTTTTATGTGAGCAGCACCACCTGTCATCTGTCATTTATAGGCAAGCATTAACAGAGTTTAAAAAAGTTATTCACAATCAATTTTATAATATTTTGTAAATATACTTTACTTGTGATGGTGTGAAAAAGATTTTTTATTGGATGATATTTTATGTTCACATTAGTGTAAATTAATCCTTGATGCAAATTACTTGTATCATTTCACTTGTATTAAATTTTCTAATGAACATGCGGCAATTAGCCAAGATTAAGTGAAATTAAAAAATACTTCAATGACAAGTGACATTTATTGTTTTCAGAGAAAAAGATGACCTATAATGGTAGAGTGTCACCCAGGCACAGCCAGAGAATGGTTGCGGATCTTGAGAAGTGCGAATATTGCTGCAAACCGGTCAAAAAACCCAAGAAGTTTTGTAATCCAAGTTGCAGCCGCAGGTTAGATATCCATCTATAAATCTTGATGCTTGATTGAACCGTGGGCGTTGGTCAAATCTCCTACATTCCTTGTAGAATATTTTCCACGAATATAATAAATTGAAATATAGCGAGGTTGGTGGGCGGTAAGGAAATTTTACCATGAAAAATAGGCAAAAGTGGGCGCTAGGCATAAAAAGATTGACGACCCTGATCTAATATCTGATATGATCCGATGACTCACTGTGTATATCGGAAATAAGTATTGTTAGGCAGTTCCACGGTTCATGGAGTGGTTAGTTTTGTTTGTTCCATCAAATTATCATGTCATTTCAAAAGTGTGCAGTCAATGTAAAATTTTAAATATGTTTGTTTATTGTTTGTTGTAAATAATATATTGTAATTTATAGCATGAGGCAAGGAGTTCCTTTAAACTTTAAAGCATGCCGCTGGTGCCAGTACTCCAGGGCCTCAGGAAGCTAAAGAAGGTTAGTTGTTTTTGTATTTGTCTTATGTCATAATATTATTTGACATTTAATTGTGTATATATAACTATTCTAAAATATGTGCCGATAATGGGTATTGAAAAAATAGAGTACCTCTATTCTTTGCCTATACCCCTAGATTTCAGAAGTATTCATATATATTTTTATGGATATCTATTTTACAATTGTAATATAGTATTGAGGTAATATTTACCTGTATCAATAATATAAACAAACTCAGTCAACACCATTATAACTACAACCTGGTACTATTGTCAAAAATCAGTGAATTTTCATAATAACTCACTAAGAATAAATTCCATTGCCCTAAAATCTTTTTAACCTAAATTAATTATAAATATTATATAAAATGACACAGCTAATCGAATAATTGCAATAAAAACCATTTATTTGAATTTCATTTAGAATCATTGTGTATTGTGGCTATTTTAAATTTAATGAGATTAATTCCACCAAAAGAACCCTGTGTATAAAGTACATTACTTATTGCATGGGTTTATAATAATATTTGTTTCACTGTTTATTGGATCTCTATACATTTTTATTTGAAAATATGATCTAATACTTTTTTATCCAAAAATAAGCATTGTTCTTCACATTTATCAACACCATTATATCTCACAACCTAGAGCACTTTTTTGTCAAATGTCAGTGAATTATCATAATAACCCACTAATAATAAATTTCATTCACCTAAAAACTTGTTAACTATAATTAATTCTAAATATATTGTAAAATGAGTCATCTAATCGAATAATTGATTTTTAAAAAATGTTTAGTATTGTATTAAACAGATATTCATTATTTTTTAGGGCCTCCCAAACAACTTTATAATATCATAGTTTTAAGCATCAAAAAAAGAAAATCGTGCAAGAAAGTACATTACTTATTGCAAAGGTAATATTCATATTTGTTTCAATGCTTATTGGATAAGTAAACAGTTGCTCTTGTGCTTCAAATGATCTATACTTTATAACTAATAAGAACCATCTCAGAGAGGCGAGCCCGTTCTTCACATTTATCCACAATTATATCTCACGATATTGTGGAGGGGATGGTTAGAGGCCATTCCAAAAGGGCTTCTTTGCCTCTATAGAACTTTAATCTGCACCCATCTGTGATGACTATAATATGTCTCATATATATTGAGTCATTGCTGTGCGAATTATTGATTTTTTTAATGGATTAGTATTTGTGTGTATAGAGATATATATTTTATATATATATAATTTTTATTTCTATGTTTTAAATCATATTTGACAACTAATTGTTGCTATATTTTTTTTTACATTGCTAAAGTTAGTGCAAATTTAAATTCTTCTTCACTTTTTTAAACATGCTAGTTTCAGTGTGGGTATTATTACCCCATATTAACCCAAATTTATAATGTAATTGGAGAATTATCATCAAATTACTGGGTAGCGGTTTTTTTTGGCTAATTTTTTTATACGTAATAAATTTAAAAATTGCATTAATGAAAAATTGTAATCAGTTAAGCAGCATTCATTGAATATTTTTTTTTTTTGTTGTCGCTGGGTTGCCAGATCTTTTTGGAAAAATAATTTGACGTGAAGGCTAAAACATAAATTATCACAAGAAGAAGAAGATTGATATTTTTTATTGTAATATTTATTAGAATATTATTCCCTAATAAGTTTCTTTTGACGCAATTGAAATTGATATTATATTTGCAATGTGAACGCTAAGGCATAAATTATCACGAGAAAAAAAATATAATTCATTATATTTTCAATTATTTTGAGGTCCTCAGTTCGCACTTTTTAGCCATTTTTTTCGAAATAAAGAATTAAGAGTTCTAAACAATCAGATGACCTAACATTTAATGTCAATTTAATGTAACTTAATAACATTAGAAATTCCATTTTTTTACCTCCTGCATATTCACTTGTGAATGTCGAGGATAGCTCAATGGTTGCATCCAATGATAGTAAAATTATTTTTTTGTTCATTATTTATTTAATGTGAAGTGAGTCTATTTATATCACATTCAATCAATTTCAAATATTGATTAAGACTACAACCCATTCCAATGTAAGAAAATGTCATAAAATCATTTTTTTTGTTGAAAAATTATGATTCGACTTATAATGGCATTTTGTCATAGATATTTTTTGCTGCTATTGACATTTATCAGGTCTTTCGCTGTATGTGCTTCTTACGATTTTTATATATATTTTTTTTCATCAAATATTTCGCTATTTACAGGTGACTGAAGTTGGTGACTTCATCAAAAATATTCCTGGCTGCTCCGTGTATTCGGATGACTTTGCTGTCCAAGAGATAGACGGCGAGGCCCTGCTGCTCATCAAGCCGGAGCACCTGGTGATGGCCATGAGCATGAAGCTTGGCCCCGCCCTGAAGATTGTTGCGTCCATCGACACCCTTCGCCCCGACAAGGCACTGTTCCGGGATGGGGACGACAAGAGGGATGGAGACTGGCCAAGCAACCCTAACAAGCGGGTCAAGTTTGAATAGGGTTGGAATGTGAGCGGTGCTTAAAAATAAGTATTGGATGAGGCAGTAAGGTCATCTTTAGAAAAATACTTAAGGCATATAAAAAAAGCACTTTTGTTCTGTAATTTCTTTTTGAAAAAAAAAATGTAAAAAAAAATTAAAAAAAAAAAAACAAAAAAAAAACCTAAAAAGTTATTAATTGCAGAAAAAAAAAACTGATTTATGGTATTTAATTCAATAATCCCATTTTTGAAATACTGTTTATCAATCATTTCATCTCTCTTATTCGGTTGGTTGTGTTAAACAGCCTCCATACAAGTTAAAGGAATATATGTGTTTGTACTTTCAAAAGTATAGCATTGATGAAATCATTGCATGTCAAATATACAAAATCATGATGTTATTGTCGAAAATCAATTCCTCGTAAATTAATTTTAACTATCCATTAGGTGTAAGTTAAGTTTTGTACCTATTTAAGTATCACACTGTTCTCTCCATTTAAGATTTGTTTTTATAATTGTGGATATAAAGTATATCACTAAATATAGAACTAACCTGCCAACTGTGAACAATTGAGCAGATGTATCTTCTTGAATTAAACAATTATATAAAACTTTAATTAAAGGATGAACAATCAAGCTACAAATTTCTAATAGAACTGATGCTTACAGGTGACTTTAGATATTTGAATACCATCCTTTTGATTTTCTATCTTTAAATTTTAGTTCAGAGTATTTTAATTTTATTAATAACCGATAAGTCTATCATAAAGTTGTTATCGAAACACTTAACATTATTTCGCAAAGTATAATCATTTGATATAATTTAACTGTGATTTTAATACTTAAATTGTTTATCATGTACTGTTGTTTTTAAATGGTTTCTACTTCTACTTAATAACGTCACTGAAAACATTATGATGTATCAAATAAATATAGCTGTAAAGAATTTATAAAGTTTGACAATTATGATTAATATGTAACTTAAGTCATTATCTGAGCCTGAGGGAATGAAGACATGTCTATGTAAATATGAATTAAAAACTGCCATTATTGAGACGTTACATTGCTGACATATGTTTTGTGATATGGTTTTTAAAATAGTACTGATTTAGTATTGATATTTAAAATAAACCTCCGTGTAAGAACTACTTGAATAAGCAAGTGTGTCCATTACATTCATCTACATCGAAACTGTCTTGAAAATTCTTATGATTACATAATATTATGTGTACTGTAAATAAATTGTTTATTTCAATGCATTACTACTTGCTCTTGTCATATCTAGTAATATCTAGCTTTTCACTTGTACTACTATATGAGACATTATACCTTTATTATGGCGATATTTGTATTGAACACCTTTGATTTGTTTGTTTGATTTGTTCAATCGATAATTCTTAATGGAATCACATCACTTCAATGATGTACATGAAACTTAAAAATGGTTTCTCTACAAAGCCGAATCATGTTTCAGAAATATAAATTGGAAATTTATTCTAAAATATATATTATTGATTTTGTATCTTGGAAAGTCTTCGATTTTATATACATTTAAATTTTCCGTCTTCTAAAATGCTATATAATAATGCTTATATTCATACATATATCACTGATATATTTGTCATTCGAAGCA
>JAGTXR010000446.1:0-103464 GCA_022606575.1 Glossosoma conforme
GGTCTGAATCCATATTGGTAGCACGAGATGCTGTTCTCGATGTGGGGGTGACAGTCTTTGCAGGATAAGTCTTTCGTAAAGTTTACCTAGACCGTCCAGCATGCAAAGAGGCCTGTACGATGATGGAGAGCGGGGCCCGCTTTTTCCTTTCGGAATCAGCACGAGTCTTTGGCGCTTCCAGGCCGATGCGAGTACCTTCGGAGAGGCATTTGTTGAGCGCCGCAAGTACTGTCTCGGGGTCAAGAGCGGCGGCAATTTTGATGGCTTCGTTCGGTATCTGGTCGGGTCCCGGGGCCTTGTTGCTTGGGAGTCGCTTGGTAGCGATCTTCAGTTCCTTGGGAGTAAAGAGGTCAATGGCAAGGTCTTCGTTTTCTTGTTCGTTCAGTTGTATTTCAGCTCTTTGAGGATGTTTTGGAAAAAGAGTCCTTATAATTTCTTCCATATTCTCCTGTTTCTCCAAGTAGGCGTCCGGCTCAGTTTTCTTAAGTTTATTTCGGACCAATTTGTAAGGCGTTCCCCAGGGATCCGAATTAACTTCCAGACAGAGCTCCTCCCAGCACTTGGCTTTTCTGTTTTTGATGGCATTGCGGAGTATTTTCTCTGTTCGCGGTATGCCATCTTCCTGGTTTCGCAATCGGGTCGTCGTTGGGCTCTGCGGTGGAGCGCGGTGCATTTTTTGCGGAGATCCGCTATCTCCTCCGTCCACCAGTAGACATTTAATTTATGGGGTCTGGAAGTTCGCCTGGGCATTGCTTCGCAGCAGAAGTGCAACAGGCTTGTGAGTGATTTCGCAGCTTCTTCCGCGGTATTGTTGGGAGTCGCTGATTCCAGGTCTATCTTTCGCCGAATGCCCATTGCCTCGGCAAAGGCAGATACGTCTGTTTTGCGAGTCGACCATCCTTCTCCTGTCGTGTTTGCTGCTTTGGTCCATTGATTTGAGTCATCCGCAAACTCAAAGCTGATGTACCGGTGATCACTATGGGAGTATATATTCAGGACCGCCCATTTTTTTATCTTGTTGGTTGTTGCTTCGCCCGTGAAAGTCACGTCAATGACGGAGTTGCTGTGACCACGTGTGAAGGTTGGGGCACCTCCAGCATTGCAGACGTGTTGGTGTAGGTGCGCCGCCATTTCCGAAAGGATCACTCCTCTTCGATCTGTAGTGGCAGATCCCCACTCGGGCGCCTTAGCATTGAAGTCGCCTGCCATTACCACTGGCAATTTTGACATTTTGATGTCGTCTTCTAGGCGCTTCAGATCATCAGTGAATTCGGCTAAGGTGGAGTTGGGAGAGAAGTAGCAGCTATACCACCTTGCTCCTCCTGCATCCACTCTTGCCCAATTTTTTGTCTGCTCCGGGGTTTGAGGCCGTTAATCGATCTGAAGGCAGAAAAATAGCTGACTTTGATCCAACGCTCTTGTGCCACTTCTTTGCAACGTCTTGGTACTGCTCGGAGACGATGATGATGTCCGTTCGTCTTTCTGCAGCTGTTTGCATCATTACCCATATCTTACGTGATCCATGTACAAAACAAGGTAAATAAATGATTATTTATAATGCATCTCAATGATAATGCTGTAAACATTAAAATAAAGCACTATTCACGTTTGTTTTTCACCACAAATTGATGTGAGAAATTTGATGTAGATTTGTATGTGTGTTCCAATTTATAAATTATTGGTGTATATCGATTATCTATAAAGGATTCAGAGTATTGGAAAAATATTCTGATAAAAATTAAAACATTTAACTTAAAGTAACAACTCAGCAGTAAATAATGCAGTAGGGGAATATCAATGGAGAGATCTTTATTAATGTATTAAAGTAAGCCTATACTAATTACACTGGAAGTAATTGTTTCTATACTCGAGGAAACACAGCATCACTGAGTGTTTATGTAAGTAATTGATATTGCTATGGATCCTGTGTCTTTCAACGGTTGTTCTCTTCCAAAAGCAAGGTGAGTTTACAGAATGTCAGATTTATCATTCAAAACCTGGTAAAAATAGTTGGTTTAAAAATTAAGAATAGTTACAATTACACTGACACATGTTTTTGAAATGCCCTATTTCGTTTGACGACTAAAAAATTAGATATTTTTATGACGCTTGCCATTAAAACGATGACTTAACGCTGTATATGAAATGTTGATCAGCCAATGTCATCAGACTACAAGTTCTTCTAGATGATTGAATAGTCTTTGTCAAATATTGATGTCTTGAATGTCTTAAAACCAATGCATCTTCGCTGCTTTACCTGCTTACCAAATATGGCGGTGAAAACCCAAGAAGTTATTTATATTCACATACTGACAAATGTGATGGTTACTTATTATTTTAGGTCAGTATGCAATTAAATTAATGGCCAGTAAATATTTGAGAAATGGTCAGTAAAAATAATAATTTAGGAGTAAATAATTAACAAATAGATTTTAATTATATATTAGGTTAGGTTTCTATTTTATGTGCTAATTATTCATTAATTTTACATTAATTACTGGCAGTGTTGAATATATTACTGAAATTTTAATTTTAAAACTGACCACATTCGTACTGACACAGTGGATAATTCTAATCAATTAAATCTAGTACCAGTTTACATTATTTACAGCCAAAACGTTGAATTACTTACTGAACAAATAAATACAGGCCAATTATGATAAGGTTCATTTTAAGGTAAAATCCTAGTTTGATGTTGCTATTTTTTACATACAGTTTTAAATACGGGCAGAGAGTAATGGAGCAATGTCGTCTGGATTCCATGACGCTTGCCGTTGTGGAGTACGGCTAAGCGCTGCACGTGGATTGTTGATCCGCCAACGTCATTTACAGACAATCCATTATTACAGCGACTCACAATAAATGGATGTCATTTACAGCGAAATTTACCTTTTTTACCGAAATTTAATTTCGATTAATAGGATTTATTTATTTTTTATTTTTAATTGGTTCTTTATTTAAGGCATTTTTTTTTCTTACAAGTTTACAAACAATAATAACTCTAACTTAAATCACCAGACTTAATTGTCTCTAAACTTATTACAATAATGTGTTAGATACTATAACAAGAACTTAATATATTTAATTATGAATTAATTTACACCTTCCTTGAATGGAAGGCATTTCTGATATGTAATTTTACTTAATACTAGGACTAAAAACTAGGATATATATTGAAGAAGTTAGAAAGAAAGAAAGAAAGAAAAGAAAGAAAATAAATCGATTAATAGGATGTGACTGGCATTTTATATGCGAGGGATCAAACCCACATCAACCAGATGTATTTATAGAGCTTTGATTGATGATCACGCTTGTTTAAATCTTTGTCAGAGAATCCCATGACCTTTGCTATTTTATTTTTATTGGACCGCCCCTTAGGACCAAATGGTCCATTCCTCGGGAGCAACGTGCTAATCACTGTGACTGAATAAAAAATAAAAACTGATAACCTTTAAAATAATTACAATACAGCGTATAAAACATGAGATTTCCTTTTTTTATACAAATCTTAATAATAAAAATGAAATTTAAAAAAATACATAAAAAACAGGCAATGTTTTTTTTTGCCCTATTTAAATAAATTAATTGACAGTAATTGTTTAACAAACAGTCAATAAACACATTCAATAGCCAACCAGGGTTGGCTGGGCGGGCTTCACTTGAGGTTGGCCAAGACACAGCTGGAGGCAAGGCATTTTGGTGCGACAGAATATGGAATTTGCCTCTGAGGAGGTTTCTGTCTGCGACAATGACTGCTGTAGAGGCTATTACTTCAAGCTTTTTACAAGGCAACTCCATAAGTTTGTTAATGGGGGCCAGATCCATCCTGGGAGGGCCATCGGAGGCAACATGGTGCGATCTTTGGGTCTTTTCGGAGCCTTCAACGTCACAAGGAAGAGAGTCTTCTGGCATCAATACGAGGCCATCGCAGTCTTCTTGCTTGCTTGTGAGTGGAGTGACGATTGAGAGAGGAGGCATATGAGCCGACATAACTGAATCCGGGGCATCGACAAGCACTGGGGAACACGAACCGTTCGGAAGTGAATCGGTAGTTTCTCAGGGGGCAGGGTTCTTGCCATCATGATAAATAAAGCAACCTACAAACACACGCACAAAACACACAAAATTGGCAAGCAAGTAAATAACTTTGAAAAAAAATAAGTGTAACAATGTACACAAAAGAACAAGAAAAGAAAGAACTAAAGACACTCAAAGGGAGATTTCATCGATTGACCAGTGTGCAGCCCGATTACTCCACAAATTATTTATTTCCATCGCTACAAATAAATAACTATACATTATTATAATTTGATTTAATACTGAATAATATTACGGAGGAATACACAAATTGTTCACTCAGTATCTATTATATGTTATAAGGATATTCTCATTATTAGAGTCCAGTTGTAGTAAATACTTTAGTTTATTACAATTGCCTAATATGTATCATGTTTTTTCTAACACTTTTTTATTTGAGGTTAGACATTGAGCCGGTGTAACATGGTCCTACGACAACTGACAAAACGGCTTTATTTAAAACTGTATCTTTAAATGTTATGTATGTTAAAAAGTAACATGAAAATAAGCGTTTACTTCAGGATAATAAATGTGTGTAGAACCGATGCAACTGTCAAATATTTGAGGTTAGAAGTCTATTGTTCTACCAGCAATGTTGCTATATTTAAAAATATTGATTCTTCAAAAATTACTCTTAATTCATACCCTGCCATTTACGCGCATAGACGTACAATTAATCTATGCCTTAAATGCCATTTACGTGCATAGACGTAAATCGCCAGTATGAATGCTTCGAATACTGAAATAGCTTGACGTGTCATAGATGACAGAGTATATATCTTTGGCAGGAAAAGGGTTAAGCCAGAAAAATGCTTTGAAAAGTTCACGTCGTATCGACAGTATAATTTATATTCCATCGAGTCGTAACGAAAAGGATAGAGATCGCCAAAGCTTCTTTATTTACAATAATACATAAATAGTAAATCAGAGTTTTATGAATTTGAAACCAATTATCCAGTTAGTACTATATTTGTAATCAATTTTTCCAAAAAAATAAAAACAGTATTAACTTGAAATCACTTATAATAGGTACAAGCTCATAGTAAATTCTTGTAATAATAAGGATGACCCGTTAATCTTTGGCTGTAGTCTACGACGTTCGCTGATCAACACTCTACATGCAGCGCCACATGCACAAGCAACCATATGCACCATGGTAAGCGTCATAGAAATCCACAGATGAGAATTCAGAATTACTATCACCATCTGTCGGTATTCTCTTGTAACTGCTTACAAAAAAAAACTATCAGTTATTTGAGGCAAACATGTGAAACAAAAGAAAATATATAATTCAATCATATTTAGCGTCAAAGTTCAGGGATTATATATTGTTTTCTCATTAATAGGTACCTACACGATAAATTGCAATACGGTGGAAATTTAATCTTGAATTATTGCAATACTTAAACTGTCACGTTTTCGAGGACACGGCTTACTGCACGGTTCTGAGTTATTCATTGTGTTCTGATATTATCGATTAAAGTACAACAATTACTTGATCCTTTTATTCTCAAGAAGATAAAGCATTATCCCTGGATATTCGCATAAATAATTGATACTTATTAGATCTTATAATAATGTATTAAACGTTTACTCCAAATAACTAATAGCTTGTACCTGCTTTCAGTGACATTGGGTATCTTAACTTATAAATAAGCCTGGTTTCTAGTGCATATAATTTATTTAGTTAAAGATTCAGAGATCATGCTGAATTTTCTCGAGTGCAGTGGTTCACAGCTCCATGGTCACAGTATGAAGAATGCAGCTATACCTGTCAAGAGCGAACCAGGTGAGATAGCAAACAGATGAATAATACATTGTACAGTCAACCCTCCTAAAGCGTTGAGATAGGAACTGCGCTATAGAAAAACACGCTACGGGTATGGCTTAGTGATAGAGCGTTTGCTTACCACACCGATGGTCGCAGGTTGGATCCCAGATGAAGAGTGAAATAAAAATGTATATTATTTAACTTCTAAGCTTTATTAATACGTCTGGTTGGTGTGAAGTTGAAACCTCAACTCATAAAATGCCAGTCATAACCTAATAATTAACATTGATTTTTATATGTCCTGTGAACACCACTAGATCAATAATTAATATTTGTTTAAATGGATAATGCGTGAATGCTGGGCGTAAAGTCATTGACGTTGACGGATCAACAATCCACATGTAGCGCTTAGCCACATTTAAAAATGGCAAGCGTCATAGATCTACAAATGAGATTACTCTATTACCGTTTATCGGTATTATGTATACATATGTGTTTATATAAAAAAATGTATTTTCTTATTTTATTTAGTCCATTAGATAATAAATGTGCATTTTCTGGAAAAAATTGATATATACTTCAGACATGTACAAAATGCTAAAAATTCTTTGAAACACTCTCCCCCTGTCTGTATCAACACACGTACGGAGATGTGTCTGCCATGCCTGAAAGTCTTCAATGGGAATGACTCTTGGGAACGTTATTTTATAATATTATTACATAACTAGCGCATTGTAACGCCGTTGTTCAGGACAGAAATGAAAGAGTTTGATTTGTAATCATATTTATTATCATAAAAAATATGAATATGTACAATAAAACAAAAGACTGTCATCCCTCACTCTAAGTATTTACATCAAGTATGATTCTATTATTTGCTTGCATAACTAAGGTGACTGAAATAAAAAAATCGGCAGATCTTTGAACTTTAGTACTGGATTTTTTCATCTTAAAATAGGGTTACATAAACTTGTAATGTGGTTTTCATGAAACTGAAACCTTCAAATTTTCATTGTGATTGGATAAGCAATAAAGACATTCGTAAGTTATGTACAAACAAACATACAATACATTCATTTTTATATATTTTGTTTGTTACTAAATCTGCTCCATATTTGGAGCACATGGACACGGCAAATTGCCGTTTCACAGTTCTGTTAGTTCATATTGCCTATCCCTTGACACCTAACACCTGTATTCCGGAGGTCGACATGGGACCGTAGATGTTCAGAATTCTCACAACAATTAAGACAACAACCGACTCGGACATTTCTGCCACTTTTGACAATGTATGATGGCCGATGGTTTTGGTAAAACTTAGATTAAATAAACTAGATTGTATGATAAACCATACTTTCTGGAGGCCTTATGACATGATAAGTTAGAGATAAAAGCTGGTGGCCAAGTCTCTATATGAACTGTTGTATTAATCAAAGCAGAAGTTTTGTAGAATAAACATTTGTTGTGTATAGTTGCAGATGACGTGCTCCGGTGTGGCTATTGCAACTTCCTGGGTCGCCCTCAGACGCTGCGGCTGCATCAGCTGTTGGGCTGCTGCAACAACGCCGTGAATGAGTCCGACACGAGGGATTCTCCCCAATCTCCACAGCAATATTCGGAATCTATTCTCGTGAGGTCGCTCCAGCCGTGCTTTATCTTACTGGAGAGACTGCCAAGTAAGACATTTTGATTACTTTAGTTGTTTTAACTAGGCAATTTTTTTTCTTCTGAGGTTTTACAAAAAACATTAAACAAGGTTTTTTGTCTACTGCCCAAGCCGGGTCTGATCCCTGAGCGATATTTCATTATTTTTTTTACCTCAAACACAATCGATATGCTTAAAAGATTCGCGAGATCTTCTGTTACTGGTTTAGCTACGACAATATCATGCTAACGATACTGATTATACTTTGAATGTTATCAGTTGCAGTTGGCAGTGGAGTGAGAGTCTAGGGCTTGTGACCTTTGCAGCTTCATCGCCTCCCCGAGAACACTGCGACTGCATCATTTGCTGGGCTGCTGCGGTGTGATTCTTGATGTTGACAAATCTGGAACATTGGATCAGAAAATGGACAATTTTACATGTGACATTGAAAAAAAAAAATTTAAATGTAACACATGTAATTTTACATGTAAATATCAGAGTGCATTTAAAAATCATATTTTAATACATGGCAAAGAAAAGCTATTCAGTTGCAAGTTATGTGGTTATACATGTGCTTCGTCAAGTAATTTAAAACTGCATAATTTAACACACACTGGGGAGAAGCTATTCAGTTGCGAGATATGTAGTTACAAATGTGCTCGGTTAAGTCTATTAAAACTGCATAATTTAACACATACTGGTGAAAAGCCATTCAGTTGTAAGATATGTCATTATAAATGTACTCAATCAAATAATTTAACACTGCATAATTTAACCCACACTGGGGAGAAGCCATTCAGTTGCGAGATATGTACTTACAAATGTGCTCGGTCTAGTCAATTAAAGCTGCATAATTTAAAACACAATGGGGAGAAGCCATTCAGTTGCGAGATATGTAGTTATAAATTTTTTCAGTTAAGTGATTTAAATAAGCATAACGTAACTCACACGGGGACTAAGCCATTCAGTTGCATGATATGTACTTACAAATGTACTCGGTCAAGTAATTTAAAACTGCATAATTTAACTCACACTGGGGAGAAGCTATTCAGTTGCGAAATATGTATTTATAAGTGTGCTCGGTTAAATCAATTAAAACTGCATAATTTAACACATACTGGTGAAAAGCCATTCAGTTGTAAGATATGTCATTATAAATGTACTCGATCAAATCATTTAAAACAGCATAATTTCACCCACACTGGGGAGAAGCCATTCGGTTGCGAGATATGTAGTTACAAATGTGCTCGGTCAAGTCAATTAAAAGTGCATAATTTAAAACACAATGGGGAGTAGCCATTTAGTTGCGAGATATGTAGTTACAAATGTTTTCTGTTAAGTAATTTAAAAAAGCATAATTTAACTCACACGGGGAAATAGCCATTCAGTTGCGAGATATGTAGTTACAAATGTTCTCGGGCAAGTCTTTTAAAACGGCATCATTTAACACACACTGGGGAGAAGCCATTCAGTTGCGAGATATGTAGTTACAAATGTGCTCGTTTAAGAGAATTAAAAAACATAATTTAACTCACGCTGGGTAAAAGCCATTAAGATGCACAATATAAACATGTACTTAATATAAATATAAATGTAGCTGCCTTTTCTTCAAGCCCCCAAGCTCGCGTTGTCCTGGAAGACCGTCAGGAACTATACATGTACTCGCGGGAGTTTACATGGAATGAGATGAAGACAGCGCTTTGTGGCGACAGTACGTTAGTGCCATATGCTCCAGTTAGGAAGTGGACAAGCTATGATGATTATAATGAATCTGGGAATCCTTCAGATTATGACACATAACATCATCCCCATGTTCGCTTCCTACGGTCACATACGGTCACACACGTACTGACGCTACAAAGTTCTGTGAGTCGCCATGGTTCTAACCTCATCCTTTATGATCTCTGACTCTTGCCAGTATATTCTATGTATAGTTCCCGACGAAGGCGCGAGCATGGAGGATTTAAACGGTTTCAGAAAAAAAGTTCAAATGTCTGTTTTAAATATTCCTGGAATGATAAATCATACTGAACATGTGGTGTCATCAATTTTGATCAATTGCGCCTGGGAATTCGAACGATGCAGAGCTTATTTCTTTGTAATCCTTTAATTTTTCTGGCTTATTTTTGTATCTATGTAAACATAAAATATATATTATTAATCAATATTTTCATACTCATTGAAATCATATTGTTTTATCACATTTACATAGAAACAATTATCCCTCAATTATCGAAAGTTACAGATGGAATAAAAATAAAGTTTATTTCTAATGCAGAACAAATAATATCTTAGATTGTTGTCTCACATAAGGCGAAACAACATCCTCTATTGCTAAATTTTTTAATTTAAATGTACCAAAAAAATTTTCTTGTAGGATCATCAGTGAGAAATATACTGCTTGTAAACGCATGCAGGAGAGCACACCCGGTCAAGACCAGTGTACTCTATGACGCTCAGCCAGGGAGGCTGAACGCTGCATGCGGGAAACGTGTGTTGTGTTCGTGTTTGTGTGTAGGTTGGGGAGATTGCAAGTGTATATTTATCTGTTTCTTGAAGAGATCCAGATTGTAGGAAGGAGGAAACACAGACGCTGGAAGAGTATTCCATAGCTTACCGGTGGCATTAAGGAAGGAACTTTGAAAAACTGCCAGTTCTTGGTCGACATGTATTAACCGTGTATGGATGTTCGGCAAGTGCAAGACCAGTTAGTCGGCTGTGAGTGGGTGCAGGAGGAATTAGTTCTTTAAGTTCCGAAGAGCAGCGACCGTGGTAATAACAGTTGAAAAGACTAAGAGAACCAATCTTACGCCTGTGTTCCATTGATTGTAGATTAGACGTAAAAGAGAGTCATTGTTTATCAAACGAATTGCTCTTCTTTGAACTGAGTCAATTAAGTTTAGAAGGTATTTTGGAGCTCCAATCCAAAGGTGACTGCCGTATCCAAGGATAGCTCGGAAATGTCCTTTATATAGAAGAAGTAGTTGTTTATCGTTGAAGTACCGACGTGATCTATATAATACACCTAGTTTTTTGGAAGCGAGACTGGCTTTACACTTAATTGACTCGTAATATTTGACGTTATTCGAAATTAATAATCTAAGCATGTTGATGGAGCTTGCTTTCGGAAGAGAACAACCGTTGAAAGATACAGGATCCATAGCAGTCTTCTTGGTGGAGAAAGTACACGATTGGGTTTTGGAACTGTTGAAACTGACGAGGTTGATTATAATTAATTTTAACGATTACATGTTTCGGCCTTCCTGAAGACTATCTTCAATAATGAAAAAATAAAAACAGGCATTGGCTTATATAGGCATGGACAGTTAATTAGTTCCTACACACATATTTACAGGTTATATATGTGTGCGGGTAAAACAATTGAAAAAAGACATTATAAATTTAATGGGTATGTAGTTTTCCTAATGCATGTAATCATTTTTGTTTTTAATTTGAAAAAAGCATTATATAATTATACAATTACCGGGTATTTGACATTTTAATTTATTAAGTTATTATATAATACTAAATTTTTATTTTCAATTTTAAAAGGGATATAAAATTACTGAGTATTAATTAATTTTTTAATTTTTATTAGAATATTATTTTATTATTTCAATATTCTAATCTACTTTTATAGATCATTGACTATATTACAATATTACTTAAATATACATATACTATACATAAAATTCTTTTTCAGCGTCAATCCAAGCACAAAATAACGGCAGAAGGTGGGCGGACCTTGAAACCAACTATGCCCAGGTATTCATACTGCTCGGCAAATCGCGCCATTATATGCCCAGGCTGACTTGCGGTGAAACTAGTATTTATATCATTGTTATCATCGTATGACAGATGCTAGTATATATTCAAAGTATGTATATTTTTATTATTATTCTATCAGTCTTCATTTATTCACAAGCTTAATATTATTACTTTCCGGCAGTCTATTTATTTTAGTAAGTACCACTCGGGTCTCGAACCAAACTATAGACTGAATGGATGTGAAACGACTACTTATAGTTCCGACTCGGACTTTATAACCAATCATTTACCTGTGTTACTGATGGATAATTTTACCTTCTTATAAATGAATTGATGAATTGAATGAATAAATGAAGACTGATAGAATAATAATAAAAATATACATACTTTGAATATATACTATGGCGACATCTGTCGTACGATGATAACAATGATATAAATACTAGTTTCACCGCAAGTCAGTCTGGGCATAGCAATGGCGCGATTCGCCGAGCGGTATGAATACCTGGGCATAGTTGGTTTCCAAGGTCCGCGGTTCGCATCCCGCTTCTGCCGTTATTTTTGTGCTTGGATTGACGCATTGAAAAAAGAATTTTATGTATAGTATATGTATATTTAAGTAATTACTGAGTATTAGTTATTTTAATGTATTTAGATATTATATAATAATAAGTAATTCTTCGGTGTTGATGAAGGCCAGTCCCTGGGAGTTTTAGTTTTTTCTTTTTTCCAGCTTGATTGATACCCAGAATAATAATTTTAAGCAGTATCAACGACTTTATAATGTAATTATTAGACAATAGTACATGCCAGAATTAGAAAGACAGGAGTAAACAAGTAGTTCATTTAGTAACAATATATATATTATTATTTTATTTTAGTTTCTCAAGAATCTATCATTAGTATGTTATTTGTTGATTGGATATAATAAAGGAGATGACGCGAAGATTGTCTGTTCATTTAATAGATTAATGTTTTTATTGAGTCTACAACGATTAATTTCTAATATTTCCAAGTTATCAAATTTTTTCCATTTATTGGCAACATGTAAAATTTTGAAGTTATTTACCATTTCAAAAGTATGATTATTATAATATATTTATGAGATCGGGCCACAAACAATAAAAAGTCTATCTCCGTGGAGACCCGAGACGAAAGTGAATCTGAGCGTTCCTTAACATTGCAGTGCTCTCCTATCACCTGTCGGTCCTTTGACGAATTATCTGTCACAATAAGCAAAACGGTGATTCAACGCTTTTTCTTACATTAGTAACATTTTTATATATATGCGTGTGCGATGAGCGAACGAAGGATCGTATATCGAGACTTTTTCAGCACTAACATTCAAGGGCTTTTTGGAGCTGATGTCATAACAATTTTAACTTTCTCAGCTCCATTTCTTAATACAATGTAGTTTTAGGAGCATTTAGTCACCACAATTAACTGTAAAAGTTATGATTTTCGATTGGACATCGACGTCTAATCCATTTCGGATCTAAATATTTGGTTTTCGCATTTCGCCATCAGTCAGTACAGTTGGTTGTTAATAACTATGCCTTGTTCCAAGACTTCTTTGCACCCGAAGGTGCACCTGGTAACATATACATATGGTTTTCTATGACGAGGAGACTTAAAAAATCAGTACAATAATTGTATAATATAGATTTCAAAAGAGCTCGTATAGGTGTTTATATATATACAGGTATATACATCAATGGATAAATCTAAAAACCTATAAATACTTTAAATATATATCGTTTTAAATTTTAATTACAGACGGTAATAAAGAATGATTTTATTGTAAAGTAATTTATATACATTTACCATTTATTTAAAAATATAATGATACTCTTCAAAAGTATGATTATTAGATACGTTTTATTAAAATTATTTGTATTGAAGGTGAATGTAATCTAGAAAGGGGGTCATTTCTCTCCCGGCTCTTATCCACCCAAAATGACGTCCATGCTTAATAAAATTTAATTTATATTATCAATCAAAAATCAATCAATGGGATACCTGAGATTGTTGGTTTATGCATATATCAGAAATATTTGCTAGAATATTTGATATAGCTACCCTCAATTCATCGTCTAAATTTGTAAGTCTTTGTCGTTTTATATTTTTTATATTAGTTATTGTTGAGAAACCAAGCTAACATAAATATGATGTTGAAAATTGTAGCAAAACTTTCAGTGCCTTCATGTGAAAAACTGAATGTTCATCTTGGACAGAAATCGTATGAAAATCCACAATACGGTCTATCAATTGTAGCAAATGAATTTCGTATCCAGTCATAATTTTCTATATTTAAAGAAGGAAAAAAATGCGCGATATTTTGTTCTAATAAAGTTAAATGATCTATTATGGCGGAAATAATTTCTTCGGGTATGTTTTCGTTGAGTAAAGGAAATACAGTGGTGCCTCACACAACGAACTTAATTCGTTCCAGGAGCAAGTTCGTTATGCGAAAAGTTCGTTATGTGAAACGCGTTTTCCCATAACAATACATGTTAAAAAAAAAAAAATCGTTCTGTAGCATAAAATATGGTAAGATGACATAAAAAAAAGATAAATTTTTTGTTATTATTTTTATTTAGATACATCTAAAAACACAATGAAAAAAACACACATTTTTTAATTTTAAGAAATAATCGAATCTTGCACATCTTCATCCATTTTCCGCTTTTTGGCCGATGGTGCAGTGAAAAACCTGTCCAAAGTCGTTTGTTTCTCTCTTTTCTTCAACATCTGCCGGAAATAACGGACAAGAGTATCGGAGTACAGGTCGTTGATCCTGTTTGCTTCAGCGGCATCCGGATAGTGGGCATTGGTAAACTCCTGAACTGCTTTCCATTTAACCAGGATGTTCTTGATGTCAGCAGTTGGAATTGGTTGATTGTTTGATTGTTGCTCCTCGTTATCAGATGACGCTTCCCTTTGAGCATTGTCCGGTTGTTGGGCCAGAAGTGTTTGGAGCTCTTCAGTTGTCAGCTCTTCTTTGTGTTCCTCAATAAGCTCCTCTACATCCTCTTCCTCTACCTCTAATTCCAACCTTTGGGCCACTGTGATGATGTCCTTCACCACTTCTGTGTCATCAACTACTGCTTCTTCCTGAATCCACGAAGGCACAAGCATCTTCCAAGCAGAAATGAGGGTCCTTTGTGACACTTCTTCCCAGGCCTTCTGTATAAGTCGTATTGCCAAAAGGATATCAAATTTCTCCTTCCAAAACATTCGGATAGTCATATTGTCTCCACCAAACTCGCATTCTTCAAACACCTTATTAAAGAGGGCTCTAGTGTAGAGTTTTTTAAAATTCGCAATAACTTGCTGATCCATTGGCTGGAGAATGGATGTGGTGTTTGGTGGCAAATACTGCACCTTGATAAAAGGTGCAGTATTCCAGTGCGTAAGTTAAGCGTACTGCTCAGTGACTAACGACTGCCTGCGCGGAAGGATGCAATAAATCGGCAGTGATCGTGTGAAGTGGGCGACTTCGTTGTGTGAAGCGAAGTTCGTTGTGTGAAGCGAAGTTCGTTGTATGAATCGTGAAATGAACGAAAAGGAAGTTCGTTGTGTGCAGCGTTCGCTGTGCGAGGCGTTCGTTATGCGAGGCACCACTGTATATCTATTTTTTTTCTTTTACATTTTTCCAAAGAGTTATTTTTTCCTAAATCCTGACAATTCGTCAATGGATGACAAATAATTTTCGTTTTTTCCTTGAATGGTTGTGTTAACGTTATTTAAGTAATTAAAAATATCTGCTAAATATGCTACTTTAGTATACCAATCATTATTCTGAAGACATTTAACAAAATCATCCATACCTTCATTTCAAAAAACGATTAATAACTCATTCTTAAGTGCTATGAATCTAGAAATAACTTTATCCCTAGAAAACTACCTGACTTTAGTGTGCAAAAGCAAAGACTCATATTTAGCTCCCATAGAAATGCAAAGTTTTTTAAATATGTGTGTTTTTAAAGGTATTGATCTTATGAAATTCACCATATTTACAATTTGATCTAGTACAGATTTTAGTGCCGCTGGTAATGTTTTCGACACTAAAGATTCTCTATGTAAAAAACAGAGCATAGATATAATATGAGGGTTTCTTTTCTTTGCAAGGGTAACAAATCCTTTGAGCCTACCATTGAAGAAGCACCATCTGTACAAATTCCTACACATGACTCCCACGATATTTTAAGTTGTTCTAAATATAAAGAAATATAATCAAAAACATATTGTCCAGTCGTATGCTCGGTAAGTTCTTTGCAGCTTAGATATTAATTCACTATTTTATTTTCGATTATGAAACGAACGAACCCTAGTAATTGTGCCTTACTGCTAATTTCAGTCGATTCGTCCACTTGTAAAGCAAAATGTCGTTTGAAAAGTTTATCAGTAACTGTTTTTCCAACATCATCCGACATATTTAAAATTCTTCTTTTTATATTATCGTTTGAAACAGGAATTGTCATAATTTTATTTTTTGTTTCATCACCAAACATAATTTTTCTACTTCACAACATGCAGGTAAAATTAGAGACTCTGCTATAGTATGTGGTTTTAATTGTATAGCGATTAATTCAGCAATCACGTATGACACCAGTAGTGCCTTATCGGAAATTTTAACAGTTTTCTCAAAATATTTCGCTTGTTTTTTTTGCATGCTTAACAATCTTTCAAAGTAATCTTTACTTTTGGATGTAAGATCGGCGTGCTTCGTAATGAAGTGGCTATTTAACTTGTCGAGATACATCGCGCTATTGGACAGTTTTTCTCCTCATACGACACATAGTGTAATGTGATATCCTTCCTCATTTATGCTAGTAAAACCGAACCGTACATATTCATCAGAATACTGTCGATTAATTTTTCTGATTTTACTGGGTATATTTTCTTTTGTATGAGACGTACGATGTCTAATAATATCGTCATTACTTCTTCCACTTGTACTCTCTGTGTCATTGATATTTTGGGCTGATTCACGATTTCGTTTGATTTTTTTTTTACCCATTTTTCTCGCGGTGCACCTGCAACAAGCTCGCAGTGCACCAGTGCACCGCGGTGCACCGTTTGAGAACCACTGCATTATGTATTACTTTGAAAAAAAATATGACCACAGGCTTCGATTATCATTTCCCTCTCTTCTTCTTCCATCAATTCTTTACCATCTACCAACAAAGTCTCAAAACAATCCCGATTACTTTCTGGCTATATAACCAACAACTGCAGGTTTTGTATATTGCACACAGCACAGGTGTAGCGACACACTCTTATGTAAGTGCATCAAGTTGATCATTTTTTATCATATAATGAAAGATAATATTATTTATATAAGTATAATAATTTATAAATAAAACAGCCCAGTCATCTTTTTGGATGTCTTCTGTCAAAGAATCTGAAATTAATAATTAACAAAAATTAAGCAAATCAATAATATTTTTAATAACATTAAGGTTATCAACTGACAATACTTTAAAATTAATTTTAATTAAAAATTAATAAATCAAAAATATTTAGTTTTGATTCACGATTTATTTTAATGATTACATGTTTCGGCCTTCCTGAATATTTTTAATTTATTATTTTTTTAATTAAAATTAATTCTAAAATTATATAAAAAAAAAAGTGCTTGGAGTACGAAAAAATATCTGTAGTAGTTTTTAATGTTACTTTTTACTTTAAAAAATCCTGACTCTAAAAATTGTTAACCACTGTTATGTTATGTATTTTATCCTTTTGAAAAATTGGAAAAAAAATCTAGGTGATGACTCAATAAACCACTACAATTCATATTTCTTGAATGAAAGTAAGTAACTTCAGAAACTCATTGTTCATTTATAGTAAATGAATTAGTACATGACTGATAATTATTAATTCTGCTCCCAAATGCTAGATCACAATATCATACAATACAAAGCTTGTATAAATGTTTTATGAAGGTAAGTAATATTTACTAATAGATCAACTATTGATATTCGACATTTAAGTGTATACAATAATGTGTGTACGAGCTGTTATTGATTGACTAGAATGTTATAACTGAATACTAGTTTTAAAGCTATAATGTTTATTTCTCCTAGTATTTTGTCGAAAATCACAGGGTCTTAGCATTCATTGTCACAACAAACCGTTGGTGGCAAAAGTTTTATAGTTTTGGTAATTTTGAACACATGGCCACATATTTCTGATAAAGTTTCTTAATTAAAATTTCTTAATTCTTAACAACACAATACACTTCATTGTTAACTTTAAAGAATAGAAAAAAGTGACAAACAAATTATATCATACATAACAAACCAACTGAAATGCACTAGATATTTATTACAAGCAGGCCTTACGTGTTCAATAAATCAATAAACATCCTTACAAGATTATTTGCGAAGAATTATTCCAAAATAAATTATTTCAAATAATTTCTCAAATATAATAAGAAACAATATTCAAAAAATACTTTAGTCGAACATTTTGTTTAAACTGTTTTAGACTGTTTAATTTAACGATACTTTTACAAATACGACAATTAAAGGTGTTTAAAGTTTTCGATTGGTTATTTTATTGATAAAAATAATCGTTTTACAGTGCGAATTCAATAAATTGTAGGACTCAAGACAGATGCCAAACGTTTTTTGTATATGACTTTATCAGAAGCAACTATTTTTTCATTACATTATTAAGGATCTTGAAATATTTACCGGGAATGTTAGTGGTGATATCCAGACAATGAGGACTATTTCAAATGTCGACAGACTCAAAAATATATAATACAATGTTTATTATGAGTACGAAGGGTAACTGTCAATATGATTTTGACAGAACTAGTCTATGGATAGACGTTTATAAAGAGTAGGTATCATTTATATAGTTATTTACATATTTATTTATTCCATAACCTAAAATACAAATACTTTTAGCCTTTCCTTTACGAGGCGTTAAAAACGCACGTTCCGGTGTTGGGTAGTCAGTACAGAATCAAAAATCGGCATTTTCTTTTATACATGTTTTGTAAAAACTAAATTAAATTTATAATCTTTTTGCGCGGTACACAACCGGTTAAATGTATTATGAGTAGTATTGACAGCAGAAATGGAATAATGTGTGTAGGCATCTAAGTACTCGACTATTTTAACGATAATATTATTTTGATATTGGAAATATCAGAATGTACTCATAACAATAAAAAAAAATACCAATTATTTTCGTTTTTGCAAAAGATATTTCAATTAGTAAATGGATATATTTGTTTAATTTTGCAGACAAAAATAAATCAACTGGTATATAGCTTAACGCCGGGTAGGTATTTACATTAGCTATTTATTGTAGTTCGACTGGCAACTCTTATGAAAAGACTGGTAACCCTCGAACTAATGTAACGCCATTACGTCAGACGTGTAAGGTGAACGGGCATAATGTCCTCGACTCGCGACTTCACCACGGAAAGTAACAGAGCTCTTTCCTCGTCGCTTACAATCTTGGAAACCCTGAAGATGGACGGCATGTTACATGTCATGGCGTATTTGTCAGTCCGTGATCTAGTTCGCTCCCAACGCGTCAGCAAGGCGTGGAGTGACCTGGTGCTGTACAAATTGTCAAGAATACGCTTATTGACAACGAGATCCGTGTTGAGAAATAAATTCTTCACCACGACCTCGCTGCGTCACTTGCTGATGAAGATTGGCCCCGGCCTGCACTGCCTGGAGATAATAGAAGGAACATATCAATTAGATAACACTACTCCCCATCTCATCGCCGAACTCTGCCCTAATCTGCAGAAGTTGTTCCTCTACAAATTGAAAGATTGTAACTGGAACGTCCGCTTGGTGCATTTAAAGGATTTGAAGTCGCTTTTTTATCGTAGTTGCCAGAATGTTACAGATTCCTTGTTGAGTTTGTTTGCTCCTATGCTGGAAGAGGTCCGAATTATTGACAGCTATATTACCGGCTCCTTCTTGCTGAACTACCAAACCTCGCACCTCAAGAAGTTGGAACTGAGCGAATGCGAGCAATTACAACCATCGTTGCTGTGCGAGACTGTGGGTCGAATGAAGCAACTGACATCGTTGACTATCAACTCTCCTTCCGAAGCGATGAGCGCGCGGCTCCATGACGTGTTGCTTCAGTTGCCGCAACTACAGGAGTTCTCGTGCTGTAACAATTATAATGAGGAGGGCAGCCTCGCGCCATTAGCCGCAATGAAAGACCTCCATGTGCTTAACCTATATGACAACATGCTTCTCAATGATCAACTTTTAAAATATATCTGTGTAAACTGTACCCGGCTCCAGGCTCTCTATATTGAAAGTTGCATATTTAACCCTTGGGCCACATTGAAAACACCCTCTTATGTCTGGATGCTGCCAGAGCTGGAGAAGCTGAAAGCGGACAACATGCAGCTGCCGCCGTCGTCTGCGGCGGCCAATAGCTTCAAACTGAAGGAACTCCACTGCGCGACCCTGGAACTTGGCGATGTTCAGCGAATCATGACACTCTGTCCCAAGTTGAGTGTCCTTAATATCAGTTATCTGGATACAGATTTAGTGTGTTTTGTGCAAGAAGTCGTCAAGGCGGTCAAGCTACAACCGGGGAGGACTAATTATCTGACGTTGAGATTAAGGGAAGATAAATTCAACCCACAACACGTTATTAAGGAAGTTAATCAACTTTTACGGGACTGTCGCCTGGTGAAGGTGTTCTGGAAGCTGTGGAGGTGGTAATACTACTCTATTGTGTAACTTTATTTGTGATAAAATAATATAAAAAAAAAAAATTGCAAATTAATCTTTAAATATTCTTGTTACATTTTTTTTAATTTCATTGAAAATTTTGAAGGTCTGTTTTGTATTGGGATCAAATATTTTGTCTTCAATAACTATTATAATGTCAAATTCCATCCATTCACAAAAAACGAAACAACTCTGAATATTTTAAACCAAAATATTTCATCCACCTGTTACTCAGAATGTTTATTCGCCTTTGGTTTTGTTGTACTCCAGTATAACCTGAGGCTATCCAGTGTCAGGATACATTTCGTCGTCTTCATGTAATGTTGACAGTATTGTTATAGATTTATAGGCACATAGGAAGGCATCATTTATTTTCCTTTTGGAAACCAAAAAGAGTGGATCCAACAGTTCTGCTTTTGCCCGGCAAGATTTTTTTTGTGATGGTAGTTAGAGAGATACTGTCCTTCAAATAGCTCAGAGCTCAATGTCTTCCACTAAGTGAGAAAAGTGGGGGAAGCGACGAGGTGCATTTGTCATCAATTTTATGACAGCGCTCTCACTGGAAGGTTAAAAACATTATTTCAATTTTTAAACAATAAAAAAAGATCAACTAAAAAAACAATAAATAATGTTTTACAGATAATTGATATATATACATAATGATCGGGCACGGCGAAGTATATCAAGTCTACAAACATGTTAAAGTTTCATTATGATCTTATGTCTATCTCTGTGTCTTACAATTGTAAATGTAACTTAATTTTTAAAAGTAAAAATGACCAAATAAAAAACTTATTTCTTTTCAATTCTATTTTTTTATTTAAGTTAGGTTAGCGAGACAGCCCGTGGTGCACCAGTTGTCCCATGCGCCAAATGTGCCATGCTCCAGATGTCCAATGCGCCCCACGTCGTTTTGTTTTATTTTTATGTAAACACATACAGGAGAATACCAACAGATGGTGATAGCAATTCTGAAGTCTCATCTGTGGAATTCTATGACACTTACCATGGTACATAGGGCTAAGCGTTGCATGCGGAATGTTGATCCAACAACGTCTCACAGAATACAGCCGGAGATTCACTCATCCTTTTCATTGCAGGAATTTACTATGAATGGATGAATGGGTGGTCCTTAACAGGATGACTTTCCTCTACTACCAATTTTAATTTATAGGCTTTGACTGGCATTTTACTGGGGGTATTTTAGAGCTCAGAAATCAATTATTTTTTATTTATTTTTAATCTCCGTCGGGGATCGAACCCACAACCCTTACATGTAAATGCTTAAAACACTGAGCTATACTCGCCGGCACACCATTGAGACGTTATACTAATTGTCTGGGAACGATAGGTCGTGACACTGTTCAGTTTCTTTTATAAAAAAGTCATTCAAATACCGAAAAATAATGTTTTTATTAATTTTCTTTTACATTTATTTATAAATTATTATTTTTTAATTACAAAGTATAATTTGATACATTTGTTTGTTTACAACTTCTGATAAAATAATTGTAATCTTGAATATTCTAGAAAAAGTTTACATCAATATTAGGTATAATTGTATTTCTTAAAACTAAAAATAATAAATGAATACACATACAAATCTGCATCAAATTTCTCTCATCAATTTGTGGTGAATCAACTGCCGACTCCAAAACTGAGCTGCATAGTACTTCATAAATGGTTCAACCCATTTTTATGTATCCACACACCCCGTACCCCCCACTCTTACATAAAAATGGGTTCGACCACTTATGAAGTACTATGCAGCTCAGTTGTCTCTTGACAGTGATGGATTGAGGAAGGCTATGCGTTGGTCGAAACTGCTTTCTGTCTTTGATGTAGATTTGTATGTGTGTATCAATTTACATAATATTGGTTTATATCGATTATCTATAAAGGATTCAGAGTATTGGAAAAATATTCCGATAAAAATTAAAATATTCGACTAAAAGTAACAACTCAGCAGTAAATAATGCAGTAGGGGAATTTCCTTTTTTTATACAAATCTTAATAATAATAATGATTTTCTAAGGTTTTCACGGCCAGATTTGATATTGTGGCTTTTGGGCTTAGCCGTGTGTGGCGAATTTCTTCTCCGATGTTTCGACCGCCATTGCAGGGGTCTTCTTAAGGGTTAATGACTTTTGAAGAAGACCCCTGCAATGGCGGTCGAAATATCGGAGAGAAGAATTTCGCCACACACGGCTAAACCCAAAAGCCACAAAATCAATAATAATGAAATTTAAAAAAATACATTAAAACAGGCAATGAATTTTTTTGGCAGTATTTAAATCAATTATAATGGGCAGTAATTATTTAAAAAACGGTCATTAATGAACACCTTCAATAGGTAAGTTAATAAATAATCATTTGGTAGGAAAAATATCAGAGGCAGTGCAGCAGCCTCGAAGAGAGTCTTCTGGCATCAATACGAGGCCATTGCAGTGATCTTGCTTGCTTGTGGAGTGGAGTGACGATTGAGAGAGGAGGCATATGAGCCGACACAACTGGTTCCGGGGGATCGACGAGCACTGGGGAACACGAACCGTTCGGAAGTGAATCGGTACAGAGTTTCTGAGAGGGCGGGGTTCTTGCTAAATAGTCATGATAAATAAAATAACTCACACACGCACAATTTTGACAAACAAAATGAATAAATCTGAAAGTGCATTAATATGCAAAAAAGAACTAAGGAAAGCTCACAAACAAAGAGAGATTTAATCGATTGATCAGTGTGCAACCCGATTATTCCACAAATGATTTAAATCCATCGCTAAAAATGAATGACTATACATTATTATAATTTTATTAAGTACTTAATAATATTACGTAGGAATACAAAAATTGTTCACTCAGTATCTATTATATTTTATATGGCTATTCTTATTATTAGAGTCGAGTTGTAGTAAAGACTTCAGTTTATTACGATTGCATAATATGTATCATATTTTATCTGTCAGTTTGTTATTTGAGATTAGACATTGAGCCGGTGTAACATGGTCATACGACAACTGACACAACGGCTTAATTTGAAAACATACAATGTATATCACAAAAGTAACATGAATATAAGCGTTTACTTCAGGATAATAAATGTGTTTATAGTCCATCCAATATATGAAGAACCCTATGACACATTTATTGCCCCTTGTAAAAGGGATGGGGCAAAAATATTTATTAAGATTAGGTCGATTTTTTTTCTCTTCTTCTTCGAAAAAATCGAATTTGAATTCGAAGTGAATCGTATATAAACATCTCTATTTCCGCATGGCGGCTTCAGTAGCGTGTTGTTCTTCGATCGATTCGTGTTTTTGTTGTTGTAATTATATAGTAATTATAGAACCGATGCAACTGTCAAATATTTGAGGTTAGAAATAAATCTATAGTACACAACCAGCAATGTTGCTACATTTATAAATATTGAAACTTACTCTTTATGTTTTTCGTATGTAGGTATTGGTAACGACTTCCCAGCCAAATTATGTATGCAAATTAGAATAATGATTAATTTTATCTTATCCTTTCGCATTGGTTGTTGGCATATGCCATCAAAGAATACCCGACCGTTGACATCTGTTGACGTGATATATCGTTTTACTACTTTCAGTACTCATTGTGAGATGGTACTATGGTAGGAAATTGGAAGTGCAGTCATTCGCTTTATCAACCGAAATGTATTATTTACAGGAACCTGTAAATCAAGTAAATAAATATCGTAAGCATTCGTCACAGGAGCGGTTGTTCTGTATGCCACGTGTGTCAATGCCACCGTATGTATGGAGTTACATAATGAACGTTTGTTATATATATAATAACTTTTTATGCATCATCTGATAGCTAATGTATAGAAGAACCAATCTGATTTATGAAAATTGCTCAGATAAGTACATTTATGCTTCAAATACAAATTTTAAACAAAAAAAATGGTCTGAATAATTCGCGACGTATTGACAGTATAAATTGCATTCCAATGAGCCATAACGAAAGGGCTTGGGAGTGCCATAGCTTCTGTATTTACAGTAAATAAAAAAAATTAAAAATCTAGTGACTACTATACATATTTGTTAGCAATTTTTCATATAAAAAAAACAGTAAATTACCTGAAATCACTTATAGTAGGTACAAGCTATCAGTTACTTGAGGCAAACGTGTGCAACATAAAAACATTATACCATTAATATTTTGCGTTAAAACACAGGGATTTTATATTGTTTTCTCATTAATAGGTACCTACACGATAATTTGTAATATGGTGGAAATTTAATCTTGCATTATTGCAATACTTTGAACTGTCACAATTTCGAGGACGCGTTTTCGCTGCTCGCTTCCGAGGCTAGTTGTTAATTGTGCTCTGATATTAAAAGTATCAATAAAGTACAACAATTACTTGTTCATATTATTCTCAAGAAGATAAAGCATTATCCCTGAATATTCACATAAATAATTTATACTAATTAGATTTTATAATAATGTATTATATGTTTACTCCAAAATAACTAATAGCTTGTACCTGCTTTCAGTGACATTGGGTATTTTTACTTATATATAAGCCTGGTTTCTAGTGCATTTAACTTATTTAGTTAAAGATTCAGAGATCATGCTGAATGTTCTTCAGTGTAGTGGTTCACAGCTCCATGGTCACAGTACGACGAGTGCAGCTATACCTGTTAAGAGCGAACCAGGTGAGATAGCAAATAGATGAATAATACATTGTACAGTCAACACTCCTATAGCGTTGATAGGAACTGCGCTATAGAAAAAGACGCTACGCGTATGGCTTAGTTATATTTATATATCTTATCTCCAAGCGACAGTTGGGCTTCCGTCCGGGCGTCTCAACGGAAGATGCAATTCTCACAACAATCAAGCAAACAACCGAGTCTTCAATTTCAGGCGCTTTTGACAATGTACGATGGCCGATTGCCTTGTTAAAACTTCGCCTTTGCCAGATTCCCGGAAATCTTTACACGCTCTTATAGAGTTACTTGCGAATTCTTTTAATTTTAATTTTTATGCAGCTTAACAATTTAACTGAAAGGTGATGCAGATAATATGAAAAGTTAGAGATAAAAGCTAGTGGCTAAGTCTCTATACGAACTGTTGTATTATTCAAAGCAGAAGTTATGTATTATTTTGTCGGCCATTTCTGTCAAGTTTAAATATTTTTCACTATCTCACATACAATTAAATGTGCACGAGTGAATGCAAGGAAAACCAATTAGCGAGCAAAGAGTATTCACATATATATACGTGAGTGCATTGTATTCATGTGTATTATATTTTAGGCGAGTTTTTGTAAATGGAGTTCACCCGCACGCAATCGAGTGAAGTGGTTAACTCTTTGACTGCTAAAAAACACATGTTCATTGTTGTTTTTTAACTTTACCAAAATAATTTTGTTTTGTATTTGAGTTTGTGCGATTGCTTTACCCATGATTCTGTGAGTTGTCTCTCTTTCTCTAGACATGTAAATGTGCGAGGGTTATTTTATTGGTCCTTAGGCCCTTGGGCCGGTCGCCTTGTACCTGCGCTCCTTGGGAGCACTTACTAAGGCATTGTTTTCAGAGTACTTTCTCGTTATACAAAGTAACGGGCTTTGGTGAGCAACACCAAATGTGGGTGTTAAAGTTAGTAGTTCAGACATTAAAATTTGGAGCGTGGCATGGCAACAAAGCTCTCTCAGTATTTCTTCGACACTCGGCTGTTATATTTTTTTCTCTTGCTCTTGCAAGTTCCTTGACTTGATTGACCCAACATACATCTTCATGGCACATTTGGTTTTTTTGCTCTTCATCTATTTAAGCATTTTTATTCGCCCTCTCCATAAAACTAGAGATTCGCGTATCGATAAAGCCTTATCAGGAGCCGAAATTTTCTCAATTATATTGTTGGTGAAATGTATTAGTTGGGTTATTTTTACGAAACTTGATTCATTTTCATTATTTAAATGAATGAAAATATAAAAATCCTAGGAAAATAGAAAAATCTGGAGAATTGAATATGTACATATACTATACATAAAATTCTTTTTCAACGTGTCAATCCAAGCACAAAAATAACGGCAGAAGCGGGATGCGAACCGCGGACCTTGGAAACCAACTATGCCCAGGTATTCATACCGCTCGGCGAACTGCGCCATTGCTATGCCCAGACCGACTCGCGTTGAAACTAGTATTTATATCATTGTTATCATCGTACGATAGATGTCGCTAGTATATATTCAAAGTATGTATATTTTTATTATTATTCAATCAGTCTTCATTTATTCACAAGCTTAATATTATTACTTTCCGACAGTCTATTTATTTTAGTAAGTACCACTCGGGTCTCGAACCAAACTATAGACTGAATGGATCCGAGTCGGAACTATAAGTAGTCATTTCTCATCCATTCAGTCTATAGTTTGGTTCGAGACCCGAGTGGTACTTACCAAAATAAATAGACTGTCGGAAAGTAATAATATTAAGCTTGTGAATAAATGAAGACTGATTGAATAATAATAAAATATACATGCTTTGAATATATACTAGCGACATCTATCGTACGATGATAACAATGATATAAATACTAGTTTCAACGCGAGTCGGTCTGGGCATAGCAATGGCGAAGTTCGCCGAGCGGTATGAATACCTGGGCATAGTTGGTTTCCAAGGTCCGCGGTTCGCATCCCGCTTCTGCCGTTATTTTTGTGCTTGGATTGACACGTTGAAAAAAGAATTTTATGTATAGTATATGTATATTTAAGTAATAATAATATTGTAATATAGTCAATGACCTATAAAAGTAGATTGGAATATTGAAATAATAAAATAATATTCTAATAAAAATTAAAAAAAAATCATATAATTGAATATGTGATGTTTTTTTAACAGTAATCGTACACACACCTACCTGTAAGCCAGTGTGTTGTTGAATCCCGTCGCAAGTGGTTGTGTATCATGGCTCGATCTATTGTTTCACGTAAAGGTACATTTATTTTATAATTATTAGAGTAAATACAGAATGCTACCAAAATATATTTACGATTCACCTTTGATACAACATACATATAAATATTATTATATTGATTACTCTCTCCATATCGCATTATTTTTAAAAATATTTTTTTTTAGAAACCTGCCCTAAAATGAGTAGGCTGAAACGATCCAGAAAATATTATCCTGATAATAATCATGACGACTACAGATCACAAAGCGAGTACGAGATTGACAGTAAATACGTTACGGAAAGCGAGAGTGACGACAGTGAAGATATCTATATAGTTCAAGTTGCAGATGTTGAACCAATGCCATCACAAACTGCCTCCCCAAATCGTCAACTAACTTGATCAGATTCAGCTGTATAACAACAACAACAACATCCATTTCTCGGTATACCGGGTATAAAAGTTGACATGCCAGGGAATGAGCCGATCGACTATTTACATTTGTTGGCTGATGATGATTTTTATGATTTAATCGTAAGCCAGTCCAACTCATATGCGGTACAAGTTCTGGCACGATCCACGTCAGACAATAGTCCAATTACACGACATGGAGACATAACCAAAGAAACATTCAAAGTGTGGTTAGGTGTCCTATTACATATGGGAACCATTAAATCGAATCGTATATCTGATTACTGGAAAAAACACCATTTATTCAATTCTCCGGTTTTTACAGTATATGTCACGGAATAGGTTTTTATTAATAACTAGCTGACCCGGTGAACTTTGTTTCACCCGAAAGGCAATAAATGAGCAGATTTTGGATTTTATTAAGTTGAATTTTTCGGCACATATGATATCATATATTTGGTCTGGTTGAATTCTATTGCAGTAATCGACGAAACTTCAGCAAGTAGTTGTCAGCATTTCGACGAATAATCAAACGATATGCGTAATAATTCGGCGAGCTAACCTTCTTGATAGTTTCTTCACCTGAAATTAAGACAATAGATTTGCTATTTTTTATGTAAAGCTAACATCCATATTTGTAGCATAATTATAAAGGGGTGAAGATAAATGATTTTAAATCGTTTGCCGGTTATTTGTCCAATTTTCTCTAAGCAAACATCTTAATCTTTAAGTTTGTTATTTTCCTGGTAATAAGCAGTGTAATTGGTCTTTTATTGGAAATCTAAAGCAAAATCAAGCACTGTAAAATGTATGTCATGACGGAATCAAAACTATGATATTGATTATATATATATTGATTATAAATATTTATTTATTTATTTACCTTGTTTTCACATGGATCACGTAACAAAAGTTCTCTATTAGGGAGACTGCAGTTTCGACTAACTCGTAGTCTTTCTCAATCCTTCTCTAGTTAAGAGATAACTGAGCTGCGTTGTACTTATAAGTGGTGTAACACATTTTTGTAGGGGAGGGAGTGGGGGTGTGTCTATCAGAAAGGAGAGGGAGATAGGTAGTGTTGCAAGGATGAAGGAAGAGATAAATACATAAAAGTGGTTTAGGTATAATTTTTTTTTTTTTTTTTTATTATTATTATTATTATATGTAGTATATATAATTTTTATACTTATTTATTTATTTAACGGAAACAATTTTAAAATTGGTGAATTAATTAAGGTATTTAGTTGGTTATTAATTATATCTTCTTTCTTATTAATGGCTTTATAAATTTCTAAGTATTCTAAATTATTTAATTTAACGGTTTTATTTTCTACATGTAATATGTTTAATACTTTTTCTAAGTTGAACGAATGATTATTTTCTATAAGGTGGTTTGCGAATTCAGAAAAATTAGTGCTTTTTAGGCACCTTAAATGTTCTTTAATTCTAATATTAAAATTTCTTGACGTTCTACCAATATAAAAAGATTCACAATCTTGGCAATTTAATTTATATATTCCAGAATTATTGCGTTTATCATTAGTATCTTTATTATTTATAAGGTGGTATCCTAGTTTATTATCTGTATAAAACGCTGGCTTTATCTCATTTGGGAGTAATTTAATTATTTTATGGGTAAAGTTATTAACGTGTAGAATTCGTCTCCACATTCTATCATCTTTAATATTTTCTTTAGGATACAAGTATTTATATGTTATGTTTTGACGTTTTTTATTATTCAAGATACTGTCTATTAATTGGCTATGATAGCCGTTGTTTTGTGCGATATTTTTAATTATATTTAATTCTATATCAAAGTTTGTTTGTGATAATGGTATTGAAATTAATCTATGTATCATTGCATGGAAAGCTCAGTGTTTATGAGATTTGGGATGATTAGAAGAATTGTGAATGATTACATCTGTGAACGTCGGTTTTCTATATATATTAAATGTTATTTTATTATTTATCCTAGTAAGTGTTAGATCTAAGAAGTTGATAGACTTATTGTCTTCTATTTCCAAAGGGAATTTAATATTTTTGTGAATATTATTAATACTACTTAAAAAAGTTTTTAATTGTCTTGTTGTTCCCTTCCATATAACAAGTAGATGACATTCAAGAATGTCATCTACTTGTTATATGGAAATATGAATACTGATAGAATAATAATAAAAATATACATACTTTGAATATATACTATGGCGACATCTGTCGTACGATAATAACAATGATATAAATACTAGTTTCATCGCAGGTCGGTCTGGGCATAGCAATGGCGCGATTCGCCGAGCGGTATGAATACCTGGGCATAGTTGGTTTCCAAAGTCCGCGGTTCGCATCCCGCTTCTGCCGTTATTTTTGTGCTTGGATTGACGCGCTGAATTATGTAGTTAAGGTCGTCTACATCTTTATTCTTAGCCGCCAAAATTGCTCGCTCACTCAACCATTCATTATTTTTGTGGTTAGTAATGATGTTTGGGAATACTTTGTTGATGAGTTCGTCTTTCGATGAGACAAAGATACAGAAATTCTGAGGAAATGAAATCAATCCATTCGATATGTCGACAGGTACTCGACCATTACCGATAGTCAGCAATTGCTCAGAGAAATCTTCAGCAGATGTATCATTCATCAATGCAACTCTCATGTTTGTTGTCAGTTGAAGCTTCTTTACATAGCGCCATAGATTCGACGATTTGAGGCAAGCGTTAATTTCGTTGGCAGCAGTTGATCTTGGAATTACTGGCAGTGTTTGACATAAATCGCCAGACAGTAAAATCATTGCGCCTCCAAAACATCTCGAGTCATTGCGTAAATCTTTCAATGATCGGTTAAGTGCTTCCAATGCACGTTTATGCGCCATTGTGCATTTGTCCCAGATGATGATTTTCGATTCTGATAAAACTTTGGCCATTGCGGAGTGTTTTGAAATATTACATGTAGGTTCTTCAATAGTTTGAAGATTTAACGGCAATTTTAATGCTGAATGAGCCGTACGGCATCCTTCTAACAATGTGGCTGCTATTCCAGAAGAAGCAACTGCTTCCGCAATGTTGGATCTCGCACGGACAGTGGCTAAAACTACTGACATGAGGAATGTCTTACCAGTTCCACCAGGGGCATCCAGGAAATATAAACCACCATTTCCATCATCAATTGCCTTCATTAATGTATCATAAACTTCCTTTTGTTGAGGATTCAACAGCGGTACATTCGTTTGAACTACTAAATCTAATTCATGGTGATCATATTCACGTTCCCGTTCCACTTCTCGATTAAATGCGTCATTCATTTCACGATTTGGTGCTGGCATTCCTAACCTGACTAATAAACTACCGCACATGAGGTTAACACATGTCTTCGATTAAGAGCAAAGCCCGATTATGTATTTCCTCATTCATCTTAAGATCAGGATTTCTTGAACTAACACGAATTTAATGTAAAATATCTTCTGACATATTATTCTTGTATTTGTGCCACAGGTTAGATGGGTTCGATGGATTGTTCACGCGAGATTTTTTGCTCTTCGTCAGTCCTTTCATTGACAATGTTTCGATTCCTTGTTGCGTGACGGCTTTGTTGTGAAAGATTCGAACGTTTTGGTGTCGGCATTATCAATAATCAATAATAAAATCAGCAAACTGCTTTTGGAACAAAACGTCAACCAATAGACAAAATATCTATCAAACCATAGACAAAAAAAACATAGATGGCACATCTATATATTTATTTATATACAGAATCGAAATTCCATTTTTTTTTTACAAATATTTAGAAACATAGAGTATACATAAATATACAATAAATAGAGAAAATAATAAAAATAAAAAATAACACAATAGAATAAGAAGATGCCTTTCCATTTGCTTTTTGTTATAACATTTTTAAAAAATAAAAGATTAAACTGATCTTTTGACTAATATTTATTTTGTTTTTTGTCTTTTTTTTCCTGTCTTTGTTTTTTTTGTTTCAAAATATTCCGTACCTTACGTAGGTACCTACTTACAATACCTATTTTTGCGTCATTTTTAGTTATGTTGCTGGCTATGGCAACACTTTCTCAACTGACAGCTGTCAAGTTACAATAGTCTTGTATGAAAACATGTTTACGTAAATGTTCAATATTTTTTCTTAATCGAATCAATTTTGAGTATCCTATGGACATTTTTGGGTTCTAAGCTACCTTTCCACCAATTTTCAGCCAAGTCGGTTCGGCTGTTCTTGAGTTATAAAAACAGTTATAACCCGACTTTCTTTTATATATATAGATTAGGATTCTTCATTTTAATGACAATGATGAAGATGAAACAAGTTTGGGAAAAATAGCCCCCCTAATAAATTATTTCAATAAAAAAAATGGAGCAAATTTGTGCTCCGGAAGAGAATTATCGATAGATGAATCTCTAGTTCTACGGAGAGGGAGATTACTGATTCGGCAATACATAAAGGGCAAAAAAGGCAAATATGGAATAAAACTCTTATTGGGACAATCGAATGGTTTGATATTAAAAATAATCATACGGTGGTTCAACTGATTTGGAGTTGGGTGGTAAAAACCACACCAATAAAGTAGTCTGCAAGCTTATGGAGGGCAAAACGGGAGTTGACACTCATTATACATGGATAATTTTTATAACAGTGTCCCCCTTGTAGAAACCTTACTAGACCAAAAAACTTACGTCACGGCACCCTGAGGACGAACAGAATGAATAACCCAGAAGAAGTTATAAAAATAAAACTGAAAGGGGAGAATCTGTGCGTCAGTATAATGAAAAAGGTGTATGTGTAAATAGGTGGAAGGATTGCCGCGATGTGTAGACGATTTCATCGGAATTTAATGGCCAGACAATTGAAACAGTAAATCGTCAAGGAAATCCCGTCATAAAGCCACAGATGGTAATTCAATATAACTAATTTATGTCTGGGGTTGATTTCCATGATCAAATGTTAGCCTATTACCCGATTAGAAGGAAAACTTTAAGGTGGTATAAAAAATTGGGCATCCATTAATTCCAGACAATGCTCCTAAACTCATATTATTTATACATTTCCCAAAACAATAAGATATCTTCATATGACTTTAGACTTCGAGTAATTGAAAAATTACTTGGGCCTCCCCCTTCTTCGATACCCATGACGTTGCAAATACATCTTCCAATATTTTCCAAAAAAGATGATTGCGGCAACACAAAAAGGAAGAGATGCAAATATTGCTGGGCAGAAAATAAAAAAGGAGTGATTCTCTTTTCTTTTGTCCACAATATCCAGAACAACCAGGTCTTTGTCTAGACCACGGGTCGTCAACCTGGTCCGTACCGCCCACTAGTGGGTGTTACGGAAAAGGTTGACGACGCCTGGTCTAGACCCATGTTGTAGATTATGCCACAAATACAAATAAAACTTTTATTATATTTGTAGAATGCATGTGAATGAATGTGTCTGTTTTCCTGTATGTTAATTTGATTTTTTTATTATATATACTTATTTGAATATTATATGTTATTATGTTTAGTACATACTTACTTGTATTATTTCTTCCCATTTTTATTTTATTTATATATAGTTTTTATTTAAAGTTTTACTATAACATATTTTATCTGTGTATATTTTATTATATAAGTACAACAAGTAAAAAATAAACTAGAAAAATAAATACAACTGAGTGTCTGAATGAATCTTTACCTTCCTCGCTAAATATTTTTTTCATTCGCATTTCTTGAAAAACAATGCGAAATACGTTCAAAGATTCTCGATCTCCATTGCACAGCCGCACTTTCCGAGAGAGAGAGAGAGAGAGGCAACCTAAGTTATCTAAAAATAGATCGCATACGCACGCCGCTAGACCAATTAGACCAGTGCTTCTCAACTGGTGCACCGCGGTGCACCGGTGCACTGCGAACTTGTTGCAGGTGGACCGTGAAAAAAATGGGTGAAAACGAAAAAATTCGCAAAATAGTGAAAACCGTAAAAATAGTTGGTGAAATTATGAAAGTCGACATAAGGGTTAATGTAAACAGTGCGTAGATATAATATGTCTACGCACTGTTTTCTACATAGAGAATCTTTAGTGTTGAAAACATTACCAGCGACACTTAAACCTGTACTCAAACCCTGTACCTCAAATTGTAAATATGGTGTATTTCATAATATCAAGACCTTTAAAAACACGCATATAAAAAATTGCATTTCTATGGAAGCTAGATACGAGTCTTTGCTTTTTCACACTGAAGTCAGGTGGTTATCTAGGGGTCAAGTCTTATCTAGATTCTTAGCACTTATTAATTACCGAGTTATTAATCTTTTTTCGAAATGAAGGTATGGATGATTTTGTTAAATGTCTTCAGAATAATGATTGGTATACTAAAGTAGCATATTTAGCTGATATTTTTGATAACTTAAATAACGTTAACACAAGTATTCAAGGAAAAAACGTCAATTATTTGTCATCCATTGACAAATTGTCAGGATTTAGGAAAAAATAACTCTTTGGAAAAATCGAATAATAGAAAGAAAAAAAATGTTTCTTCACTAAACGAAAAAATTTCCCGAGGAAATTATTTCCGCAATAATAGATCACTTAACTTTATTAGAAGAAAATATCGCACATTATTTTCTTTCTTTAAATATAGAAAATTATGACTGGACACGAAATACATTTGCTACAATTGATACACCGTATTGTGGATTTCCATACGGCGAAGAAGAACAATTATTTTCATTGTCGACTGACCGGACTCTAAAAATTAAATTTTCCTAAATGATCATGGAGGAATTTTTGAATTTCTGTCCAAGATGAATATCCAGTTCTTCACATGAAGGCTCTGAAAATTTTGCTAGTTTTCAACTCATATTTATGTGAGCTTGGTTTCTCAACAATAACTAATATGAAAACTAAAAAACGAGAAAGAGAAATTTAGACGAAGAATTGAGGGTAGGTATATCAAATATTCGACCGAATATTTCTGATATCTGCAAAAACCAACAAGCTCGGGTATCCCATTGATTGATTATTGATTGATTATATAAATTACATTTTATTAAGCAGGTAACAAAAATTATGTCCACATATTTTTTTGACCTCTTAATTCTGGTGCACCGCCATTTTTTTCCATGGTCAAAAGTGCACCGTGACTTCAAAAAGGTTGAGAACCACTGAGTTAGACTTAATAATAAAAAATAACTTATAAAAATCAGCGCGACACCGATTACCATGAATTTTATTAGCATGAAACGTGTGAATTTTGTGTGTTATTGTTTTTAATATGGTGTATAAACAACTGAGTCGTAAAAATATATATAAATATATATGGGCAGTATCCTGTATTTACTCGCACAATAATATATAATAGTGTGGTGTGAATGTATCTTTATGTGAACAATCAGGTTCAGTAAAAAGACGTTGTTGTGAGAGAGAGAGACAAACGCGGGAGCCGTGTTCTCAGCATTGATGTTCTGTAGAATAAACATTTGCTGTGTATAGTTGCAGATGACGTGCTCCGGTGTGACTATTGCAACTTCCCGGGTCTCCCTCAGACGCTCCGGCTGCATCAGCTGTTGGGCTGCTGCAACAACGCCGTGGATGAGTCGGGCACGAGGGATTCTCCCCAATCTCCACAACAATATTCTGAATATATTCTTGTGAGGACGTTCCAGCCCTGCACAGACCTACTGCGAACACTGCCAAGTAAGACATTTTGATAACTTGAGTTGTCTTAACTAGGCACTTATTTTTCTTCTGAGGTTTTAAGTAAACCAACTTTTTTGTCTACTGCCCAAGCCGGGTCTGATCCCTGAGCGATATTTCATTATTTTTTTTACCTCAAACACAAGTCGATATGCTTAAAAGACTCACGAGATCTTCTGTTACTGGTTTAGCTACGACAATATCATGCTAACAATGCTGATTATACTTTGAATGTTATCAGTTTCAGTTGGCAGTGGAGTAGAGTCTGGGGCTTGTGACCTGTGCAGCTATATCGCCTCCCCGAGAACACTGCGACTGCATCAATTGCTGGGCTGCTGCGGTGTGAACCTTGATGGTGACAAATCTGGAACATTGGATCAGAATGTGGAAAATTTTACGTCTGATAGTGAAAAAAAAGAATTTAAATGTGACACATGTAATTTTGCATGTAAACATCAGAGTGGATTTAGAAAACATATTTTAATTCACGGCGAAGATAAGCCATTCAGTTGCACGTTATGTAGTTATACATGTGATTGGCCAAGTCATTTAAAACTGCATAATTTAACACATACTGGGGAGAAGCCATTCAGTTGCGGGATGTGTAGTTATGTATGTGCTCGGTCAAGTGATTTAAAAAAGCATAATTTAACACACACTGGGGAGAAGCCATTCAGTTGTAAGACATGTGGTTACAAATGTGCACGGTCAAGTGAATTAAAACTGCACAATTTAACACACACTGGGGAGAAGCCCTTCAATTGCGAAATATGTAGTTTCAAATGTGCTCGTTCAAGTCATTTAAAAGAGCATAACTTAACTCACACTGGGGAAAAGCCATTGAGTTGTAAGGTCTGTAGTTATGTATGTGCTCGGTCAAGTGATTTAAAAAAGCATAATTTAACTCACACTGGAGAAAAGCCATTCAGTTGTAAGACATGTGGTTACAAATGTGCTCGGTCAAGTGAATTAAAACTGCATAATTTAAAACACACTGGGGAGATGCTCTTCAGTTGCAAGATGTGTAGTTTCAAATGTGCTCGTTCAAGTCATTTAAAACAGCATAATTTAACTCACACTGGGGAAAAGCCATTCAGTTGTAAGACATGTGGTTACAAATGTGCTCGGTCAAGTGATTTAAAAGTGCACAATTTAACACACACTGGGGAGAAGCCATTCAATTGCGAGATATGTAGTTATAAATGTGCTCGGTCAGGTGATTTAAAAAAGCATAATTTAACACACACTGGGGAAAAGCCATTCAGTTGCAAGATGTGTAGTTTTAAATGTACTCAGTCAAATCATTTAAAAGAACATAATTTAACTCACACTAAAGAAAAGCCATTCTGTTGCAAGATGTGTAGTTATAAATGTACTCTGTCAAGTCATTTAAAACAGCATAATCTTACTCACACTGGTGCAAAGCCATTCAGTTGCAAGATATGTAATTACAAATGTGCTTGGTCAAGTAATTTAAAAAAGCATAATTTAACGCACACTAAGCCATAGCTATTCAGATGCACGATGTGTAGTTATGAATGTACTAAGTCATCGCTTTTAAAACAAGTCGTCATTTAAAACTGCATAATTTAACACACACTGGGGAGAAGCCATTCAGTTGCGGGACGTGTAGTTACAAATGTGCTCGGGCTAGTAATTTAAAACTGCATAATTTAACACACTGGGTAAAAGCCATTCAGATAACTTTAACTTACCTTTATAAACACGAATGCAAATATCCGCGAGCAAAAACAAAACAGACCGACACTTGTGACATTCGATTGACAATGAAGTCAGTAGCAATTGCTGGATACACTTCGTTTTCCGTTCTGTCGAGCCGAAACATTCCGAAAGGTACCGAAGTAGAATATTTTTTTTTCCATTTCAAACAAAAAAAGAATAAGTATTTAAAATTCAAATCGCATAAAAATTTATATTACTGAAAAAGTAGAATTTACAGTCATCATATATATTTATTAAATACTTCACTGTGAACCGACATTTTTTTAAATATTAAAATTCAATTTATTATACTAATTATTTGCCATAAAAAATGGTAGGCATTTAGAGTATTAGACTTTCAAAAATTTTCCCTGTAAATGCCTAGAAGGCAGTGACACTACCAAAGTCAACAACTCGCAAAAGCGCCAAATAAGTAACAAGCTTCCAATTAAAAATAATAAGTAATTAAAAAATCTAAATTGTAAAATATTAACAAGAAATAAATTATTTATAAATAATTATAGTAATAAAAGCATAATTATTGATTTTTGAGTATAGGGGAAATGATAAATAAGCAATGAAAGAAATCCCATTTTCTTAAAATAAAAAACCGTAAACGCTGATCGATGCCTACTTTTCAGGCCCTATTAAATTTGAAAATCAATCATTTTGATATTAATTATATGTATAGTATTATATATAACATTTTTATAAAACAAAATACATATCTCTAGACGATTTCATTACTCCAGTGCTGGTTTTTGCTTTAAAACTGAATGTGACTTTAGTAGTGCCACTGCTTCCTATTTTTTTCCATAAAATAACATTTATGGTAGGTATCAGATATTCAAATTTTATCTGCGAAAATGCGCAGAAGGCAGTCGCACCACCAAAGTAAAAATAAGTATTTAAGCAATCAAGCATTTTAGAAAGTTGGGACCCTTTACGGCTACCTGATGTCGAATGCTAGCGGGCGGCAAACAAAACAAAACAGCGCCGGAGTTTCGTAAACATATGTTGTCCGTTTGTGTTATTTTTCAATAAGAAGCGTTAGATTGTTATTTTGAGACATTTATAAAGGATTAATTTTTATGTACTTGAATTTATTGTGTAATTATAGTCTATCCAGCGTATGAAGTATCTCGGATCACAGAGGAGAAATACAGTGAATCTTCATTAGAAGAGAAAAAAATATTAACACCAAATAAGAAACGACAGAGGAAATGCTCAATTACAAAACCCGATAGCTTTAATTTGGTGGCAATTCGGAATCACGTGTATGAATACTATGACCGCAACGAAATACCAACACTTCTTAAACTGGTAGGTTCTGTAAAGTCAGCCGGATTATTTTAAGGCAGTGCGACGTCTCTTAGTAAGTGCTAAGCTTAACTTAGTAATGTGCTAATATTTATCTCTACACTCGCTTTTCTTCATAATTTTCATATTACTAATATTATTATTTATGGTTTGTTTTACATGTCTCTTAAAACCTGTTAATATTCACTTATAATTGATAATAATTATAATATTTCATTTTAGTAGGTATTTACAAAAACGATCGAAAATACGATTATCTATACCCCAACACTGGTTTTCGCAGCAATGTGTGATGGCGTTCTACATGCGTCAGATATTGTATTTATTATAGTTACAAATTGTCTTATTTTTTCTAATTTGTAACAATATGTATATATTTTTTATTATTTTGTTTTTATTGTGATATAAATAACCTAAATAAATAAAACCTAAATAACTTATTATATATAAGAAGAGAGGCTTTAGTTTATGTTGATAAAATTAATATAGGTAGCGAACGTTTTTACAACGTTATATCGGATGATATTTAGCACAGGGCAATAAATGTGTGATAGGGTTCTTCATACGCTGGGTGGACTATAGTGAATACATTTTCAACCCATAATGTCTAAGAAAAATGTAAGAGATTTAAAACGAAAGCAAATTGTCTTTAAAACTACACCCGTTAACGTAAATACATTTAATAATTAATTTGTAGTGGTGACGATAGTGACTATATGAGAGAATTGGACGATGTATTTGACAATTGTCATATATCTAGTGAAAGTGAAGCGAGCATTTCTCCAGTTCCGTTATTAGCAAGTAGAGGACTAAGCAGATCAGATCCAGGACCATCGTTTGCAGCTGTTCTCCAGATTACGATCAATCACATGGGTGATGTTACTTATGAGGATAATTACTGCCCAAATATTGACTTTACTACTGGACATAGAGAACCAGGACCCCAAGTTGCATTATCTTGTACAACACCTCTACAATTTTTTCAATTATTTTTTACGGACGAACTAATACGTAAAATTACATCTGAGACAAATAAGTATGCTGCTAATACTATTGCAACTAAAACATTATCAAAACATTCTGCTTGGAGATCATGGATTGATGTAACCGAAATTGAAATGAAGGCGTTTTTGGGAGTCGTGATCAACATGGGTCTCATTGAAGTTCCTGAAATGCAGGATTATTGTGCTTGGAAGGCAGTGGACCCGATAAAATCTGGAGCCACGGTGGAGAGAGTAAGAAAGGTCAAGGATCAACAAGCAGTTACACAGACATGCACAGAAAAGATTGAGGTGGATAACTTACGGTCTGCGAGGCCCAAAACAAGGACCCTGTGGTCATTATACTTGGACTGTTATCCTCTATCTTAAAGACGAAGAAATATGCGGAGCTATAAGGGCTCAGAATAAAGACCTCCAGTCAGAAGACCAGCGGCTAAAAGTACGGTTCAGACGTCAGTGCCACAATTTACACTTAAACCATGTAATCCTAACCGTAGCGCCAAAATTGTGGAAGAAACTAACTGACAAGGGCTTGGTCCATGTCGACCTCCAATATCTGCGGCCAGAGGACTTTTCACCAGTAATACAATGCTCCCAATGTCTTGGGTTTGGACACAGCAAGAGATTCTGCAAAGAGCCTAGTTGTCTTTGCAGCCACTGTGGTGGATCGCACCTGAAATCTGATTGCCAAAGCTATCAGTCAAGACAGTCACCGTGTTGTGTTAACTGCAAGGCGGCCAAGCAGGAACGCACAGACCACAGCGCCTTCGAAGAAAATTGCCCGGTGAGACGTAAATGGGACTCCATAGCACGTCTCAGCGTTGCATATTGCTGAGGGCGCCCCAGCGTCTCAAACTGCAATCCGACACCTATTCCAAGCGAACCTGCAGCGCAAAAAACTCGCTACAGATAAATTGATAACTGAAGCTGGCAATCAGAAAGTGTGCATAGCATTGCTGCAAGAACCCTACAGGTAACCAAGTGATTATGAGGCGGTACACTAATGTCAGGATCTTCCAACAGGATCAAGGCGTTGATAGATCAAACCCGGTCAAAGCAGCCATTGCAGTGTTCGGTAGAGATCTACAAGTGGTAGCAGACCCTAAATTGCAGTCGGAGAACATATCGGCAGTAGTCCTCAAGTTCGCGGACTGTGAATTGGGGATAATCTCGGTTTACCTGGAAGGAGACAAGGCTCTTGAGCCATACTTGCTCCGTATATCGCACATAATGTCCAGGATCGGAACGCCAAACATTGTGATCGGAGGCGACTTCAATGCATGGAGTCCGTGGTGGGGCAGCTCCAAGGAGGACCACAGGGGCGCAGAACTAGCCGGCTACTTTGATGACAACCAGCTGCATATCCTGAACACAGGGATGGACCCAACATTCCAAGTGCTCAGAGGACAGCGTCTCTACACAAGCAGAGTAGACATCACACTCTGCAGCGAAAACCTACTGCCTAAAATAGACTCCTGGAAAGTGGATCCGGAGATGACCAGCTCGGACCACAATTCATTGCGCCTGAGCATCCACACTGATCGACCCATAGGCCAAAGATCAAAACCTTCTAAATCAGTCAGGACTGTCGCGGTGCTGTGTAACTGCAAGGCGGCCAAACAGGAGCGCACTGACCACAATGCCTTTGGAGCAACTGCCCGGTGAGACGTAAGTGGGACGCCGTAGCACGGCTCAGCGTCGCATATTGCTGAGGGGGTTCCAAGGAGCCTATGGCCTATGGAGAGGCCCAAAACATGGACCCAATTGTCGTAATTCTCGGACTCCTGTCGTATCTAAAAAACGAGGAAATTAGTGGAGCCATTAAAGCTCAAAACAAAAACCTCTTTATTGACCTCCAGCCAGAAGACCAGAGATTTGAAGTGCGCTTCAGAAGAAAGTGTCACAATATCCATATCAATCATGTTATCCTAACCGTGGTGCCAATAGTAAATTTATTTATCCCTGTGTTTAAATGTGTTTCAATTTTTGTGTCTGTCATGTCTCTTGTTATGTTTATTTTCTTTTTAACTTTTCGTATATATCCTAGTTTTAACTCCTAGTATTAAGAAAAAAATATATATGAAAGAAATGTCTTCCATTTCAAGGAAAGTGTAATTAAATTAATTTATAATTTAATATATTAAGTTGCAATAATTCATGTCATATTTTCTAGAACATTATGTAATAAGTTAAGAGATTATAAAGTCTGGTAATTTAAGTTTGAGTAATTATTATTGTAAACTTGTATAATTTTACCCTAAATAAAAACCTATTAAAAAAAAAAAAACGTAGCTCCAAAGCTATGGAAAAGATTGACAGACAAAGGCTTAGTCCACATAGATCTCCAAAGAGCAAGCATTGAACACCTTTCACCATTAAGACAATGCTCTCCATGTCTTGGCTTTGGTCATAGTAGGAGATTTTGTAAGGAACCCAATTGTCTTTGCAGCCATTGCGGTGGATCGCACCTGAAGTCTGATTGCTAGAGTTATCATTTTATAGTTACGTAACTTTCAACAGAAGGTTTCTCATTTTTTCGATCAATAATGTTGGTGAAACTAGAATTAATATATAAAATTATGTTAGTTACACCATAATTAACTCAAAATCGAATGGACCGAATTCAATGATCTTTGATTTGTCGGATTTGTTCTTTGATGAGAAGACTACTTAAAGAAATGGAAAAATTATTTGACACATTATAAAAAAAAACACAATATTGTATTATAAAGGTTTGAAGAAAATCAAAATAAATATTCCATCAGTCAATTTTTTTTTAACAGGAATTGTTGTGATTTACTTCTTCAAATGAAAACAATGTTTTGTAAACTATTTTATTGAAAATTGTAATTATGCATTTTTTATTTTAGAAATATATTTGTTTCTCATTAATAATTGGTGTTTATAACTCATTTCTTCTTTTTTAAGTTTTATTCGCTCCCTTTTAATCATTAATTGTTCTCTTTTCATAGCCAGTTTTTCTCTTTTTATTATTGATTCTTGATTTTTTATTAGTAATTCTTCCTTTTCTTTTAATAAAGATATCAGAGTTTTCTCTGATGTCATCTGGCGTTGTATTAGATTTAATCTCCTATCAGCTTCTTTCTTCATCTCCGTGTCACACTGACTGGGTCCGCTATGAAGGGCTACAAAAAAGAGAAAAACAAATAAACTTATATAATATTTTTTCAATATTCTCTATAGTCTTTATGAATCATTTAGATCAGGTCTTCTCAAACTATGGATCGCGACCCCAAATAGGGTCGTGTAGCAGAATTCTGGGGTCGCGAGAGATTTAAAAAAATGCAATTTTTATGAAAAATACAATATATAATTTTTGTAACCATAATAAATACAATTTTACAACTTCTTGTACAATTTTCGATTTTTGTATGTTTCTAAACGAATTCTAAAACTATTGTATATATTTTCATATGTATATTATTACCTAATAAATAAATCATCAAAAAATATTTATATTTAAAATATTTATAGATAAATTGTGAATCAAAACTAAATATTTTTAATTTATTAATTTTTTAATTTAAAATTGATTTTAAAATTATAATTATGCAGTTTCACCAAGTATTGTCAGTTGATAACCTGAATATTATAAATTGTGAATCAAAACTAAATATATTTAATTTATTATTTTTTTAATTAAAATTTATTTTAAAATTATTACAAAAATATTTATTTATATATGTTTTATATTTATATGGGGTCGCCAGGACACTCGCAATCATAAATGGGGTCGTGAAAGAAAAAAGTTTAAGAAGCCCTGATTTAGATGTGTACAATTATTCAAGAACTAGAACGCATACAAATTCATAGCAAACACCATCTTATATGACATTTCTAGTAAGTTTCATCGACACTAAAGTTAATGGCTGATGGTAATATCCGTACATGACAAAAGGTTGTTTCCAAAGACAGTTCAACAAGACGGGGCGACATGTCACACATCCAATGACTCAATAGCAGCCCAGGCGACTTTAACTGGCCGCCCCACAGACTGGATTTGTCAGCAATGGATTTTTTCCTTAAAAGTAAGGTTTAAATTAGCAACAAATAAAAGAAAATATATGCAAGACATCAATCACTTCAAAATTTTCGGTCCGGTTTGCAGGAGTGTAAAAGTAAACAAGGGTCACACTTACATAATGTTATCATGAAAAAATAAATCCCTAATTCGTGTACTTTACAATACAATATGCCGGCGGTCATAGCTCAATGGACAAAGCGTTTGCTTTGGAATCCAAAGACCGTGGGTTTGATCCCCGACGCAGAAAAATAAGAATTTTAATTGATTTTTGAGCTCTAAAATACCCCGGTTGGTGTGAATTTGATCAATCATCTGTAAAATGCCAGTCATTAAAATTGGTGGTAGATGAAAGTCGTCGTGTGAAGACCACCCATTCATAGTAAATTCTTGTAATAATAAAGGATGATGCGTGAATCTCAGGCTGTAGTGTATGACGTTGGCGGATCAACGCTCCACATGCAGCGTTTAGCCATATATACCATGGTAAGCGTCATAGAATTCCACAGATGAGACTTCACTATCACCATCTGTCAGTATTCTTCTTTATGGGTTTACAAAAAAAAAAAACAATATACAGCTTTAGCTTTAGTGGAATACAGGAGGACCTCGACTTTCGTACATGATTGGTTCCTGAAAATGTGTACGAAAGTTAAATGTCCGAAAGTAGATGGATGTAAAAAAAAATGTACCTTAAAATGATTTATCAAAAATTACAAACTAAGTACATATTAAATAAAAAATATATTCTCTTAATAAACTTGTCAAGGGTTAGTTGTATTTTACTACTTTTTTCTTTTCTTCATAGAGAGTTCTGTACCATGCAGTACTATTATGGATAGCCCTACGCACTTGAGATATGCGTTCTCCATTGGGATCACATTTTTCTATAATATTCAAAAATGTCTCGAGATGCGTAAAAGCTTCGTTAATGTTTTTTATTGTTAAGGTCTTGATGATTTCTTCTGGTTCTTTTTCCTGACTTTCAATTTGTATACTATTTTCGTTCTCTTGTCGGTCCATTAGAAATTCATTAGTCAAGGGTTCAGAATGAGATTCAATCATCTCATTAACATCTTCATTGTTAACATCTAGGTTTAGTTCGTTCATTAGGTGAACTATTTCAAGTGTGAGGGTTTCCGGAGTTTCATCAAAATTTATGAAATCACTCATTTGTGGGCATAGTTTCTTCCATGAACCTTTCATTGTTGACTTTTTTATTTCAGCCCATGCGTCTCCAATATTGTTTATTGCGTTCCATATGTTAATAATTCTTCCAGAAATCTTTTAATGTGGGCCCACCTTCCATGTCAGTTGCCTTGCTGGCCTGATTCATTATCGATCGCATATAATATCGTTTAAACGTAGCTATCACCGTTCGGTCCATGGGTTGATGAGACACGTAGTATTGGGGGAAAGAAATACAACATTGATTTCTGGGTATAAATTTTGTAGTGATTTCGGGTGTCCTGGAGCATTATCTAAGATTAATAATGCTTTGAATGGTAAATTATTTACTTCACAATAATGTTTTACTGCTGTTACGAAATGTGAAGTGAACCAATCTTTAAATATTAAAGCAGTAACCCAGGCATTTTTATTGAATTTCCAAATGACTGGAAGCAATTTTTTATCTTTCCCTTTCAATGCTCAAGGATTTTCTGCTTGATAAACTAACATTGGCTTCAATTTTAAATCAGCAGCTAAATTTCCACTAAGAAGCAATGTCAATCGGTTTTTAGAAGGATTATGACCCGGGGCAACTGATTCGTCCTTTGATAAGAATGTACGATTAGGCATCTTCTTCCAAAAAAAACCAGTCTCATCTGCATTGAATATTTGACTAGAGGTACATTCTCCATCTTCAATAATTTTGGACAATGACGAAATAAAGTCTTTTGCAGCAACTTCATCCACATCAGCTGATTCTCCAGTGAATTTAATATTGTGTAAAGAATACCTTGTTTTAAATTTTGAATACCAGCCGTTACTTGCATGAAACACCGTATTAGAATCTTCGTTTAGTCTAGCCTTCCAATCTTTATATAAACCAAGTGCCTTAGCTTGAATCATTGAAGTACTCATAGGGATGTTTTCTTGATTTTGATTACTTATCCAATAACACAAAGATTTCTCCATTTAATCCATCACTATGCCGTGCCTTTTGGAAATAATTTTTGATGTTATATTTTTTTTTTTTACATATTTTTTAATTTTATCTTTATTCTTTAATATCGAACATATCGTAGACCTTCTTACATCATACGAACGTACGATTAAAGCATAAGACTCTCTATTTTCAGACCGTTTTATTATATTCATCTTCGTTTCGATTGTATTGATTTTTTTAAAGCCATATCTACTTCGCAGTTTCTTCGTTTCTCACTCAAGGTATAACGGGTTTGAAAGAAAACTCGCAGAACAATGTACCCGTACGTGCGCTGACGCAAAACTAAACGTATCTAGGTCAGATGGGAGTGTGGACAAATTAGTACATACAAACGCACGATCCGACTCGCTCGCGCTCGAATATTAATGCATGTGCGAACAGAACGTTACATTTTTCACAGTACGGAACTGGTTCATATTCATTACATAGTGCGACAGGGAAACAACTGCACGGAAACAAAACATTTTTCAATTTTCGCCAAAAAAAAAAAAAGGATTTTTCAAAAATGTACGAAATAGCGAATTGTACGAAAGTCAAATGTACGAAAGTAGAGGTCCGCCTGTATTATGAATATTAGTTTTACTTGGTCGTTTCTCAAGGTAGATGCTGCACGGCTGCAACTTTTTCAGGATTGAAGGAGCTGTAAGTATTTGAGGAGATTGAACAGAATCCCCTGTGATGGATGCGTCGGGAGCCTTGCTGCAGCCCAGCAGTTGGTGCAGTCGCAGCATCTGAGGGGGGCCCAGGAACTTGCACCAAGCACAGAGCTCCTGCTCACTGACAACTGCAACTAGTAAATAAATGTGTTTAGTATATGCAAAGATTGAAACTTTTGAAGACAGTTGGCTTTGTAATAAGACACACCCATATTTTTTTTCAGAATTCCACCCGTCCACACGTCGCATAAATAAGATTTCGCCACAACCATCTGTCGGTTTGCTCCTCCATGTGTTTCAAGCTTTTATTCTATTCCCGCATCTAAAAAACTAAGTCTGTTATATATACATCACGTCGGTATCTCACCGACAAACAACTTCTTCTTCTATATAAAGGACAAAGCCACACTTTCCTTGTATACAGCAGTCACCTTTGGGTTGGAGCCCAAAATACCTTCTAAATTTATTTGACTCAGTTCAAAGAAGATAAATTCGTTAGATAATCAGAGACTTTTACGTCTAAGCTGCAATCAATGAAACACAGGCGTTATATTGGTTCACTTAGTCTTTTCTACAGTTATTACCACAGTCGTTGCTCTATGGAACTTAAAGAACTAATTTTTCCTGCACCCACCGACAACCGACAAAATCATACACTTGCCGAACATCCATACACGGTTAATGTGTGTCGACCAAGAACTGGCAGTTTCCAAAGTTCCTTCCTTAATGCCACCAGTAAGTTTTAGAATGCTCTTTCAGCGTCTGTTGTTTCCTCCTTCCTACAATCTGGATCTCTTCAAGAAACATAAATATACACTTGCAATCTCCCCAACCCACACACAAACACGAACACAACACACGTTTTCCGCATGACGCTTCAACCTCCCTGGCTGAGCGTCATAGAGTGCACTGGTCTTGGCCGGCTGTGCTCTCAAGCTAATGAATACTGATCCTACATATAATAACCGACTGTTAGATTTACCATTTTATGAGAATAAAAGCCATTTTTCATTCTTTCCATGACACTTCTGACAGTAGACCAACAGAAAATATAGTTTTAATGTAAACTAATTTTGGGAAATCCAGTCGCAATGCTGGTTTGATTGAACCTAACCTAATCCAACACAAATGACACATTCTCAAGGAAATAAACACATTTTCTTGTAGGGCGAGAATATTGTAGGTTATTATGGAGTTGGAAAAATTTAAAATCTGATTCAGAGAAAGACTACTTAACCCTTTACGTGCGAGGTGCGGATATATCCGCACCAACTTGCACTGCTGTTTCGTATTCCGACATTCCTTCGTCAATTTTTTTTTTTTACGATATGTATTGAGTTGTGGGTCATTCTACACATGTTTCAAATTTGCTTTTCTTTTAAATAATAATGGATTTATTTAATTTAGTTCTGAAGGTGAATATAAATGCAGCACTGACCAATCGAAACGAATTTAAAAAATCGTGCTTTGAAATTCAACTTTATTTTTCATTGACTAATTGACTTATTTCGTCACTTTTGTATGAAACCTTATTTCACACGTAAAGGGTTAAGGAAACAAATAAATATACACTTGTAATCATCCCAACACAAAAACAACACAAAAAGTCAGGAAGACTTTTTATGAAATCTTATTCCGCACGTAAAGGGTTAAGAACATTATTGGTAATTAAAATATTGTTTCGATTTTATTGAGTGTGATACAGTACAATTAAATATTACCAAAGCTTGAAATACTACAGTGAAGTTTGTGAGGATATTTTTTTTTTTTTATAGAAAGCAATAACTGTGGTCTGATATGATTAGAAATAAAACAGTGAAAATTCAATTATTTTCTATATATATATATATATATATTGTAAAGTGCAGATAGTGAGTATAAGTCAATATTAAGAGAATTTATATTTTGTATGAAATTCAACTTACCCGGTCGTCCAGTCTTCCTCTGCTGAATCATCATTAACTACAGTACGCAGTAATAACCACAAAACACAAATTACTTATTTTCGTGGCAAATAAAAATAATAATATTTTACTTGGCTGTACTACATGTACAATCAACGCTACAAATTCCAAAAATCACATTCATTATTATAATTGTTGTTTCGATCAACTGACGTGCGACAAGTATTGGTGTTGCCACAATAATAAAATAAATAATCAGCTTAGGTAATTACATACTGCCATACAAAAATAAAATGTAGTTTTATAGTATACTCAGAAAATAAATCATGATCATCGAGTTTTTATTCAAATAATTAAAAACTGTTATCATTTAGGATGTCTCATGTTAACCGTAAATATATTAATAGATTTAATCAACTTGTAGTAAATTTAAGTATTTGAACTTTTATAAATTATAACATTTACTTATATAATCACGCATTATTATTTATTTAGTTATATAGTTATGAAAAACCATCTCAGAGAGGGGAGCCCGATGGATTGGTTACATCATGCGCCACGATGGTCTTCTTCACGATATTGTGGAGGGGATGGTTGAGGGTAGAAACTGTAGAGGGCGCCCTAGACGGGAATATTTGCAGCAAGTATTCGAGGACATGAATTGTAACGCTTATGCTGAGCTGAAAAGGGTTGCGGAGGACCGAGAGGAATGGAGATCGAGATGCAAGATTCTGTTCCAGCAAACCAATCCAACGGATTGATACTACGAAGAAGATAGTTTTGGATCATGCTTAATTTCATTGAGAATAGGTACTATAAAATTACATTAAAACAAATCATTCAGAAAACCGAAGAATATAATCAGCCACTCTGCCTCGCCTTTGTAGACTATGAAAAGGCATTTGACTCAATCGAGACTTGGGCAGTGCTAGATTCACTACAACGCTGCAAAATAGACTATCGGTATATAGGGATAATAAAATATCTATACAAATCTGAAACAATGATGGTCCAGCTCCATGATAGCACTAACAATATTTCTATGAAAAAAGGTGTTAGACAAGGAGATGTAATATCTCCAAAACTCTTCACAAACGCCCTAGAAGATATTTTTAAACTGCCATCCTGGACAAAATGTGGAATAAATATTAACGGAGAGTACATTTCTCACCTCCGATTTGCAGATTACATAGTGCTAATAGCCGAATCACCTGACAAGCTCCAAGACATGCTCTACGACCTCAATGAAGCGTCGAACAAAATTGGTCTGAAAATGAACATGGATAAAACAAAAGCCATGATTAATAGTCATATTTCACAGACCTTCGATCCTATTTCCATTGGAGGAACAGAAATAGAGGTTGTAAACGACTATACCTATCTGGGACAAGTAATACAACTAGGGCGAAATAACTTCTCAAAAGAAATCGACAGGCGCATACAACTGGGATGGGCAGCATTTGGAAAACTTAAAGTACATTTTTAAAGCGAAAATTCCGCAATGCCTTAAAACTAAGGCGTTTAACCAATGCATCCTCCCTGTATTAACTTATGGCGCAGAGACGTGGAATCTGACAGCAAGTCTTACCCATAAAATAAAAGTCACCCAGCGTGCTATGGAGAGATCCACGCTCGGAGTGTCCCTAAAAGATAGAATCCGAAATGAGGAAATACGCAGAAGAGCTCAAGTAGTGGATGCTACCCAACGAATAGGCACACTCAAGTGGCAATGGGCAGGACATATCTGTCGAAGAGACGACGGTCGATGGGGAAGAAAAGTATTGGAATGGCGCCCAAGAACTGGCAAACGAAGCATTGGCCGACCCCCTACAAGATGGACTGACGATATAAGAAGAATAGCGGGAGTGACCTGGATGCGGAAGGCGGAGGGTCGAAGAGGATGGAGACTCATGCGGGAGGCCTACGTTCAACAGTGGACGGACACAGGCTGATGATGATGATGACTATAAAATTTAAAAAATATACATAAAAGATGGCTAAAGCTGCCGTCGTCATTTTTTATGTTTTTTAAAATGCTTTTTATTTTGTATATATGTATCTCGAATTTATTCAAAGAATTCGTCAGTTTTTTTTATTTAGAACAAATTATATTTTTTTGTCGAAACAAAAACTATATACTACCTCAAATCTATATTCATATAAATTTAGAATTCGTATCTTTGGAGTGAATAAACTTGGAGATTAATCGATAGATTTACTTCAAATTTTTACAGAACTTGGTGGGATAGTGTTACTGCATACTTTTTACTTAGAAATTCTACTGAACACTTTTTTTGTTTTTGCGTTTTTTTTGACAATTCCATACATTGCTGACATTTCATCATTTGATCTCGCACTCCTCGATACGTAATGAACCATATGAGAGGGCTTTCTATTAATGGTAGTGTTCTTGGATACGAAATCCACTTATCAAAAAATTATGCGTTATTACTTCTTATTATAACAGCTTTGATAGTATTTCATTAACAACAGAAACCAACTGTTTGTTCACTTAGTCTCATATATATTGTATACATATATACCTTACTTTTGATCTTAATTTTAATTTGAAAGTATTTTTTTTCAATCTCTATACTTATTTAAGGAGGCGTACAATATAATTTGATTCGTATAACAAAAAGCACTTAGTAATAAAAATAATTTAAGTTTTCCAATACCTTTGCTCCTATGGCACTTTATTTTTTTGATATGCGTTATTGACATAATTACAGAATATATCAATAATTCAGATTACACATTTATAGTTTGAGCAATCATAATAATCATACCAAAGTAATTAGGGTCTTTATAAAAAATCTTTTCCTTGTAACTCTCAATGGGAAAAAAAATCCCGGTGACCAATCTTCTGTGGCTAATTTACCAAAGACACTTGAAATTAATTATTTAAAAGTACTCAAATGTGTTTCAATTTAAAGCTTGTTGTGATCATCTGAAATAACTAAAAATCTTCAAAGTTATATAGAATTGTTTATAACTCACAAAATCTGATCGTCTTTCCTTTAATTTATGTTTTTAATTTAATGACATCATACATAATACATTTATAACTGGCATATCACCTGCATGATAATGCAACTGAACATTTATTTTCCGGTTTGCTTTATATTACGATGTTTAAGCTGAATATGTTTGTATTTATAATTACAAATCTTGCAACTGTGAGGGTATTCACCTGTGATTTAAATTATGTAATTTAAGATGGATTAATTGATTGTAGATTTATAACTGCAGCTCTTGCAACTTTCAATATTTTTAGTGGAATGAGTTAAATTGTGACTTTTACGATTTTCTGCCATTGCACATGTAGAGCTACATACTTTACTACCGAAAAGTTTCTCTCCAGTGTGCGTCAAAATATGTCTATTAAGGTGACGATTGACGGCATTTTTAATTACATATATTGCAGCTGAAAGGCTTTTTCCTACTACGTATTAAATTATATAAAGTTTTTTTAGTGTACTTGATTCACTACGTTTATAAGGCCTTTTCTCCACTGTGTTTTAAGTTGACTTACGTCAATACACTTGAAGCTCCATGCCTTACAACTGAATGGCTTTCTTCAGTGTGTGTTTTCTCCTATGATGCATTTTAAGATATCTTAAATGACTGGATTTATAACTACATAATATACAGCTAAAAGGCTTTTTCCCGGTATGTGTTAAATTATGTGATTTAAGTGTACCCGATCGACTACATTTAAAACTACATAACATGCAACTGAAAGGTTTTTCTCCAGTATGAGTTAAATTATGTGTTTTTAGGGAACTTGCTTCACTATATTTGAAGCTGCATATCTTGCAACTAAAAGGCTTTTCTCCGGTATGTCTTAAATTATGTCTCTTTAGACGACTTAAGTGGCTGCATTTATAGTTACATATCACACAAACGAAAGGCTTTTCGACGGTGTGTGTTAAATTATGTCTTTTCAACGATCTTACATCATTACATTTATAACTACATTCATTGCAACGGAAAGGCTTTTCTCCGGCGTGGGTTAAATAATGTTTTTTAAGATTACCTGTTTGCTTACATGTATAATTACATATATTGCAGCTATAAATCTTTTCTACGGAGTGTGTTAATTTATGTCTTTTGAGAGTACCCGAATCACCACATTTGTAATGACATAATTTGCAACAGAAAGGTTTTTCTCCAGTATGTACTAAGGTATGCCGTTTAAGATTAGACAAATTACTACATTTATAACTACATGTTTTGCATCTGAAAGGTTTTTTGTTGGTGTGCATTAATTTGTGCTTTTTTAAGGTACTTAAAAATGCACCTCTATAACTACACACATCGCATTTTAACATATTTTTTACAGATTGTGATGAATCGTCGATTTGCTGATCGAAAGGTATTGTTTTCTTCACATCTAGTATTGCAGTAGGACAAACCAGAAGTTGATGAAGTCGCACTGTCTTCAGTGGGGCAATAAAACCGCAGAGATAACAAGCCCCATCTGAAGAAAGCTGACAATCCTTTCTACTGCCAACTGAAACTGATAACATCAAACTATTGTAAACTTCATCATTTCAATTTACTAATATTTATGTTGGGTACTTTTATAAAGAAACAAATATTTTATCAATTTATGTAATAATTGTTAGCCTTACAACACCAACGATATAATATTCCTGAATAATTATAATAAATTCATAATAATAAATTTATTATTCAAAATATTTAACAATTTTATAAAAAGTAATAATGCAAATATTTCATACAAAATAAACTGTCTATTATAACTTGACTTACTTGGCAGTCTTTCGATCAGAACAGTACACTGCTGCAGCGTTTCCGGGAGAAGATATTTGTAGTATTGTTGTTCTGATTGTCCAGAAGTGTTGACCTTGCTGCAGCAGCCCAGCAGCTGATGCAGCCGCAGCGTCTGAGGGAGATCCAGGAAGTTGCACCGGGCACACAGGAGTGCCGACACACCAACTGAGGGAATCCAAGATACCTCCCATTTATCTCTTGTAATTCATGCCATAATTTCTATTAGTTTGACCCTATCAGAAGGTTTATAAGCACAAGCAAAACTTCAACAGTTGATACACAGATACAAATATACAGAAAAATTACCTTTTATGACATTTCTCTTATTAACTAATCGGAGATAAATAAACGGAAGACGCTGGGATTCAAACCACAAACCGTTTCAACCAAACTATAGGTATACACAAAAGTTGAAGTTAGCTATAGACGATGGTGTTGAAGACTACTTTGCTCTACCTTGGTTAAAATTACTGTGCGATTCTCGAGGAATTTAGACTACTTGTATTAACTTCTTCGTGTTAGTGACGTACAATTATTTCTGACCATATCTGACAACATCGATAGCCCACGTGTTACCCAGCATTATGTCTTGGGATGTGCAGCTGGTCGGGAACATGGGGCAGGATCTTAGGTGTTAGGCGGTCTGCAGGTCTCCACAGTCGCACAACAGTGGCAAGTGGCTCTTCCCTATTGAAGCATTCCCCACCGCTTGAGGTTGTCCTTCAGTCAAGGTTCTTGCCAACTGAGAGGCTTTTCTTTGGGGTAATGAAATCTTCTGATGTGACATCTTGCCAGAGCTGGAGTCTCTCATTTTCTGGGCTGGATGTGAGATGTTGTGTGGATCTCAGATAGCTGCTTCGCGACTTCAATCTGGGTGTTATGAGTATCTGGTTATACAAGCAGTGGGACGGTTGGTTGATTGCCTTACGCATTTCTGACGCCATAGCGCCGAAGGTCTTGGAGGTACAATACCAGCCAAGGGGTATAACTTTGACTTGCATTTTAATAATAAATGTACAAGAATATTTGTCTCCTGTCTCACCTGGCTGCATGTCTTGGTCAAGCTTGCTCTTAACCCTGTGAAGTTTAATCGTTCTCTCCATAACGTTATTTATGTTTTCCTAAATCGATATCAATGTATAATATTACATCAACAATATCCAAATGATTTGATAATTTCAACAATAGTCCTGCATATTTTTTATCAAGAAACAACAGTCAAAGAAAGCAACTGACAAGTGATGAATGGTGCTGCCATAATAATAATTTAATAATAAATCTGACTGCACTCTTATTTTTGTTTGTAGGGTAGGTGGAGTGACAGCAATTAAATATAGAGATAGTAAGAAAGACAATATTCAGAAATTGGGGATTAAATTTCTCTTGAAATAAAAAAACCTTTGACTGGCTTAAGCTGACTCAAAGCATAAATTTATTTATATACTTGTTTTCGTTGGCAGACTTAATCGTTTACGCTATACCAAGTTATTAGTAGTTAACTGATGTTATATTTTGTAATCGCATCATCAAGGTTTATTGTCCTCCAGTGAAATGCAGAATTGAGTTAGGAAAATTCTAGAATAGTGAAAACAAAAATATTTATAAACATATAGTTTCAAATTACTGGTACGCATATAATTAACTGAAATGTATTTTTTAATATATACCTTCCAATGGTAACCCAATATATACCTATATATCAATTGTTATTAAGCGGCTATTTGGTTTAACATCATACAGTAAATATTGTGGAATAAATTCTAAAAAATATTTTATTTATATTTGATATACCTACCACATTTAATAAAACCTCATACCGTTCACACCGAACACCAGATAAAGGTTTCTAGATGTGACGGGACCGGTGACGCATTTTAGTAAACATAGTTTAAGCTTTTATATCTCATAATACAAATAAACTGAAATACCGACAAGACATTCAGAATGGAGAGTCGATTTGTTAATCTCTCACTTCACGGGAGCGTCCGCGAAGATTCGCACGCCGGTCAGTTCGACCGGGTGACCTTGGACCTGCTGCCGCAACTCGAAGACGATCTCGACCTTCATGAGAAGGTGTCGCTGGTGTTCCTGCTGTACGAGGGGCACGTGGCCGAGCAGCGCCTGGCCGTGACGCTCGCGGCCAGTGGCTCGCGGCAGCTCACCAGCCTCCTGCACGACTGGGCGCAGAGTTACGGCCGCCGCTGGCAAAACACGCTGGTAGAAGCGCTCCTCGTGATCCAGGCCAACAGCTCTGTCGCTCTCCTCGGTCTCGACGTGCCCTCCTTACAATCTCACTTCTTGCCGACGAATCTGAAGACATTCCACCGCATTCATCCCGTAAAGAAAGTCTTGTATCGCTTGTGTGAGAGTCTCACGGCCGCGGAGAGCAAAGGCCTAATAAATAAAATTCTGGAAGACGAACGCTGTGATGTCAGAAGCGACATGTAAGACTTTCAGTATTTAGAATTGTTCATTTTAAAACTGATGAATTCTAAATACATCTCGGCCGGCTCCTGGCATCCTGACGAGCATCGTAGAACGCCGAGGGCCAAAGAAAGCTCTGACGTAAACACTCTCATCCCGATACTCAAAGATCAAGATCGGAATCAGATTGCCGAAGTGCTGATTTACATGCAAACCTACTTGAACAATAATTTAACCAAGGAAACCGCATTCAAACCCGTGAAAGACGAGGGCGTTCATTTGAATGAAAGCATCGATTCGTCCCGTCGCGACAGCTCCATGGATAGGTATTATCCCATTTACGACGCACGCGAAACCGGACTGGTCTTGATAATAAACCAGGTCAAGTTTAGCAGCGTCTTTAAAAAGCTGGACGACCGCCATGGATCGGACGAGGACAAAAAATATCTGATCGAAACATGGAAGATGTACGGATTTAAGGAGGTGATATTGGAGAACGCTACACGGGAAGACATCGAGCGTAAACTTCAGGAGTTGTGCCGGAGTGGAGTGAAGAGAGATCACAGCGCCTTGGTCGTGTGCGTCATGTCTCACGGAGAGAAGGGAGTCGTGTACGACTGTGACGGAGAAGCCCTGGCGATCCACGACATCGAGCGGCTGCTGTCTGGGGCTCCGAGTCTCGCCGGAAAGCCCAAGATTATAATCATCCAAGCTTGTCAAGGAAACAATTCTTTGTCGACCGTCGAACCGTACGGTCTTCTTAAAACGGATGGAAACTCGAATTTATTATCTGCGCAGTCGTCTGAAGACGTTCCGGAAATGGCGGACATGTTGGTGTTCATGGCGACCGTCACAGGTCACGAGTCGTTCCGCCACATGCTGGAGGGCTCCTGGTTCATCCAGACTTTGTGCGAACGCTTGCAGAAGAGCGGCGACAGCAAGAGTCTGACAGACATCTGCGTGGAGGTGAACGCCAAACTCAGCCAGAAGCGGACAGAGGACAAGAGGTGTCAAATGTCGCAATACAAGACCACCTTTACTAAATCGTTGATACTTAAAAAAATACCCATTTAAAAATGATACTCAATTGACCGTGAATTAGATATAAGTTTTTTATAAATATGTTTTTAAAAATGTATATATATTTTATTAATAAATATTTTATTTTGTATTTTCTTTACATTGAGTTTTGTATCGTTTGCCACCCACTTTTACATTCAATCATATAAGATAAATATTGCTAGATTCACAGACGTCACCCCCTTTTCTCCCTTCCCCCATATGACTCCCCATGTGGATAATATGCAACAAAAACTTTTATCGAGTACAATATTATCTATCCAAACTACTGCTGAAATGAGATAATAATATTTTGACATTTGTAGTTATTCTCTTCCTTTGATAGAAATCAATTATATATCTCCAGAGTCCATGTGATTTCAATCAGGTGAACTTATAACAGCATTAAATAATATAAAAGTCTTTTGCATTAAAAATAAAGGATTTTTATCAATTCTACAATTCGTAGAATGCAGTAACTTTGTGGTTGGTCATATTTAAAGAATACAACAAGCAAAAAATTTTAAAGTTATACTTGTTACTTGAACACAGAATTTATAATAAATAATCCAATAGATAACAAAATGTTGACCATACTTCAAGTATTTTAATATCTAGATATGAATAGATCAAGGATACTCAAGATATTCAGTTATTTCTAAATATGTACATTCTTTCTATTGGACCAAATTATAAAACTTTCATAACCAATATTTTTATATGATATAATAGCAGAATTGGCGATCTTCATACCGCCTCAGAATCAATTAATGCTGTTTTCCCCTATTTTAGCTGAATTAAATTAGGTTTATTTATTAACCCTTTCATTACGGCTCGGTTTGAATACAAATTATACTGTCAATTATAAAACTAGTAATTGAAACATAAATGTACTTATCTGGTCTATTTTCATATATCACATTGGTTCTTGTATCCTTTAGCTATCAGATGATGCATAAAAAAATATTCTAAGAAAGTAACAAAACGATATATCACGGCTACCGTTGTCAACGGTATGGAAATCTTATGACGGCATATGCCGACAACCGATGAAAAAATGCTCAAAATTATTTGAATGGCGATATCCTTGCGCACATCATGATAATGCATACAACGTCATCTACTGGAATTAGCGTTTATCTAAAAAGCTGTTCCATTCAAAATGAAAAAAAAATTTAAGTAATACATATTATTGTACTGTATTTTTTTTTCCAAAGTATTAATAATTATTTCTTTATTCGGTAACAAGATGAATCCAACAAATTAACAAGAATGGAAGCCGTTACAGCTATTCTTGATTTATAAATATTGTAACTATAAAGACTTTCTTTTATATTATAATAGGAAGTATAAAGTTAAATATACTATTAATTAATTTAATTAAATAACTATTTTACTCCGACTTAGTAAAAAACTTAGAGCTACTTTTCAATCCTATTGATAATTACAAAACACAATAATTATGCATTTCTATTGATACATCAGATTCCACTTTATTGGTCTAATACAGGCCTTCTTAAACTATGGGTCACGACCCCGCGAGAGATTTTAAAAATGCAATTTTGATGAAAAATAGGGCATATAATTTTTGTAACTATAATAAATACAATTTTACAACTTTTGTACAATTTTTAATTTTCGATTTTTGTATATTTCTAAAACGAATTCTTAAACTATATATTTTCATATGTATATTGTTACCTAATAAAGAAATCATCAAAAATTTATTATTTTTAAATTTAATTATCTTTCTTTTATATTTATATGGGGTCGCCAGGTAAGTCGCAATCATAAATGGGGTCGTGAATGAAAAAATTTAAGAAGCCCTGGTCTAATATTACTATTAGGAGTATATAAATAAAAATGCTGTTTTGTGACCTGATGATGATTGATGAAAAATTGATAAACACTTTAACTCATAGCAAACGTCATCTTACTCATATGGCCGACGCTGGGATTCGAACCACGAATTTTTGTTTTTTTTTATATTTTCATTACAGGTATTGTATTATTGATAAATGGATATTGTTGTAAGCTGTTTATATATGTATTAAGATTCAATCCATTAATTTATTCAAAATTATTCAGTGAATTATTTCAAATTTTTTATGTATTTGTGTATTATTTGTTGCATATTACTATTAATTTTCAGTTGGTAATTAAATATTGAAATGTATTCTAAAAACCCATCAAAAACAATTTGATTCTCATAAATGTCCAGTTAAAATAATGCATTGACTATCTTATAATATTTTAAATAGTTTTTTTTTCCAAATTTTTCAATTATTTTCAAGCGTGGAGCTTCATATTACTTTATAAAATTATACGTTTTAACATTGCAGCCTCTTTCATAACCAACATAATTTATTTAACGAGTTCTCATCAGCAAGTCATTATTTAATTTTTATATTTAATAGGTAAGCGTATTTTTTTAAATTAGTGGCAGCACCGAAACGGGAACGTTCCTTCGTGTCATAAATTTGAAACTTCGAATTATGTATTTGATTTTGTGGTTATTATCGAAATTGACAATTAACACTTTTGATTCTCGATCGGCGTGTTAACAAAAGGTAATATATGTGTGTATTACATATATTTTATATGTATTTACAATTTACACACCGAGAAACGAAAACGAATTATTTTACATAACGTCTCGAAAAACCATAAGTGCATTAAAAGCTTTTAAATATGAAAAATATAATTCTTATAGTCCATTAAGTCACAAAGCGGTTTATGGTGAAGCTCCTAATTCCTATTAATGTCCTTTATCATCTGTCAGTAAGCTCCGGTCTGCGAAGGATTTTCATCCCATATCGATTTGTTTTTTTTATATATAAAATTTCAATACACATTTGATTGAGAATTCAAGATACCAAAATATGCTGCACTCCAATTGGTGTACTTTCATATAATATTCCTTTAAAATTACTTACATGTACTGCCACACATCATCTTTATTTTTTAAAACTACTGAATTACGATTGAACTGTCTATTTTCGTTCGAGTTTATTTAGGTAACATTATTTTCAAATAAATGAACACGGTGCCTAATTTAAAATATTCTTTTCCGTTTCAACGTTTTTCTAGTAGTCTGCTATCTTACTGCTGTCGAAAGCGAAAAATTGCATTTTTACTGGTGGATTAGTGAATCTAACATTGAGAAATGATACTTTCGACCATTATCCATCGGTTGTATCATTGTTTTCTTATGTCAAGCAACACTAGGCACGCGTGCCCAATGTTGCTCAGCTCATCTATTTGTGAGCGACGGCTCACCACCTACACTCACTAGTTCCCTTCCCTTCACCAACGCCAACACTAGCCGCCCATCACTAGTCGCCCAGTCGCCCGGCAACTGTCGTCCGAGACGTATGTGTGTAACGAGTGAAGTGATTGTGGTGACCGCTACTTACGTTATACAAAAAGTTTTCGCTGATAGTGAGTGCGCAGAACCCTGAACATCAACACCGGTAAGTACACAACTTACTACAATATAATATTCTCGTAAAAACAACAATTAAATCCCATGACGATGTGACTTGTATCGAGATCTCTCTCCCACGTGATAACGCCCGTTGGCTATTTATAACAAAAACAAAATGTTAAGTCACAGCTTCTCGTGCTGCGTCCGCCTCTAGCCGGGGCATACGGTCGCCATTAAGTTATCTCAGCTGTCACGATCCTTTTCCTCTAGCAAAATTAAAAAAGTATCTTAGTGCATTCACAAAATACATGTTTGTCAACTGTTTTACGCTAAAAATATAAGATAAATATTGTATTTTGTAATTGAAAAAAACACAGCATGTGTCAAATAACATCTTTGGTTACTTGAATAAATAATACAATCTGTATTCATAGTCCGAAACACGATTACCAAATTTGTAAAATTCTGCCGCGTGCGTTCTCCCTTTCCTTCCCTGTGAAGTGTATCTTCTACACATTGCTTCAAATAACCATCAATATCTCTATAAATATAATAAATACAAGGTTACGATTTTAGGTATTCCTCTATAATATATTTACGCATTGATTAAAAAAATAAAATAAATAATAATCAGCATTTATTATGTACGATAAAATTATTCGCAACGAAACGTCGATAAAAAAATCTTCTTAGATTCTTTTATACATACTTGCCTTTTTGAAGATGCTGTCAAATGGTGCATGTAAAGTGTTCTCCCACGCATCGCCCATTTCTACAAAGAATCACTTTGAATGGTTGGTGTGTACGGGACGATTTTTATATAATTTCGTAGTTTTTCACGATCAAATTTGTTATTGTGCGACGATTTTTATTTACCATCAACTTTAGATTGATAAACTGCGCCTGGCATTTTCACAAGAAGGGATAACAATCTCACCCTAAACGGATATCATTAGAAGACACTTTTAAACAATTTAGATTTGTTGTTTAACTCTTTAGATGCGAGGTGCGGATACATCCGCACCAACTGCACTACTCTTAAGTGCGAGGTGCGGATTTATCCCACGCCCTGAAAAGAACACGTCGCTTCAGTGCGAGATGCGGATTTATCCGAATACTTATTGGATATAATTTTATTACTTAAATATGCATATACTAAACATAAAATTCTTTTTTCAACGCGTCAATCCAAGCACAAAAATAACGGCAGAAGCGGGATGCGAACCGCGGACCTTGGAAACCAACTATGCCCAGGTATTCATACCGCTCGGCGAATCGCGCCATTGCTATGCCCAGACTAACTTGCGATGAAACTAGTATTTATATCATTGTTATTATCGTACGACAGATGTCGCCATAGTATATATTCAAAGTATGTATATTTTTATTATTATTCTATCAGTATTCATTTATTCACAAGCTTAATATTATTACTTTCCGGTAGTCTATTTATTTTAGTAAGTACCACTCGGGTCTCGAACCAAACTATAGACTGAATGGATGTGAAACGACTACTTATAGTTCCGACTCGGACTTTATAACCAATCATTTACCTGTGTTACTGATGGATAATTTTTACCTTCTTGATATTGTCTCAAGGAGACATTATTAATTAATTTTTTAATTTTTATTAGAATATTATTTTATTATTTCAATATTCTAATCTACTTTTATAGATCATTGACTATATTACAATATTATTATTACTTAAATATACATATACTAAACATAAAATTCTTTTTTCAACGCGTCAATCCAAGCACAAAAATAACGGCAGAAGCGGGATGCGAACCGCGGACCTTGGAAACCAACTATGCCCAGGTATTCATACCGCTCGGCGAATCGCGCCATTGCTATGCCCAGACTAACTTGCGATGAAACTAGTATTTATATCATTGTTATTATCGTACGACAGATGTCGCCATAGTATATATTCAAAGTATGTATATTTTTATTATTATTCTATCAGTATTCATTTATTCACAAGCTTATATATATACGGATATAATTTTGTTTCGTTCTCCGACATTCCTTACGATATGTATTGAGTTGTGGGTCATTCTACACATGTTACAAATTTGTCCTTTTTTAAAAATAATAATGGATTTATTTAATTTAGTTCTGAAGGTGAATATAAATGCGGCACTGACCAATCAAAACACATAAAAAAATCGAACTTAAATATTCAACTTTATTTTTCATTGACTAATTGACTTATTTCGTGACGTTTTATGAAATCTTATTTCGCACGTAAAGGGTTAAAGATATATTTTATTTTGAGTTTTGAACCCGTGAACTGTCGCATTGACGCCGAGTACTTCGATATCCGTCCACAGAAGTAGAAAGTCAGTTTGTCGTCTCCTTGCTAGACGACTGCGTTATTTATTACTTCCGCTGCTCAGATAGTCAAACGGCGGGTTCTCGCAGATCCGGCGGGTTAATCGCCCGGCCTACTTAACAACATACCGCGGTACCACCACACTAACTTTTAACTCTAATAACTTTTTATGAAATAATTAAATTATTTACTTCATCATCACCATAATCAGAAATCCTGATATTTTGTTATAAATCGGTTTGTTTTTCCCTGACAATTATTTAAGGATAAGAAGGCACAGAATGTTTGTTGTTCCTAGAGGTAATACTAACCTGCCAGAGACTATGCCTCTTGGGAGAGTGATCAGACTGTTCAACCATATCGCCTCGAATATTGATATATTCCACTTGAGAGAAGCCCAGTTTCGACATAGCTCCGCGAATTTATTTATCAAAGTAATTTCGTGGAGTCTTCTGTTTGGCGAGCTCCGGGACTTATTAAAATTTTTGTTATTAATCACAAATACCCATATATATAAATTATTTCTATTATATCTTATTGTAGGATCGCATTCTTCTTCGTAGTATCAATCCGGTGCATTGGTTTGCAGCAACAGAATCTTGCATCTCGATCTCCATTCCTCTATAATAAGCGCTACAATTCATGTCCTCGAATACTTGCTTCAAATACTCCTGTCTAGGACGCCCTCTACAGTTTCTACCCTCAACCATCCCCTCCACAATATCGTGAAGAAGACCATCGTGGCGCATGATGTGACCAATCCATCGGGCTCGCCTCTCTGAGATGGTTCTTATTAGGTGCCTATCTTCCTTGATTATCCTGAGAACCTCATTGTTCGTGACGTGGTCTCTCCAGGAAATTCCGAGAATTCTTCTGTACGACCACATCTCAAAGGCCTATAGTCTTTTCATCGCATTAAATATTTGTATTTGTAATGTTTCTGGAAGAAATAAATAAATTTAATTAAATTGAAAAAACACCATTGTGCTCCCCTAACTGGAGTATATAGTATTTTAGAGTCACAAAGCTCTGTCAGCTGGTATGGTCCTCGCCCCATCCTATGTCAGCTATAATAATAATATGTTTTTATTCCAGCAGGATTGGGTGGGTTGTGCAATACCCAATCTGCCATATTTTTAGATACAAATATATTTATATAGTACATACAAAATAATAAACTAATTCATTCATGGTGGTCGCTGCATCATCTCCATCCAGCGACGGCTCAGGGAGGAGTTGAGCCATTCAGAAGCAGCCAGGATGATGGTGTTGTTGGACCTCCTTATCCTGCTCCAGAAGCCGGCAGCACGGTGACGCAATAATGCTGGGAATGAATGGGCTCCGCCCTCCACAAACATGTCAGATGCGCTACAAAATCTAGGGAGTTGCATGCTATGCCTTTCTACGTATACTTCTCGACGGCTTTCCTAGACGACACGAGTTTTTGAAGAAAAGGCAGCTGTAGTTAATTCTCCTCTTCTGCATCCAAATTGTATATCTCATCTAGATCCACCTTCGCCTCCTGATCGACTGTAGTATGGAAGGCTGCCTTGTCCGCTCTCTCACCTCGTCGTTCGTGATTAAATGTACGCTTATGGAAAACATTATATGTTATCAATAAATAACTCTACTGAGAGAGGACAACATAACCTCCTAATCGCCTCAGTCATTTTGTTGATAACGTTTTTCTAGGTTATCTCTGATTCTGCATGATAGCGGCAGCTCATATTCATCTATCACATCTTACTGTATGTCATCATCATCATCAGCCTGTGACCGTCCACTGTTGAGCGTAGTCCTCCCGCATGAGTCTCCATCCTCTTCGATCCTCTGCCTTCCCCATCCAGGTCACTCCCGCTATTCTTCTTATATCGTCAGTATAATATCTTGTAGGGGGTCGGCCAATGCTTCATTTGCCAGTTCTTGGGCGCTATTCCAATACTTTTCTTCCTCATCGACCGTCGTCTCTTCGACAGATATGTCCTGCCCATTGCCACTTGATGTATAACGGCGGGTAAAGCTCAGTGGTTAAATCGTTTGCTTGGCAAGCCAAAGGTCGTGGGTTCGATCGAAAAAAAACTTAATCGATTTCTGAGCTCTATAAATACCGCCGGTAGGCGTGAATTTGATACCTCGCCTGTAAAATGCCAGTCATAGCCTACAAAATTGGTGGTAGACGAAAGTCGGCCCGTGAAGACCACCCATTCATAATGATTCTGTAATAATTGAATGATGCGTGAATGTCGGGCTGTAGTCTATGACCTTGGCGGATCAACACTCCACACGTAGAGCTTAACTATATGTAACCTGGTAAGCGGTAAGCTGGTAAAGAAGACGAACTCCGTGGACTTTCATCTCACTCGAGCGTTTACCGGACAAGGAATTTTCAGAGAATTCCTAAAAATATTTGGCCTCTCTTCTTGCGACGCATGTCCATGTGATCCAGGCATGCAACAGACGGTGAGACACTCTCGTGGAGTGCATCATCCATGGGAACAGAAGACGCATTCTGTGTTGTCGCCTGGGAGTCAGTACAACACGCAACTATATATTTTTTCTACATTTTTTTAAGTGAAAAAAATAATTGGTAATCTTCGTAGCATCCACAGACTTCAGCATCACTATCACCATCTGTCGGTATTCTCCTGTATATGTTTACAGGTGTCCCACAGCTCGTATTGTGTGATTATTTGTTTCGGCTCCAAATTTGCTGTTTACTCTCGACTACGTCATCCCGCATAGTCTCACTAATGTTTCATATACAGTGTGGCTCAAAATTAATCACCCAATAGGAAGACGCCATCGTATGTCAATCATATGAGAGATTTGTGAACTAGAAAGCTGCAGTTTACAAACACACAAGCAATGAAGCGCTATACTCCGCAAGAACGTGGAATAATTGTGTCGCCTTTTTAGTCTTTTGATAGTGCTTAGCAAACATTACTTTGCTTAGCTACTCGACTCGAACAGACTGGAACCACTGGACACCTTGCAGGGATAGAGAATATCGCGACTGTGGCTTCCTTTATGGCTGAGAACGAAGAAACATCAAGCAGACGACGGGCATCGCCAGACGGACCCTACAGCGAATTTTAGTATAAGAGCCCTTTCCCACGGCAACGTCTCTTTTTTTGCGGGTTCGGTTTTTTGCGGGATCATGTTTAGTAGTATACGTGCTACTGTGGTAACATTCACATGAGCATTCGGTTTGCAGGATACCGCAAAAATCCAATCCGTTCGAAATGTGCTGTACGGTTTTGCCACTACAAACCGGACGACTGGATCCACTAAAACGGTATCCAGTTTAGTTACGTACATAGTTTAATAGAAGTGTTCCCACTAGCATCCTGCATACGTTTTGTCAAACGTGGCCACGGACATTCTGAAGTAGTTAAAAAATTTGGATTCATCCTTTCTCAAATCACCCATGAGATTACGAAATGTGCCTAATCTCGATCGTAGTTTCAGGATCGGGTGAAGCCAAAATCTTATTTTTGTGCATTGCTTTCGACGGCGAAAGTACCAGTATAATATCAGAAGATTATTCACGTCATTGTGGATTTTGGATTTAGCCGTGTGTGGCGAACTTCCTTCAACCAATATTTCGGGGGTCTTCTTCGGAATTGATGATTTAAGAAAAAAACTAAATAAATCATCAATCCTGAAGAAGGCCCCTGCAATGGCGGTCGAAATATTGGTTGAAGGAAGTTCGCCACACACGGCTAAACCCAAAAGCCACAATAACAAATCTGGCCGTGAAAACCTAAGAAGTTATTTAAGTATTCACGTCCATTGCGTCTGAATTTTTTCTCTGACTGCCAATGCTATCCCGTAATAAACAGGATGCAAACTTCTGTATGTGAACACAGGTATGATTTTTGCGGTGTCCAGTAAAAAACCGATCCTGCAAAACTTGACGTCCGTGGGAAAGAGCGGTAAGACACATGATCCTGTACGAAATGCAAGCAGTGCATCAGTTAATGCCTACTGGCCGTCAGTCGCATGGTTGATTAATTTTGTGCCATCCTGTACTTGTTGCTCACTGCTCCTCTGAGTTATGTTTAATAAGTAAATAGTGATGGTTGTTATTTTGTCTAATTATTAGATGCGGGCGCTGGACAACTCTTTCATTCAATTATACCTAGTGGCTTTATGAAGCATATACTAGTAACTAGGATGTAATATCTATTATAATTCAATTTCAATTAATTTATATTTAATTATTTCAGCAACATTACAAATACAAATATATTTAATACGATCCTGAAATAAGATTTAATACAAGAGAAACAATTAGGTATTGGTTTTTACTATTATGTATTAACAACAATTATTAAAAGACCCGGAGCTCGCTAAATGGAAGACTCCACAAAATTACTTTGATAAATAAATTCGTGGAGTTCATTCGAAACTGGGCTTCTCTCAAGTGGAATATATCAATATTCGAGGCGAAATGGTTGAACAGTCTGATCACTCTCCCAAGAGGCATAGTTGTGAAAGCGTTTGCTTACCAAACCGAAGGTGGCGGGATCGATCCCCAATGGAGCAAATCAATGTTGCTATATTAAAAAAATACATACCTGTATAATTTTGTACATTTTTTTGAAAAATAAAAATATTAAACTTACGTAGGCTCTTTCCTTAATTGTAACAGTCAGACTCCACCCATCCCCCTGCCTATTTTATTAGTAAATATTCACATTTTATTTACACATATTACGTTTGTACACGTTGGAACTGATGAAGCATTCATTGATCGCGAAACTGCAGTCTTCCAGAAAGTTGAACAGTGCTAATTTTTTTTCCATGCATTTACAATTTTTGCACATATTTTCGGTGAGAATCTATCTTCCATCTCCATCTCTTTACAACCCGTGAATGCGATTCTAATCTCTTTATTTTAGCACTTCTGTGCAGTGGCCACAATTATTCAGAGGGGACTTCCACTGGACTTATCAGTTGCTAACTGGTCATAATCTGAATGAGCGCATCATCTAGAAGACCTAACTGTCCTCTGGTGTGATGCGGGTGTGAGGCGGGTAAAGTCCAGTATGTAATCATAAGTGGTCCTCTGCGTTGTAAATGTTAGGTTAAGACCTACTGCTGTTGTTATCCTGACTGATATGTTGCTTGCCACTGTGGCTGCATGTGTGACGTGTTGTGTTTGTCCACTGATGCGTTTCCTGTGATCTTAAACCCGAACTGAATAATAATTACAGTCAAGTGTTTTAACTTGTTGAGTCATCGTCGTAGCTATGAAAATGTCAGTAAGGCAATATCACATCGTTAGCGCGGTTCTTGTTAGATCACCGAAGTCGAGCAACATCAAGCGCGGACCTAAATTTGCACGGGTCACCTCCTGTTGCTAATCGAATGTCGCTCATTGGGTTGAGCAGATTTTTAGTATCAAATTGTCCTGGACTCTGGAGCGTATGTTTCGTCATTGACTACATATAATACGTTTAATGCCCTTTGCATGAACGCCGACCTCGAGTGAATACAGTAATTTTTCCATTTTGTGATTGATGAAATTATCTACATGGTTCCTTATTCAATGGTTGAATTATTAATTAATGGGTAAAATATGTTAGCGATTATTAAATCACTCAAAAACATGCCTCGGATACTACAGCTGCTGTCTCTTAATCCTCGACGCATGAGTCTCCATCCTCTTCGATCCTCCGCCTTTCGCATACAGGCTACTCCCGCTATTTTTCTAATATCGTCAGTCCTTCTTGTATGGGGCCAACGCTTCGTTTGCCAGTTTTTGGGCGCCACTCTAACACTTTCCTACCCAATCGGCCGTCGTCTTTTTGACAGTATTGTCCTGCCCATTGCCACTTGAGTGTGTCTATTCTTTGTTTTTAGCCTCCACTACTTGAGTTCTTCTTCGTATATCCTTGTTTCGGATTATATCTTTTAGAGACACTCCTCTCATGGATATCTCCATGGCGCGTTGGATGACCTTTATTTAGAATTCGCCATCTTTCATACATTACAACCTATATTAATTGTTAAAAAAATATATCACCAAAGACGCGCCGCGGTCAAAATATACTGTGAATTGGTAATGTTCACGGGACATCTTTCGTCTACCATTAATGTTTTGATATACTCCTCTCCCATTTAGGTATTGATTAACTGGATGAAGGATGCTGGATCAGGTTCACAATACAAACAACTTGTTTCCGTTTCACATATTAACACGGTTTATTTGTCTAAGACTTACAAACAAAAAGACCGTTGCGCCGCACGCTATTAAGCGCGCGCCCTGACGGTGGCGAGCTCAAACTCTAACTGTCAACTGCCGGCGCACTGACATCTCGGCGCTGCCAAAAGCCGCTCAGAAAAAGCGAATTCAAGGTGACAGTTGTACCAACAGGATATGGGCCAACTGTCATAACAAATATTTTGGCGTATGCAAACACCGTTTAACATTATACAATTAATATTAATTAATACATTTAACAATAGATGTGCATGTCAGGCGAGCTAACAAAATAAGAGATAAAAGATCGTTTTTCGAGGCTTTACGGCATCAGCCTAAAGGAGTTATATCAAACTGATATCAGTTTACTTTGAGTCTTATCGGGATTGAACCCGTGATTCTCGCTAGTAAGCCCGTCGCTCGCTCAGTGGATGAGTGGGCGAAGTGCCGGGGCCGGGGTCTATTCTCGTCTCTGACCTCATCACATACGGCGGAGTCTCACACACACACACAAACAAACACACATACACACAACCATACATACACGTGGTGTAGTGGGGGAAGCGACAAGTGAATTGCCATTAAAAACAAATAAAACTTTTAAATCTTTCAGATTTTTTTTTATATACACATTATCCGGTGGGCATGGCTTAGTGGTAATGCATTCGATTACCATACCGAAGGTCGTGAGTTCAATTCTCGACAGATATCAAAATAAAAAAGTCTTTTTAATCGATTTTTATACATTATAAATAGTTATGCTCACTAATAGTGGACAAAAGTCGTCCCGTAAACAACACTCATTCATAGTTAATTCCTGTTAAAAATGGATGCTGCGTGAATATTAGGCTATTGTCTATGTAGATCAATACTTCACATGCAGTGCTATATATAACATGGTAAGCGTAATAGAATCCACAGATGAGATTTCTGGATCATTTCAATTTATTAAATTTCATTATTTTTTCCCTCACAGAAACATTACAAATTGAACAACTCAATTGGTTTCTGAAGTCTTCTTCGTAGTATTAATCCGGTGGATTGGTTTGCAGCAACAGAATCTTGCATCTCGATCTCCATTCCTCTCGGTCCTCCGCAACCCTTTTCAGCTCAGCATAAGCGCTTTACAGCAAAGCGCAACCCTTTTCAGCTCAGCATAAGCGCTTTACAGCATAAGCGCAATTTACAGCAAGTATTCGAGGACATGAATTTCTGAAGTACAATAAGAATTAATCATGACTAAAAAAATACAATACAAATATAGGTACTTATGATTAAGTACTAAGAACAATGCAACAAAGACAAGCAACAGAAGGTCCTAATGCTCATCAAACAGACGACGCCATCAAATCATTCCCCCAATGAAACTCGTGGAGTTCATTGATGTTGCGTGAATGCCGGGCTACAGTCTATGATGACAATATTCCACATGCAGCGCTTAGTCTGTGAAATGGTGTGCGTAATAGAATTCACAGAGGACATTTCTGCACCAACGGCTGTCGGCATTCTCCTGTATGTGTATGAAAACCTTGCGAGAGCCTTCGAAACCAATGACTCGTGTGTCAACCGCATCAGCTGGTGTTATCTGAGGTTTTTTCTTCAAAATTGTCATTCAAAAAGACGTGTGACGAATTAATAATTACGGGGAAGATGTCATTTTGTGGTTTGTACTTTGTACTAAAATATTCATAACGATAAACGAACAGTGGTTGAAACCAACTTGATTGAAGATATTGACATATTTAGTGCAATATTGCGTCAGATTCTGTGCTGGTGTGGACGGATACGAAATGTTGTACGTTTGATTTAGTGACAATAGTGCCGCGTTATTTGTATGTCATGATATACTAATAACATGGTTTTTATTGTCACAAATCCTAACTATTTGCGTTGCGTATTCCGACACTTGTTCTGAGTGTGAGGTCATTGACACTAAATGTGTCAATACATTTACATCGTCACACTTACGTTTGTACTTCAATGACGAATTAAAATTGTAATATATTTTGTAATGTCCTTGAAGGAAAAGAAATAAAAAATGTATAAAAATCTATATGATCATCCGATGTTATGAAAACGTTATAGGAGGGTTTACTGTATTTGAATGCATTACGGAAATTGAAGGGAAGTGTTCAGGAAGTTAGTGGATGATTTATGAGGCATTTTGCTAATGTTATAGCGCCGATTTATACTATATCTTATTTTATCAAAAAACTACTGCATACTTTATGTATCCTTGGCCTAAATATTGGCGTAAATCGACCTCTGACGTTCAAATATTATTTCATTTTAATATATTTAAATATTTTTCTATCAACCCTTTCGTTACGGCTCGGTGGAATACAAATTATCCTGTCAATACGGCGTGAATTTTCAAACCATTTTTTTTTGCTTTAAACTATTATTTGAAGCATAAATGTACTTAACTGACCTATTTTCATATATCACATTGGTTCTACTATCCTTTAGCTATCAGATGATGCGTTAAAAACTATTATATTTAACAAACGTTCATTATGTCACTCCATACATGTGGTGGCATTGACACATGTGGTTTACAGAAAAATCGCTCCTGTGACGAAACCTAACAATATTTATTTACATGCTTTACAGATTCCTGTAAAGAATACATGTAGGATAATAAAGGGAATGACTGCACTTTTAATTTCTTACCGTAGATGTCGCAATGAGTACTGGAAGTAGCAAAACGATATATCACGTCAACCGATGTAAAAGGTCGGGGAAAATTTGACGGCATATGCCGACAACCGATGCGAAAGGGTTCAGTATAACGTCGCACGTTTTGTATTCCTATTAGTTTTCAAGCACAAATTCCGATGACTTAAAGACAAACATGGGCTTGTTTATTGTCAATGAAAACAAGCAATTGTTGTAATTATTTGTTAATGTCAGAAGAAAATGTGATATTGTAAGTAATATACTAACTTGAATGTAATATATTTCACACAGTCATAATAAACATAGATATTTTAGCTTATTTTCCAATAGGCAATCTGTAAAGCACAATGTTTTAATGTTTAGGCTAACATCCTCCTTTCTCTCAGAAAGGTGTTACTCCGTCGCGCGATTGGGAGCAGATTGACAACACAGACTTTTTCAGAAGCACATTGACATATATTTACGTTGAAACTTTACCAAGCTTGTGGCCCGGACCTAGGCGCAGCAGTAGGCCGAGTCACAGTACAATATGCTCTCGCCGAAGGGCGGTAGGCAACTAACGATCTCCGCGCTCGGTATGGGCTCTCGCCCGCGCCACGAGCGGTGGTGTTTATAACTAATGCCAATATGGCGGACACATCCCTGTTTGACAAGCGAACAGAAATAGAGACGAAAGATTGTATATCGAGGTTTTCGGTACCAGTCAGCAAGGGCTATATCATGCTGATGTCAAGGCATAAAATTAAAATAATTAATTATTTCAAGGAATGTGACGTTGTGTCGTACACTACAGAGTGACGTAAAATGAATTAACATATCGGAAGAGGTTATAATTTTTGCAAATGGCGTCGCAAATCATATTTGACATTTGTGAACTAGAAAGCTGCAGTTTACAAACGATATACCCCGTCTTCTTCATCGTGTCAAATTATGTCAAGCGACGTCAAATTATTTCTGCCCAGTAACTGGCAACATTGATAGCCCGTATGTTGCGTAGCATTATGTCTTGAGGTGTGCAGCTTGTTGGGCACATGGAGCAGGAACTTAGGTGTGAGGGGGTCTGCAGGTCTCCACACTCGCACAATAGTGACTCTCCCTGCCGAAGAATTCCCCACCTCTCGATGTTGTCCTTTGTTCTACCAACTCCGGTTCTCAATCTGTTCAGGGATTTCTAGATCCGCCAGTCAAGGCTGTTACCTGTAGGGAAGCATGAAAATATCCTCCACGCGGTTGCCCCCTGAAACGGAATCTCGGACTTCCTCCTCCGGCCAATCTTTTCAACCCGGCGACAACAACAAAAAAAATGATCTGCGAAATTATTTGTTTATTTTTTGTCAGTCTTTTTTTTATTGATAACTCCATTATTGGACCGCTTTTGATTGTGAACGATAGTCGGTAGTTTTTGCACAGCAAGAGTAGAGCAGCTCGCCCTTGCCCTTGGTCCGCGACCCACTGCGGGAACATCTTCTTTTGATTCCCAGCGGAGTCTATTTTCGGGCCAATGTTTACTGACTCACGCCAGCCAGTGTGCAACTTGCTAGTCACGCCAACAACAGACACTTGCATACAAACGCCTTCCTTACAAATATCAGCCGATCTCAACCCGACGCGGAGGACTTGCAATTGGTTACAAGGTCGGTTCATGGAATACCACATTCATCATCTTCACCATATCCTCCGGCGGTCATAGCTCAGCGGTCAACGCTTTTGCTTTGCAAGCCAAATGTCGTGCGTTCGATCCCCGACGGAGATTAAAAAAAGGATTTTTAATCGATTTATGAGCTCTAAAATACCCCTGGTTGGTGTGAATTTGATCTATCACCCGTAAAATGCCTATGAATTTAAATTGGTTGTAGACGAAAGTCGTCCCGTGAAGACCACCCATTCATAGTAAATTCCTGTAATACTAAGGATGATGCGTGAATCTCGGGCTGTAGTCTATGACGTTAACGGATCAACACTCCCACATGCAGCGCTTAGTCATATGCACTATGGTAAGCGTCATATAATCCACAGATGATACTTCAGAATTACTATCACCATCTGTCGGTATTCTCCTGTATGTGTTTACATAAAAAAAAATACACAATATTCTACTCAGGTCATCTGCTCTCGAAACCCACTATACGGCTGCAATGGGTCTTGTGGAGATGCCAAGATTCACAGCCGTAGAGAAGAATGACAAACAAACACCATGCATTTTCTATTTTTCAAAATGCACCATTGAGCAGGACTCTGCAGACAACTGTTTTTGGACCACCGAATTAGATTATTTTCTTTCTCGTATACGAAATTCCTTTTTTTTTAATTCGCGAAGTTGTATGCTTTCAATGGCTGTTAAACACGCTAAATGGCGCAGCTTGCCCAAACTTTTACAGTAGTCTATTAATAGATGGCAGTTGACAGGAGCAGTGCCGCATTTAACCCTTTCGTTACGGCTCGGTGGAATACAAATTATACTATCAATACGGCGTGAATTTTTCAAACCATTTTTTTGTTTAAAACTAATATGTGAAGCATAAATGTACTTATCTGACCTATTTTCATATATCACATTGGTTCTTCTATCCTTTAGCTATCAGATGATGCATAAAAAACTATTATATTTAACAAACGTCTATTATGTAACTCCATACATGTGGTGGCATTGACACATGTTGTTTAAAGAAAAATCGCTCCTGTGACGAAACTTAACGATATTTATTTACATGCTTTACAGATTCCTGTAAATAATACATGTAGGTTGATAAAGGGAATGACTGAACTTCCAATTTCCTAATGTAGATGTCACAATGAGTGCTGAAAGTAGCAAAACGATATATCACGTCAATTGATGTCAACGGTCGGGGAATCTTTGACGGCATATGCCGACAACCGATGCGAAAGGGTTAAAGTTACCGACTTATCATGCTGCTCTCGTATATATTGAAATTTTCGCACGTTTAAGATGTGCAACTCTCGTTTATCGCCTTCATTTTTTGTAAGACATTTTACATTGTGGTAAATATTCTAATTAATGAATAGTAAACATGTTTTTCGGCAATTCCAAGGCGCCAGGTGTCGTGACATATTAGAGCCATATTAGGAAACGTGAAACCACCTGTCTATAAATGTCAAGACATGAAAACAGCAAAGCGTATTTTGGGTTATGCAAAAAAAGGAGACCGTACATGCCGCTTATAACAGGTCAATAACGTTAATAATTTCGCAAGTTTTCACGGCTAGATTTGCGAGATAATCGTGGCTTTTGTGTTGAGGCGTGTGCAGCGAGATTCTTCTTATATCCAATATTTTGATCGTTACAGGGTCTTCCAGAAACATTACAAATACAAATATTTAATGCGATTTTGAAATAGGATATAATAGAAACAATTTATACAATAATAATACAATAATTTAAAAAGTCCCGGAGCTTGCTAAACAGAAGACTCCACGAAATTACTTTGATAAATAAATTCGTGGAGCTCATGTCGAAACTGGGCTTCTCTCAAGTGGGATATATCAATATTCTAGGCGATATGGTTGAACAGTCTAACCACTCTCCCAAGAGGCATAGTCTCTGGCAGGTTAGTATTACCTCTAGGAAGAACAAACAATCTGTGCCTCCTTATCTTTAAATAATTGTCAGGGACAAACAAACCAATTTCAAACAAAATATCTGTATTTCTGAACATGCCGCGCACTAGCCGACAGAAATGCATACTCAAGCACACATCTCTTCTAGTTCTCAACTCATTGTATCCCAACATACCCCGTATAAAGTTAGATGGGTACAGCCACGGATAATATCCATACATCCTCATGTAAATGTCATATTCATCATCTATATCATTACAATATCCGTTCTCCTAAATAGAGTATATGGCTGTCTTGAAATGCCGCTTCAAAGCTATATCAGCTGCACGCAGTCTGCCTCATCCCATGTCAAATCTGCCTCACGTAGCTACGCCGAGTACATTCTATGTATTGTTCCCGATGGTCTTCCAAGACGGTTATCTTGATGATATGTATGATCGTGACCCCTGCAATGGCGGTCGAAATATCGAATATAAACAAATTCGCTACACACGGCTCAACTGATTATAAAAACACCCAAAATGTGTCTCCAACATGATTCTAAGGAGCGGCTCAATTCAAAGCGTCAGACGGCTTGCAACAAACGATGACCCATCCAATTTTTGGTCTACGTGCGATGCTGCTTGACTTTGGTGATCTAACAGACGATGTGCCATTGACAATTTATTCTGTTAGCGACGTCACATCACGCCACTTCAATTCCCAAAAATGATAATAAACCGACTTTATTAACATTCATTATTATTTATTCATACATTCAACGCTTCGCCATGAGAGGAGCAATTCAAATCGTATCAAATATAATTTATTGCGACATGTTTCCGTAGTTTTCAAGGCCGATGTTTTGATTCGTGATTTCGTCGCCCGTCTGTCGAGTCGAGCAAACTAGTTTGTCATCCCACCTACAGCGGCTCCCATCCTCCCGCAGAAGCCGCTTGCCTCTCTGAGTAAAAAGGTGGGTCTTGAGTCTGCTTCTGAAGGATCATCATCATCAGCCTGTGTCCGTCCACTGCTGAACGTAGGCCTCCCGCATGAGTCTCCATCCTCTTCGATCCTCCGCCTTCCGCATCCAGGTCACTCCCGCTATTCTTCTTATGTCGTCAGTCCATCTTGCAGGGGGTCGGCCAATGCTTCGTTTGCCAGTTCTTGGGCGCCATTCCAATACTTTTCTTCCCCATCGACCGTCGTCTCTTCGACAGATATGTCCTGCCCATTGCCACTTGAGTGTGCCTATTCGTTGGGTAGCATCCACTACTTGAGTTCTTCTGCGTATTTCCTCGTTTCGGATTCTATCTTTTAGCGACACTCCGAGCATGGATCTCTCCATAGCACGATGGGGGACTTTTATTTTATGGGTAAGACTTGCTGTCAGATTCCACGTCTCTGCGCCATAAGTTAATACAGGGAGGATGCATTGGTTAAACGCCTTAGTTTTAAGGCATTGCGGAATTTTCGCTTTAAAAATGTACTTGAGTTTTCCAAATGCTGTCTTTTGAGAAATTTTCTTCTGAAGGATGCCTCCGCTTTAAGCTCTCTTATGCTTTCCGGTAGCGAGTTCCAGGCCATTGGTGCCGCGTAGCTGAAAGCCCGATTGACAAAGACCGTGCTAGGACTACTTCCCGTCAGCTGCAGGGTGCTTCTATTTGCTCTAGCTGATCTGAGTGTCTCTTCACGCGCGCTTATTTCTAAAGGTTTGATGTTGCATTCTCGGTCAAACCCAGGGTTTTCAGATCCTTGTTTACAGTTGTAGTCCAGGTCGCATGTGGTCTTCCAGGTCTTCTTCTCAGGGTGGGTATGTCGAGGGCTCTCTTCACCATGTGGTCCTCATCTCTCTGTGTCACATGCCCATACCATCTTAGGCGGTTTTCCCTGCAGAAGTCACCGTCCCCCAACTGCGATAATAGAGACTCCACACGTGCCATCAGTGAAGCCGCTACTCCGAATGAGGCCTCCGAAGAGGACTCTCAGTTGGGCTGAGAACAGTGGCCTGCAGAAGAAATTCGCTGGAGCGTCTTTCGATTCCATGCGCAATATCTGAGAACCGCATTACGAACTGTTTTAACTTCTATGATTCAGATAAGTACACCCATGCTCGTAGCCATCCATTGTTTTTAATCCCAGTTGATACTTGTGAAGTTTCGAGCACTCAATTTAGTAAAACGGCAATGGCGCTCTTAAATGGCCTACCAGCACACCTCGATCCTTTTCTTACATCCTTTTTCTCTTTTGTCGATCGTATTGTTCTCCTAGATCTCCGTGATCTTTGAGACGTGTCATCTTCTTCTTTTATGTTATTTGTATTATTATAATTTTATTTTGTATTATCTACTGTATGTATTTCATATTTATGTATACTCTGTTTCTTATTATTTTGTGCCTTGGAACTTTGGCGATGGGAAATTTTTTTTTTTTGGTTTTTAAAATGGTTTGAAATTCCTTAAGTTTAGAAGAGTAACAAACCTGGCAATAATTGTAGAAAGTGAACCAACCTTACGTCTGTGTTCCACCGATTGCAGGTTAGCTTAACGAATTGCTTTTATTTGAACCTAATTGATAAACTAATTTAAATCTTTAAGGTATTTTATGTCTCAACACATAAGTGATTGCTGTATTCAAGGATAGGGCGGATTTGTCTTTTATACAGAAGATTAAGTTGTTTGTCTGATCTATAAAAGCTCCGAGGCCGGCTGTAGACTTGATCGATACATAATACTCATATTTAATTTGATCTGAGATTGATACTCCAAGGATATTGTGATGGAGCTTACATTCTGAACATGCCATGCACCAGCAGATTGTGCTACTTGCGTGTGCCATGCTAATTGGGTCTTATAGTCACCACAATCTTAAATTACTCTTATTTGTGACCTTTAAACGCCCAGCGGGTTCCTTACGGGACCGCAGATTTGCTATGTTCAATGCCCTACGGTCCCATACAGGAGTGCTAATGGTTCATTTCGCAATCGGATTACATTAATTTGTAATAATAGTATAAAAATAATTTCTTGGAAGAATCTATTGTGCGACGAAACATTACAAACATTGGCCTGCTAGGGCATTGAATGACGCAAATCTCCGGTCCCTTGCGGGACCGCTGGGCGGGTAAAGGTTAATCCGCGCTTATTATTATTGTATCACCTTGTATGTATATGTGCTTTCTGACGTAACCTGCGACAGCCAAGTCCGCCATCGAAGCTTTGCATACATTAACATAACATATATTTATAACGTCTCTGTTTATTGGCAACTTCGCATATTGGCCTTAGTATTGTTGACACACAGAATACACTACAAGATATAATAAATAAAGGCATACATTTTGTTGTGTGTTGTTGAGAAAATATATTTCATACAGATTATGTATGTTGCTGAGAAGAATGATTTCATACAAAATGTGTACCTGAGAAGATAGATCTCATACAGAGTATGTGAGTTCCTGAGAAGATAGAACTTATCTGTGTAGAAAATATATGTCATATTATTGACTGTTACCGAAATGAAAAGTTCAGTCAAGAACTTATAGAGCTATCACCATCATCGTGACTAAAGCCAGTAATATAACAAAACAAACAACGGCGGGTATAGCTCAAAGGTAAAAGCGTTTGCTTTGCAAGCCAAAGGTCGTGGGTTCGATCCCCGACGGAGATTAAAAAAAAGGGTTTTTTAATATATCTCTTAGCTCTAAAATACCCCCGGTTTGTGTGAATTTGATCCCTCACCCGTAAAATTCAAGTCATAGCCTATTAATTAAAATTGGTGGTAGGCGAAAGTCGCCCCGTGAAGACCACCCATTCATAGTAAATTCCTGTAATAATAAGGATGATGCGTGAATCTCGGGCTGTAGTCTATGACGTTGGCGGATCGACACTCCATGTGCAGCGCTTAGCCATATGCACTATGTTAAGCGTCATAGAATTCCGCAGATGAGACTTCAGAATTACTATCACCATCCGTCGGTATTCTCCTGTATGTGTTTACATAAAAAAACGCACGTTTCCCGCATGTAGCGTTCAATCACCCTGGCGGAACGACCTATAAGTGCACTGGTTTCGACTGTTTGTTCTCTCCTGTGTGTGATTTCATAAACAACGTATAAGTCTCTTCCTCGCCTTCTTTTTGTAATGAATATCAAATCTACCAAAATATTTGGTTTTTTAGTTTAAATCAGCTTAAAATCTTGAAACTACACCTAAGATATTCCTGCAAATCTAGCGAGCATGAACGAAAGCTATAATATACATATAAGTAATTAAATATACACATACTATACAATTCATTCAGAAAAAATATCGGCAGAAGCGGGATGCGAACCTGCGAGCCTTGGAACCAACCGTTGCTCTTGTTCATTACCCTAATCCACTCGACTATCTGCTGCCCGAACTGGTGCGTGGAATAAGTTGTATTTATACCATTATTACCATCATATACCGATAGATGTCTCTATAGTATATATTCGGAGTGTGTATATTATTTTTTATTATTCAATCAGTCAACATTTATTCATGGGCTTTTTATAATAATATTATAATAAATATTTAAATCCATGCCATAATATATAACAATAAGAAAGTTCTGGAACGTTGTTCTATTACTTTATTCATTTAAAAGGCTTTAGTAATAGCAAGTTATCGTATTGAATATGATCGCTTTGAGTCACAGCTTCTCTACCAGACCATACTTGGGCATCGCACACCAGCTGGAAGTTGTCTGACTGTACACTACTGACTACCATACTGTTAGCTGCTACGTCTAGCTGGAACCACGCTGACTGTACTTTGTAAACACATACAGAACAATACCGACAGACGGCGATAATGATTCTGAAGTCTCACCTGTGGAATTCTATGTCGCTTACCATGCTGCACATGGCTAAGCGCTGCATGTGGAGTGTTGATCCGCCAACTTTATAGACTCGTTTGGTAAGTACCATCCCTGTCATTCCCTGTTTTTGGAGACCCAGATGGGGACTAGTTACTCGACGCACGCAAAAAGCTACTTGTTAGAGAGTGGCTGAAGGCCTTCCCATGATTCTAGATGCCTCAGTTAGATGTCAAATAGACCTCAGTCTAAGGCTGCGAAATTAGTATAGTACAGCGAGTCTCGAATTGCCTTCTTTGGTAACACGTTGCTAACCACGAAATACGTGGGAATGGATAAGGAAATGGTGAGGTTGGGAAATGAATTCTGCAGATAACAGACATCAGTTAGTCATTACTTGCGTCTGCACTCTTGCAGACGGACGCGCAGAAGCGCTCAAAAGCAGCGTAATAATGTTATAGACTACAGCCCAACATTCACGCATCATCCTTATTATTACAGGAATTCACTATGAATGGGTGGTCTTCGCGGGACCACTCGTGTACCGCCAATTTTGAATAACAGACTATCATTGGCATTTATGACTGGTGAGGGATCAAATTCACACCAACCGGGGGTCAAATTTAAGAGATCAGAAATCGATTAAAATTATATATGTTTAATCTCCGTCGGGCATCGAACCCACGTCCTTCGGCTTACCAAGCAAACGCTTTAACCACAACCAGCCGGCATAGCGGTTATACCGGCGACTGTACTTGAAGGTACTCTGTTAGCAATAGCCTGCAATACTACCTACTAACTAGCTTTACTGTTGTCTCATTCATGACTATGACATAATACTTGATTTCTAGCAACACTGTGAACAAAACATCCCAAGAAATTTTAATTTCGCGGGGTTAGGGTTTGAATTCATATTTTTATGCTGGCGCTACTGCCACTGACATCTGTGCCAAATTCCACATCAAAATATTCATTCGTGTTTGAGATACCCGTCCATTTGTAAATTGCTAAAAGTGATAGTATATGTTTTATTACATTAGTGATAGAGAGAGTATCAGGTACAAGAAGAGAATTCGTTCCTGACGTGAATTTTTAGTTACTTCTAGTTTGTCAAAAAAATGAGTATTTTCGTTATTTTTCCAGTTTTTTTTTCGCAAAGAAATACTAACATCCTCCTCTCTCAATAAGGGGATTTATTACGTCGCGTGAGGGCAGGATGAGGAGCAGGTCAGCAAACAAACACTATATTTCAGAAGCACATTGATTATATTTACGTTAAAACCATTACAAGCTATCGACCACGCGGGATGACATACCGCGCGGCCGCAATGCAACTTTCTCTCGCTAACGGGTGGGGACCGACTGCCGTGATGGGCTTACAGGCGCTGCGGCGCAAGCCCAGCGCTCGAGTGGCCATCTCTAGAACTAACACACTCGTAAGCAGAACCGTCCAAAATGACAACACGGCGCACCTAAATGCACGACAAGCGGCCAGAAATGAGAGACGAAAGATCGTATATCGAGGTTTTCGGCATCAGCTTAAAGGAACTATATCAAGCTGATATCAATATATATGATAACATTATTTAGATGTTATTGTAAATACTTGTTAAAACAAAGTTTTGGTGTGAAGAGTGTCCTTGATATGACATAATTGTGTGACACAAAACTCGTAAAAGCCGCGAGTGATGACAGTGTTGGCCATCTTGCGGTCATAGCTTATCATATATTATAACCAACGATGACCATCACTGACTCCCGCAGTGCAGTCATAGTCTATTGATAACCAACATTGTCGTAATTATCATCTCTCTCACTCTGCGGTTATACTGGCTTACAATTATTTCGCAGTTCAACGAATTACTTTATGAAGTCATTTACTTATAAATTAACCATAACCTTCACCTATTAAACCAACCACAATACCCCAATATCAACGTTTTCTTCTTAAATATATATGGTGACATCAGCATGATGTAGTCCTTGCTGACTGTTACCGAAAACCTCGCACAATCTTTCGTCTCTTATTCCTGGTCGCTTGTCGTGCATTTATGTGCGCCATGCTGTCATTTTGTCCGCTAACGGGTGTGGCAGTTATAAACACCACCGCTCGTGGCGCAAGCGAATGCCGAGACCGAGCGCGGAGATCGGCAGTCGGTCCCCACCCGTTAGCGAGAGAAGGACGCATTACGGCCACAGCGGCATGTCATCCCGCTTGGCCGGAAGCTTGTAAAGTTTTAAGTAAATATAATCAATGTGCTTCAAAAAGAAAGTGTTTGTTTGCTGACCTGCTCATCATCCTGGCATCACGCGACGGAATAACACCTTTTTTCTGAGAGGAGGATGTTAATGGTAACTTACTTGTTACGGTAATCCTTTTCCACATCTGACATCATCTTGTTGTATAAATTTCTTTGAATTTTATTTTACTTGCTATTTTTTTTAGTATCGTTGTCCTTGGCTTTAAAATGGTTTAGAACTACTGTGTTTCTCGTAATTTATACAAAGCCGAGATGGACGGCTTTTAAGATATCACGTTATTTGAAATATCAAAACATACCTGAATGCAAATGTCCGGCTTCATAGAAATATTTCGACCGAAATGTATAATTTGACTGAGCAAATATTACAAGCATCATCATCTTTAACCCTTTACGTGCGAAATAAGATTTCGTAAAAAGTCACGAAATAAGTCAATTAGTCAATGAAAAATAAAGTTGAATATTTAAGGACGATTTTTTTATGTGTTTCTTTCAGGGCGTGGGATAAATTCGATCTTCGCACTTAAGAGCAATGCAAATTGGTGCGGATATATCTGCACCTCGCACGGAAAGGGTTAAACTCACATTCAATAGGAATGCTGCTAAAGTTCTAGAACCAGAAGTGTCTGCCCACACGACAAAACATTTATATATGGAGCGTGTGGCAACCGAACTATTTCCATTGAATTATAATTCATTTTTCCGGCGGGTATGACTTAATGGTAAAGCGTTTGCTCACCATACCGAAGGTTGTGGATTCGATCCCAGACGGAGAATTATAAAAAAATGTTTTTTAATCGATTTCTAAGCTCTATAAATACTCCCGTTTGGTGTGAATTTGATCCTTCACGTAAAATGCCAGTTGCAGCCTATTAATCAAAATTGGCGGTCGTCCCGTGAAGACCACCCATTCATGTTGTAAAAGAATTGTTGTTGTTCATTGTGAATTCCTGTGATAATAAGGGTGATGCATGAATGTCGGGCTGTAGTCGATGACTAAGGGGGATCAATACTCAACAAAAATTTTTATGTTATCGCATGCAGGAGAGCACTTGCGGTCAAGACCAGTGCAATCTATGACGCTCAGCCAGGGAGGCTGGACACACGCTTCCCGCTGCATGCGGGAAACGTGTGTTGTGTTCGTGTTTGTATGTGGGTTGGGGAGATTGCAAGTGTATATTTATCTGTTTCTTGAAGATATTGTAGGAAGGGGGAAACACAGACGATGGTAGAGCATTCCAAAGCTTACCGGTGGCATTAAACTTTGGAAAGTGCCAGTTCTTGGTCGACACATCAATTGTATATGGATTTTCGGCAAGTGGAAGACGAGTTTGTCGGTTGTGGGTGGGTGCAGGAGGAGTTAGTTCTTTAAGTTCCGAAGAGCAGCGACCGTGGTAATAACGGTAGAAAACACTAAGAGAACCAATGTTACGCCTGTGTTCCATTGATTGCAGGTTAGACGTAAGAGTGTCATTGTTTATCAAACGAAACATGATCAGCGTATAGCCTAAAATGATAAGCGTCATAGAATCCTCAGATGAAAAATTTAAGAATGACGATCACCATCTGTCGGCATTCTCCTGTACGTGCTTACATAAAAAGAAGAGTGTTTGGTTAGATATGTCGTGAGTTCTCGTGGGCGGAGTGGGAGGCGGAGGCTGCAGGTGGGCGGAACTCAGAGGAGCGGAAACGACGACCTTGTATGAAGAACTCTTTAGCGCCTTTATTTTATCTAATCATTATTCTTCACATTCAAATAATATACATATATATATTCATTTTTTCTCTCCAAGAAATGTCAAGTTTCTTTGTTTGCCTTGCGTATTATTTTTTCATATAAAGTTTTATCTATTTCACAGTCTTGCCCAGTTGAAACATATGGCATGGTTATTCGGCATCAAATATCATTTACCAACGACATATACTGCGGATCACATTCGATCATCAATATAAAATTATGTACTTTGATTAGTTTACCGCGTGTTGTTGGTTAGGTCATCTTTTAACACTATCCAGTCCGCGCGTTACGCGATTAAGCTTACGCTGGAGGCCGACTTTTTTTTTAAAGATTTGCTTAATCTATCGTCATGTGTTCAAATAAAATTAAATATGACCCTCACTGAAAAGGTTTGAGATCTTTGAATTATGGTCGAAAGTAAAAACACATATGTTGTGTGATCGGCCACTAACGTTTGAAAAAACATCACAAGCTGTGTATAGTCGGCCACTAAGCGTTGGCGGAACGATCACACACATGTTGCGTGACCCGCCTTTAACATTCGGCCTAGTGATAACACACATATTGTGTAATCGGACTGGATAGTGTTAAAGCAAGGGATGAGATACTCACCTATTTAATATTAAAAAGGATGTCAAAAGTGAATGCTAAAAATATAAATATCTTTCAAAATTTTGCTTTGCGAGCGTCTTTTGTGAAGTTTCCTATCCGGAAATCAATCTTCCTCGTAGTATCAATGCGGTGAATTGGTTTGCAGCAAAAGAATCTTGCATCTCGATTTCCACTCCTCTCGGTCCTCCGCAACCCTCTTCAGCTCAGCATAAGAGCTACAACTCATGACCTCGAACACTTGCTGCATCAATACGAGATGACAAAGAGGCGGGCAAAACGTAATAAAAAATGAAAAATACGCTAAGTAGAATTTACTGAAGTGGTTTATTGAATGACTCGATACAACATTAGATTTATAGCTCAGCAAATATTATCGCTATAAACAGTTATGTCCATGCTCACGTCATGTTTCTTCTACCTATTTCACAATTATTGAATAACTTGACCTGCTGTAATGGCCGGTGATTCCCCGCGCCCTCGGCTCCGCAGCTCTCTGCTCTGCGCCTCCCACGCCACCCACTCAACAGTGCCAGCTGTTCTACGTCTCCCACCTTTGATTATTGAACCACTCCGCACCAACTGGACACATTCCTTGCGTTAAGCTGTGATTCTTCTTCCATATCTGCTCAATATCTGGAGCCAACGGTTGCCACCAATGCCATTTATACTTTTATGTCGGTTACCATGATCCCAAGTCGTCTTTGCTACGTAGCTTCATCGAGAACGCTATATCAATAATTCTAAATACCATTTTAACCCTTTCATACACGGCTAGCTTTTAATACAAATTATACTTCTTAGGTTTTTACGGCCAGATTTGATATTGTGGCTTTTGGGTTTAGCCGTGTGTGGCAAATTTCTTCTCTCGATATTTCGACCGCCATTGCAGGGGTCTTCTTCAGGGTTAACCTACAAAGTCATCAACCCTGTGCAATGGCGGTCGAAATATCGGAGAAAAGAAATTCGCCACAAAAGGCTAAGCCCAAAAGCCACAATATCACAAATTATAATGTCAATCATAAAACTTGTATTTGAAGCATAAATGTACTTATCTGGTCTATTTTCATCTATCACATCGGTTCTTGTATCCTTTAGCTATAGATGATGCATAAAAAACTATTCTAAGAAAGTAGCAAAACGATATTTTTTATTTTTATATGTAATCGCATGCAGGAGAGCACAACCGGTCAAAAACAGTGCACTCTATGACGCTCAGCCAGGGAGGATGGACGCTGCATGCGGGAAACGTGTGTTGTGTTCATGGAGATTGCAAGTGTATATTTATCTGTTTCTTGAAGAGATTCAATTGTAGGAAGGAGGAAACACAGACGCTGGAAGAGCATTCCATAGCTTAACGGTGGCATTTTTTTACATTACCGATGAGTCGTTGAACGAATTGTATGGGAACGAAATGCGGCGGAATCAGAAAATTCACTCCACAGAGTTTTTATTTTTATATCTTACGTAAATTAATCATATGTTTTTATCGCCTTTCTGCTTATAGCTTATATCATTTAATGTGTATGCTTATGACACGTACAAATATATAGCAAATATGTACCACGTAATGTGACATTTCTTTTATCGACGAATCCGAGAAAAATACATGTTGGACGTGAGAGTATGATGATATTTGCATATGCAACATCTGCTGATTTAACTGACTATTTTCTTATCCACTAAATTCATCATCAGCCTGTGTCCGCCCACTGTTGAACGTAGGCCTCCCGCATGAGTCTCCATCCTCTTCGATCCTCCGCCTTCCGCATCCAGGTCACTCCCGCTATTCTTCTTATGTCGTCACTCCATCTTGCAAGGGGTCGTTTCCAATGCTTCTTTTGCCAGTTCTTGGACGCCATTCCAATACTATTCTTCCCCATCGACCGTCGTCTCTTCGACAGATATGTCCTGCCCATTGCCACTTCGTTGCACATGTGCCTATTCGTTGGGTAGCATCCACTACTTGAGTTCTTCTGCGTATTTCCTCGTTTCGGATTCTATCTTTTAGCGACACTCATAGCATGGATCTCTCCGTAGCACGCTGGGTGACCTTTATTTAATGGATAAGACTTGCTGTCAGATTCCACGTCTCTGCGCCATAAGTTAATACAGGGAGGATGCATTGGTTAAACACCTTAATTTTAAGACATTGCGGAATTTTCGCTTTAAAAATATACTTTAGTTTTACAAATGCTGCCCATCCCAGTTGTAGCGCCTGTCTCATTTCTTTTGAGAAGTTACTTCGTCCTAGTTGTATTACTTGTCCCAGATAGGTATAGTCGTTCGCAATCTCTATTTGTTATCCTCCAATGGTAATCGGGTCAAAAGTCTGGGAAATATGACTATTTATCATGGCTTTAGTTTTATCCATGTTCATTTTCAGACCAATTTTGTTCGACGGTTCATTGAGGTCGTTGAGCATGTCTTGAAGCTTGTCAGGTGATTCGGTTATTAGCACTATGTCATCAGCAAATCGGAGGTGAGAAACGTACTCTCCTTTTATCCACTAAATGACTGAACTCCTACTACGAATCCATATGTAGCATTGCGCTATTACAAGATGTTTGTTTTTTGCGCTATTTGACTGTACTATAAGCATGAATCTGTGCGTAATCTTGCGGTGTTATATGATGCTTAATGTAAGCCTTGTCTGGCGGCCGTGGTCGGCGTGGGGCTTCCTTATTTGGTCACTGGGCGGCCTCAACCAACAAAAAGCAACTCCTTGCATAATCATAACAAGCAAGACGGGCTTCCAACCTAGCCACTCCGCGGCCAAACTTCTTTACACACGTAATTTGTAATTTTATATTGGGATGGGTCACCACATTTTTAACGAAAACAAATACAGCTCGGATTGCTTTGGGGGTATGTCGGGAACTATTTATGTTCCCAAGTGGAACTTTCATGTGTAGATATGTCTTAGAACGAAGAATGAAAAGTAGCAGCTGACATAACTAAATGGCGGGTTGAGGGTAGAAACTGTAGAGGGCGTCCTAGACGGGAGTATTTGCAGCAAGTGTTCGAGGACATGAATTGTAGCTCTTATGCTGAGCTGAAAAGGGTTGCGGAGGACCGAGAGGAATGGAGATCGAGATGCAAGATTCTGTTGCTGCAAACTAATCCACCGGATTGATACTACGAAGAAGACGGCATCAGCCTAAAAGAGCTATACCAAGCTGATATCACTTGAACGGCCGTCATAGCTCAATGGTCAAAGCGTTTGCTTTGCAAGCCAAAGGTCGTGGGTTCGATCCCCGACGTAGATTAAAATAAAAAGGATTTTTAATTGATTTATGAGCTCTTAAATATCCCCGGTTGGTGTGAATTTGATCACCCGTAAAATACCAGTCATAGCCTATTAATTAAAATTAGTGGTAGATGAAATTCGTCCCGTGAAGACCACACAATTCATAGTAAATTCCTGTAATAATAAAGGATGATGCGTGAATCTCGGGCTGTAGTCTATGACGCTGGCGGATCAACACTCCACATGTAGCGTTTAGTCATATACTCCATGGTAAGCGTTATAGAATTCCACAGATGAAACTTCCGAATTACTATCACCGTCTGTCGGTATTCTCCTGTATGTGTTTACAAAAATAAAAAAAAATAAAAACTGTCAACTCTGTCGTGAGCTTATCGTATAATTAATGATTGATTATATAACAACAATAAAATTCCTTATATATATACACTTGTCACTTTAAAAGGTACACTTACTATGCGATTAGATATATAGATAAGTAAATATATATTTTATCACATAAGTACAATTACTCTGAATATATACATACATATATATTATTTTAGATAAACTACTTAGAATTGATAGTAAATACGATTAATATTAACGATAAGTTCCAAAATTTAAGTACATCATACAGTCGCTACGCGGCCTAATGTAAAATAATAAACTCAAAGTTATTTATATTTTTGAATTCATTTTAACCCTTTCGTTACGGCTCGGTGGAATACAAATTATGCTATCAATACGACGTGAATTTTTCAAACTATTTTTTTTTTGCTTTAAAATAGTATTTGAAGCATAAATGTACTCATCTGACCTATTTTCATATATCACATTGGTTCTTCTATCCTTTAGCTATCAGATGTTGCATAAAAAACTATTATATTTAACAAACGTTCATCATGTAACTCCATACATTTGGTGGCATTCACACATGTGGTTTACATAAAAATCGCTCCTGTGACGAAACCTTACGATATTTATTTACACGCTTTACAGATTCCTGTAAATAATACATGTAGGTTGATAAAGGGAATGACTGCACCTGCATTTTTTTACCATAGATGTCACAATGAGTACTGAAAGTAGAAAAACGATATATCGCGTCAACCGATGTCTACGGTCAGGGAATCTTTGACGGCATATGCCGATAACCGATGCGAAAGGGTTAAATTAACCTTTATATTGGAATATGTAGAATACTTGTGCATTATTCTCACAGCTGTAGTTAGATATTTAGCACGACACTAGTGATGTATGGTCCTAGCATACTAAACACATCTAAACACTCCCACTGGTGCTTAGTAGGTGATCTACATACGCTGTATTTGGAAAGTTACGCATTTATCATTCACGCTGCCATTTCCGCTCCCATATGGCCATCAGGAAGAGGTCTGCCACTTGCTTATAATGCATCTGTTTAAAGATAACTAATCATACAATTGTCTTTAACCCTTTCGCGTCGGTTGTCGGCATATGCCGTCAAAGATTCCGCGACTGTTCACATTGGTTGACGTGATATATTGTTTTGCTACTTTCAGCATTGTGACATCTACGGTAGGAACTTGGAACTGCAGTCATTCCCTTTATCAACCTACATGTATTCTTTACAGGAATCTGTAAAGCATGTAAATAAATATTGTTAGGTTTCGTCACAGGAGCGATTTTTATGTAAACCACATGTGTCAATGTCACCAAATGTATGGAGTTACATGATGAACGTTTGTCAAATATAATTGTTTTTTATCCATCATCTGACAGCTAAAGAACACAAGAACCAATGTGATATATGTAAATAGGTCATATACCTGTAAGTACATTTATGCTTCAAATACCGGTTTTAAGCAAAAAAAATAGTTTGAAAAATTCACGCTATATTGACAGTATAATTTGTATTCCAACGAGCCGTAATTAAAGGGTTAAGAAAATTAATAATTGAGCAGTTTTTCAAATAAATAATTGTACATTAAAGTCTAACCTTAAATCCTTGGAACATAAGATAGGTTCACTTATTAGTTTCTACCACAAAACTATAAGCTTTGTTTCTCTGAATTCAAAACAATTCATTCTTACTGCAACTACCCACAAACGACAAACTCGTCTCATACCTGCATAACATCTATTCACAATTGATGTATGTTACAAAGAACTTGCATTTTCCTAAATTCCTTCCTAAATGCCATTCATAGTAAATTCCTGTAATAATAAAGGTGATGCGTGAATCTCGGGCTGTAGTCTATGACGTTGGCGGATCAAAATCCACATGCAGCGTTTAACCGTATACACCATGGTAAACGTCATGGAATTCCACATATGGGACTTCAGAATTACTATCACCATCTGTCGGTATTGTCCTGTATGTGTTTACATAAAAAAAAAACTGTTGAGCTTCGGAATGATCTTCCATTATCAGTGTTTCCTCCTTTATACAATCTGGATCTCAAGAAACAGATCAATACTATATACACTTGTAATCTTCCCAATCCACACACAAATTCAACACACGTTTCCCAGATGCAGCGTTTAATATAATTGACTGATCGTCGTAGCCCACTGGTCTCGACCGGTTGTGCTATATACGTATATATAACGACACAAATTAATGCTAAATACACTTTCAAGTACTCTATAAACAGTACATCATACAATGCCATGTATTAGTACTAACTGTTGCTACTTCAGTGCAGTGATCGTCAACCCATCGTCAGCAAATGGCAGGCTGTACCCATCTAACTTTATACGGGGTGTGTTGGGATACAATGAGTTGAGAACTAGAAGAGATGTGTGCTTGAGTATGCATTTCTTTCGCCTAGTGCGCGGCGTGTAAGGAAATACAGATATTTTGTTGGAAATCGGTTTGTTTGTCCCTGACTATTATTTAAGGATAAGGAGACACAGATTTTTTTGTTCTTCCTAGAGGTAATACTAACCTGCCAGAGACTATGCATCTTGCGAGAGTGATCAGAATGTTCAAATGCCTGTTGGATTCATCATCAAGTATAACTCTGGATACACTGCCAGCAATAAAATAATATATTATTACACAACATGGAAACAGAAAACTAATCGAGTGACAAGCGTGGCTGGTGTTGCTATATTAGAAAAAAAATACTTGAATGGTAGGCATTTATTGATAAATTAAAATAATATTTTTTAATGTATCATTCATCATCAGCCTGTGTCCGTACACTCTTCGATCATCCGCTTTCCGCATCCAGGTCACTCCCGCTATTCTTCTTATGTCGTCAGTCCATCTTGTAGGTTCGGCCATTCCAATACTTTTCTTCCCCATCGACCGTCGTCTCTTCGACAGATACGTCCTGCCCATTGCCACTTCAGTGTGCCTATTCGTTGGGTAGCCTCCACTACTTGAGTTTTTCTGCGTATTTCGTCGTTTCGGATTCAACTCGTATCTTTAGAGACACTCGTCTCATGGATCTCTCCATAGCACGCTGGGTGACCTTTATTTTATGGGTAAGATTTGCTATTAGATTCCACGTCTCTGCGCCATAAGTTAATACAGGGAGTATGCATTGGTTAAACGCCTTAGTTTTAAGACATTGCGGAATTTTCGCTTTAAAAATGTACTTGAGTTTTCCAAATGCTGCCCATCCCAGTTTTATACGCATGTCGATTTCTTTTGAGAAGTTACTTCATCCTAGTTGTATTACTTGTCCCAGATAGGTATAGTCGTTTACAACCTCTATTTGTGTTCCTCCAATGGAAAGAGGGTCAAAAGTCTGGGAAATATGACATATTTAATATCGGGATAATATTTGTTGAGGCGACCATAATTTTTAGACAAAAGATCGATAAAAATGATAAAACAGGCAACAGTTTATGCGGTAATGAGTAACGTTATTTATTACGTGTGTTTGGCGGGACTATTCAAAATGAACGGGATAACGAAATAACGGGGTTCTACTTTATTTACATCTTATTTATTTATCGATTTCTGAGCTCTAAAATACCCCCGGTTGGTGTGAATTTGATCCATCACCCGTAAAATGACAGTCATAGCCTATTAATTCAAATTGGTGGTAGACGAAAGTCGTCCCGTGAAGACAACCTATTCACAGTAAATTCCTGTAATAATAAAGGTGATGCGTGTATCTCGGGCTGTAGTCTATGACGTTGGCGGATCAACACTCCACATGCAGCGTTTAGCCGTATACACCATGGTAAGCGTCATGGAATTCCACATATGGGTCTTCAGAATTACTATCACCGTCTGTCGGTATTCTCCTGTATACATAAAAAAAGTTCGCGAGCAATAAGTTGACGACAGCTATTTAAATGCGAGGAAATGCCCCGATCACGTAATCCACTAATGTACCGACACAAGTAGGTGATATTTATGCTCATTGAAATTAGCGCGATGCTGGAAGTGATGTCATACACCGTGCCCTTGACCCGCCCGGGCTATCGCACACGGCGCAACACTAAATGACAACTATCTACTAGCATTAAGCTATCGCTGTGCGTAACAAAAATTAATAGAAATTTCCCGTATTTTTTTTGTGTAAAATAATTTTACATTTATTAAATTTAATTACGTGTATTATTTTATTTTTCGTACCTTTTTACTGCAATATTATAATATGTTATTATTTTTTATGTAAACACGTACAGGAGAATACCTGCAGATGGTGATAGTGATTCTGAAGTCTCATCTGTGGATTTCTATAACGCTAACCATGCTGCATATGGCTAAACGCTGCATGTGTAGTGTTGATCCGTCAACGTCATAGACTACAGTCCGACATTCTCGCATGATCTTTATTATTACACGAATTCACTGTGAATGGGTGGTTTTCACGGCATGACTACAGTATACTACCGATTTTGATTTTATAGGCTATGACAGGCATTTTACGGGTGAAGGATCAAATTCACACTTTAGCTTAGCTACCTGACATTATAAATCGTTGTTATTTTAATCTCCGTCGGGGATCGAACCCACGACCTTCAGCTTGCCAAGCAAACGCTTTAACCACTGAGCTACACACGGCGGCAATATGTAATGTGGCGAGAACCACAGCGGCTGACTGAGCTTTGTAACGACCATATGCTCTAGTTACTAGAGCGGACATGGTGATGCTGATGATGATAGTGTTCTCTGTTTCGCGGTTTCCGTCAGCCACCTTTAGTTGGCCGACGTCCTCGTGCACTTGTCTCGCTGGTGTATTTCTGGCGTATTGTCGACCGTTCACATAAACGTCTATTTGTGTTTCGTGACTAATGTTTACAGAGCCGAGCAAATGCCGGCTGGGCGCTTAAATATCCCACTGACAGATCACTGAAAGTCTTGCTCATCTTACATGCATCTAACCAAAAACAAAGTGGAATAACTTTTCTGTCTCATATTTATCCGTTTCTTTAACAGATCCAGATTGTATGAAGATGTAAACAAAGATACTTAAAGAACATTACAGAGCTTCCTTTGGAAAATGACAGTTCTTGGTCGACACATATTAATTAACCGTATATGGATTTTCGGCAAGTATAAGACGAGTTGCTCGTTTGTAGGCGGGCCTAGTAAGGGAAGCCATTGAAATCAAATACATCCCATCCCATCAACATCATCAGGGATGACGGTTTGATTCTCAAAACAGCATGGCTTCCATCTCTAGCACATACTCAAAAACCTGTACAGGCAAGCAAGGACAACCACAGTCCGACATGACGTTCGTGGAGGTACGCTTCTTGGAACATTCCCACCGTACACGATTCTCCGATATAAAGCTCGTGGAGGTAGGTACGTTAGGCTAACGGCTAAACTACCTCCAGACACCAACTCATCACTAAGTCATCAACCCTGAAGAAGACCCCTGCAATGGCGGTCGAAATATTGGAAAGAAGTAATTTGCCACACACGGCTAAACCTAAAAGCCACAATATCAAAGTATGTTTTATTTATAATTTTAGAATTAATTTTAATTAATAAATTTAAAATATTTAGTTTTGATTCACAATTTATGATTTTCATTCATGAATCAATTTGATTCACATAAATTGTGAATCAAAACTAAATATTTTTAATTTATTATTTTTTTAATTAAAATTAATTCTAAAATTATAATTATGCAGTTTCACCAAGTATTGTCAGTTGATAACCTTAATGTCATGTTTTATTTGAAACATATCTCAAAGTGAATGCTAAACATATAAATAATATATATGTTGTTCAAAAATATATAAGTCCGTTTGCCGGCGGGTATAGCTCAATGGTCAAAGCGTTTGCTTTGCAAGTCAAATGTCGTGGGTTCAATCCCCGACGGAGATTAAAAAAAAAACTATTTCTAAGCTCTGAAATACCCCCGGTTGGTGTGAATTTGATCCCTCACCCGTAAAATGCCAGTCATAGCCTATTAATTAAATTTGTTGGTAGACGAAAGTCGTCTCGTGAAAACCACCTATTCATAGTAAATTCGTGTAATAATAAATTTGATGATGCGTGAATCTCGGGCTGCAGTCTATGACGTTGTCGGATCAACACTACGTGCAGCGCTTAGCCATATGCACCATGGAAAGCGTCGAAGATGAGAATTCAGAATTACTATCACTCTCCTGTATGTGTTAACATAAAAAAAAAAAAAAATTTTAGGGACTTATTCGGATCACTTCGACTAATATCGTTGTAATATTTGTTAAAAAACAAATTTCCAAACCTCTCGCGTTTATCATAAATAAAAGCCTACAAACTGGAATTTTTCCAAATGTTTATAAACAAACAAATATCACACCTATTTTCAAGTCTGGCGACCCTGACGATATTACAAACTACAGACCAATATCAATAATTTCAAACATAGCAAAAATATTCGAAAAAATTGTTAAAATTAGATTAAATAAATTCATTAATTCTAATAATCTAATTAATGAAAACCAATTCGGATTCATGGAAAACAGAAACACCCAAGATGCCATTGCTAAACTTTCAAGCTATATACTTGACTCATTAGATAAATCAAATAAATGTCTAGGTATATTCATAGATTTAAAAAAGGCATTCGACAGCATATCCCACCCAAAACTAATTTCAAAATTAAAACACATTGGAATTAGTGATAGCACATTGGAATGGATAAAAAGTTATCTATATCAACGACCTCAAGTAGTTAAAATTAATAAAATACCGAGTCAAAAAGAAAGTAGTGAATTTGGAATACCGCAAGGAACGGTATTGGGACCACTACTTTTTATTATCTATGTTAATGATATATTCAAACTGAATATTAACGGTAAAATAATATCATATGCTGACGACACAGCAATAATAATTGAGAGTAATAACTGGAAGGAAGCAATAAAATTAGCCAACGATGACATTAACTGTCTCAAAAGGTGGTTTGACATTAATCTACTTACATTAAATGCAGAAAAGACATATCTAATCCCATTCTCCATAAACAAAAATAAAATAAAAACACCTATTACTAAATTATTTATACATTGCCCTGGATGTAATAATTCTAACTGTGAAAAAACTGCTCAATGATCAAATCCACAGAAAAAATAAAATACCTGGGTATATTAATTGACAGTAACTTAAAATGGAACATGCACACAGCCGAACTAGTGAAACGTATACGCAAATGCATCTACATATTCATTAGACTCAGAAACATCCTATCTAGAGCAGATTTAAAAATGGTTTACTACTCCATTGTCCAATCTCAACTGCAATATGGCATTGTCGGCTGGGGAGGAACATACCTAAATATCACCAACCCCATTAGAACTGTACAAAAACTTATCATCAAAATCATATTAAAAAACCTCCCACATACCCAACAGAAAGCCTATTCAATGAATTTAAAGTGCCAACGGTAGATTCATTATACCAAAAATACACTGTTCTACAGACAATAAAAAGAAAGGAGAATTGAAAACTGGAACACTCATCACTCTGCTAGGTATATACATAATCTACTAATACCAAAATTTAACACACAACATGCAAAGAATGGTTACAAATACAACGGAATAGTGAATTTCAACAATCTTCCTCCGGAAATAAAAGCGATCAGTGACATGAAAATAATGAATAAAAGGGGAAAACGGTTCTTCAAAAATAAAAAATCAGATCTGACGTAATTGTACAAAAATGAGAAATAAATGATATATATGTATAATTATAATGTTACTATTATTAAAATGATACTAATGTAAACCTCTCTGTATATGATTCAAGCTAGGTACTAAGTAGTAATTGTATGTATATGATCCAAGCATAATAAGTATAGAATTTATATAAATTGTATAAAATATTTATATTGTTAAAAAGTATTGATTATATTAAGTTCATTACAATGTGTCTGGTGGAAATTGAGACTTACATGGGTCGAGGCTATTAAAGAATCGAAATATTTATGTAAATGATGCTGAAATTGTCACTTCGACTATAAAAAATTTATAAATATGAATGATATTATTTTATATTCTAAAAAAAAAAAAAAAAAATGTTATTATGTCAAAATGTAAAAAATAATAATATAAATTAAGCAACACTTAAATCAAAGATGAATCCCACCCACACACAAGATCTACCTTTAAGTGGCGTGGAATGCGAATTTCAAAAAAAAAAAAAAAAAATAAAAATAAAAAAAAAAAAAAAAAAAAAAAAAATGTAATACTATCAAAAAAATCTTTAATGTATCCTATTATATTTGATTAAATAAAAAAAAAAAAAAAAAAAAATATGCAAAGTCACGCTTGTGTGTTATGATTTCATTGAATAATGAATGCGATCCCCACAAGTGGGCGACTCCTAATGGATATCTGTATATCTCCTAACATCTCGCTGCATCTCTGCTTATTTATAGAATCTTCCAAGCCGAGTCCAGGCATCGCTGATATTGAGGTCAGAAGATGAAAAAAAGAAAACCAAAACGTAGCGGTGGTTTTTTATCATTTTAGTATTGACTTACCTTTCTGTGAGAAATATCATTAAACACGGCCAAAGACAAAGAAATAACTCGAACAAAGTACGCAAATATGGACACATATTTTGTTTGAGTGGTAATTTTTGTCATTGGCTAAAATTGTAAGAAAGATGACGCCACAAAATTGTGTGCTAAAATAAAAAACTATAGAGTTGGGATTATATATTCTTGCGTATAGTATAACAGTGTTGCGCGTATAGGTCAGCTGCTAGCACTGACACATGAATGTGTTCTATTTGCAGCTCATGACTAGCCTCTAGTATACTAGAGTCTAGAGTTGACCACTACAACACTGATGAACGCGCAACTCTATCACCGACAAACTCGACACATTGTGTCTGTCAGAATTCCAGACATAACACATTGTGTCTGTCAGATTGGTCGATATTGTCAAACCGATTAAGAGCCAGGAAGTTTTTTTTATGAAAGCGCATGCAAGAGAACACGTGATTATTGGCCTCCATGACTTTCATTCAGGTCGACTGAACGCTGCATGCCAGAAACTTGTGATGTGTTAGTGTGGGTTGGGATGATTACAAGTGTATATTTATTTGTTTCTTTAACCCTTTCGCATCGGTTGTCGGCATACGCCTTCAAAGATTTCCCGACCGTTGACATCGGTCGACGTGTATTATCGTTTTGCTACTTTCAGTACTCATTGTGACATCTACGGTAGGAAATTGGAAGTGCAGTCATACCTTTTACATGTATTATTTACAGGAATCTGAAAAGCATGTAAAGAAATATCCTCAGGTTTCGTCACAGGAGCGATTTTTCTGTAAACCACGTGTGTCAATGCCACCACATGTATGGAGTTATATAATGAACGTTAGTTAAATATAATAGTTTTTTATGCATCGTCTGATAGCTAAAGGATAGAAGAACCAATGTGAAATATGAAAATAGATCAGATAAGTACATTTATGCTTCCAATACTAGTTTTAAGCAAAAAAATGGTTTGTAAAATTCACGCCGTATTGACAGTATAATTTGTATTCCACCGAGCCGTAAAGAAAGCGTTTATAAAGCTATTATAAAAAGGTGTTTTAAATTTACTATCTCAATCGAATTTTCCGCGATATTTTAGTGCCAGAGCTGATGGTTCTCTCTATGTTTTAAATTAGAAGAACAAAAAAATATTTACTTACAATCTTTCCATCGCCACTCATTATTTGCACGTGCAAGCTTAGCTCTAATTGATCGCCACAGAAGTAGTTACAACCCATCATCGGTGTTTTCTTGCATGCAAAATATACAAGTATTTATATATAAAAATAAATATTTTCACCATCGGTGCTTGAGTCTTCTAAAATATAGTTTGTATACAAGCTGCACAGAGTTATGGGCCCATAAAAGCTTAGAGGTCAAATATAATAAACAGATAACTGAAAAATAAATATCTCTGGCAATAACGAGTGGCTACTTTCCTTCAGTAGGGGACAATTACGTCATACAATATTTGAAATGTAAATATATAACTGCATATATGTATTATTACAAAATGAGCATGGCACATCGCACCGAATGAGTCCGTCATTTTTGTTGAAATTTTTGAAGAAATAAACATAAAATAATGAGTAATTAAATATACACATACTATACATCAAATTCTTTATACGCATCAGTTCATTCAGAAAAATATCGACAGAAGCGGGATGCGAACCGCGAGCCTTGGAACCACCTTTGCACCTGAGCATAGGTGGTTCCAAGGCTCGCGGTCCATGACCCGTCAGTAAATAAAGGGTTGAATTATTGTATTCCCTTTCGTTTCCAAATAAATAAGCGTTATTTCCGTGTCTTCCTTCAATTTACCGTTTCGTATCAATATTATGTATTATAAACATATATGTAACATAAATATGTATTACAACTAGCACTTATGACGTAACTCTCTTAGTTTCTTTGATGCATGAAAACATTGCTCACTTGTTTTAAATAACATTCAATGCAATTTTCAATAAGACATGACCCAATATGAAGAATGCAGAGTAATATATGTGCCCGTGATTATGAAAGTGGTGTAAGTCATGTTTTATTCGTTCTGAGATATTTAAAGGTTTGTGTTTTGATGTTGGTTCAAAACCAATGAAAGTGACAACTTCATGTTGCATAAAATGCCTTATTTAGATTTTTTAAATTAATGTTGCATGAAGATTATACTAATTCCCAACATTGGGAACTGAAATAAATGAATAACTCGTTTTTTACAATTTCTTGACTTACACCACTTTCACAATCACGGGCACATATATTAGTCTGCATTCTTCATATTGGTCATGTCTTATTGAAAATTGCATTGAATGTTATTTAAAACAAGTGAGCAATGTTTTCATGCATCAAGGAAACTAAGAGAGTTACGTCATAAGTGCTAGTTGTAATACATGTTTATGTTACATTTTATTATCTAGCGCAAGTAGCAAAACGAATTTTGCTTCTCGGAATAATTTGAATAATCAAATCATGAGCTAAAAATAGGCGTGAGGCTTGGCTTTGCATCTGCATCACTGACTTCAGTTTTTTCTTACATTTTTTTAATACTTAAAGGAGTATTTCCGCCTCAATATCAGATGCAGAAAATACTTAACGCTCTCTTTAGCCTCCATTTCCCATCATCTGGGGTCGGCTCTCTTTGTGCACATTCGCCATTTCTGTCTGTCCTGCGTTGCATTATCGGTCAAACCCAGAGTTTTCAGATCCTTGTTTACAGTTGCAGTCCAGGTTGCCTGTGGTCTTCCAGGTCTTCTTCTTAGCATGGGTATGTGGCTCTCTTCACCATGTGGTCCTCATCTCTCCTTGTCACATGCCCATACCGTCTTAGGCGGTTTTCCATTATCTTCTCCGGTATGGGGGTCACTCGAAATGAACCCCGAATATGCTCATTTCTCACTCTGTCCACTCTAGTCACACCGCCCGCCCACCTCAGCATCTTCATCTCTGCCACATGAATCCTATCCAAGTCACGTTTCAGCTGGGTGCAACACTCCGATCCGTAGATTCGATGCAGAAAATACATAAAGATGTCACATATTATTGTTTTTAAAAATACTCGATTTCAAAATTGATACGTATAAAATTTATCTTTTGGTAGCATCTAGAAGTTGGTTATTTTTCAATTTTATTTTATTTTAACCTTACAAACGTTAGTTTAATACGCTTGTAAACAATAAAATAAATAATACAGATGAAAACAAACAACAACCACAAAAAAGTAGAAGAAACAATGCATAAAATATATATACTTAGGAATATGAATAAGTATTAAAGCAATATAGAAGAATGACAAGCAGCAGAACGACTCCAACAAATTAATCGTCCAAATAAATTCGTGGAGTTCGTGTCTGAACTGGGCCTCATTTGCGTGAAATATATCAACATTGTTGTGTTATTTATATTTTTAGCATTTACTTTAAGGTTCATTTAAATATTTAATAGATACAGTAAGGCCCCGCTTAACACGGGGATACGTTCCACATTTACCTCATCTAAACCGGTTTAAACCGGCTAATTCCACTATTTCTTCCACTATTTCATCCATATCGACAGAATGTCCAATGTCTTCGCTCTTATTTAAAGCTAGCTGCGCAATATTTCGGGGAATCTCCGGGTTGAAATAAAAGAGCGCTAAACCGAAACAGCGCTAAACGAGACAGCGTTAGCGGCGCCTCACTGTACTTGTTTTAACACGGATCACACTGACCACAACTCCACCCATCCCCCTACCTACTCTCTAATGAAACTCTTTCTTCATTAGTAAATATTCATTTACACGTCACCGTGGAACTGAAAAGTGTCTTCCAGCAAGTGAAACAGTGTTGAGTGTGATCGATGTTAAAACAAGGTATAAAACACAGAATCTATTTAACATAGTTTGTCTCGCAATCGCATTGAAACTGACCATTGTTTTTTGTTCCAGTTGTCCCCTGCGCTCCAAGATGCCACAGAAGTCGTACTCCAAGCAGAGCGAGTACCGGACCTACTCCAGCAAGGGGAACATCGAGGATGTCGACTTCGGTAAGTCAGCTTTCATAGACTGCCACCACCGTACTACACCACTCTATATTTTACCCCTCTCACGGATCACTCCATGGGAAAATCTCTGTGGGAAACACCAGTATCGGCTTTAGACCCTGCGGCGCTCTAGGGACATTTTTTTCTAGCGCCTCATATTGTTAATATTTTAAAAATACATAAGAAAGATTAGCTGTCTTCGGAGCCCCTAGCTTATTCGACGCCCTGGGGCACCGACCCACTTCGCCACCTAAAACCGGCACTGCGTCGGTATGATTAACAAACTCCCGAATATGCTTTGAATATTACAATTTATTTAAAGGAGTTTCCCGCATTCCCGCTGCAGTTTTCCGCATGAGCTTAAATTGTTTTGTGTTTCTCTAACTTCAATTCTCGATGTTTTGAACGCTGTGTAGCTATAATTTTTGTACACTACAGAGTCATCTATCGTAATACGATGTTAACAATGGTATAAATACATCAACTTTCGCGTAGCTGCTCAGGCAGGGAATGATCGTGCGGACTGCGGGGTGTGTAGAATAGAGCAAATGTGCAAGGCTCGTGGTTCGAATCCCGCGTCTGCCGATATTTTTCTGAATGAATTGATGCTTATAAAATTTGATGTATAATTGCATGTGTGTATTTAATTGCTAATATTTTTTACCAGAAGAAAGACTAAATAAGCTTTGGTCTTTCATCGTCGTTGATAGTAGAGTTTCCTCCACAGTAACAAACTGTATGTTTGCAGGTTCCGGGATGAAGGCCGAGCTGCTGCCCAGCAACTATGGCAGCTTGGTGCGGCCCTCCAACGGCGTTAACCGTGAGTAACAACCAAACTTTTATATTTTCTCTATTAACCTTTATCCACCCAGCGGTCCCGCAAGGAACCGGAGATTTGCGTCATTCAATGCCCCAGCAGGCCAATGTTTGTAATGTTTCGTCGCACAATAGATTCTTACATTAACTTATTTTAATACTATTATTACAAATTCGTGTAATCCGATTGTGAAATGAACCATTAGCACTCCTGTATGGGACCGGAGGGCATTGAACGACGCAAATCTGCTGCCGTAAGGAAACCGCTGGGCGGATAAAGGTTATTTTAATGTACGGGATAAAAATAAGTACAAATATCTGGCGACAAATGGACAAATTTTCATTTTTTCCGAAAGAGTTCTTGTGAATAAACGAAAGAAGAGAATAAGTTATACTATTTACTAATCGTAGTACAGGTTGCCTGTCGGCACATTCCAGTGGTAAAAGCGTTTGCTTGTCATTCAGCCGCCGTCGGTTCAAAACCCGAGCAAACTTGATTTTTTTTTAATGATTTAATGAAATCTAAGCTCTATACATTGCCCCCGGTAGAATCGAGCTACCCGTTAAAGAAAATTTAAAAATGTCCAGACCTAGGGACCGTCGGACTTATCATCTGAGCTCCTTAAAAAAACTCCGATTATTGAACATCTAAATATTTCTCTAGTACTGCAGCTGCAGTCTATGCAAGTTCGTAGTCTCTTGCCCTGGATGCTCCCGGGAATTATTTATGTTCTCATGTGGACCTTCATAATACAGGTGTTCTGGGACAAGACATAAGACTATTTCAGCTTACATAATTGTGAAGCGGCCATTTGCGATGTTCATATGTTCCAAATGTGAAGCAGATATGCAGTAAAGAAACTTGTTATGTCCTATTAATGTTAAATAAATACTTCTTATCATGTTTTAACCTGGCTTCCTTAAGCTTCACCCATCCCCCTTCCTTGCTTCCTTGTATACCTTCCTATTGTAATAATACTTCATAATTAACGCATCTTCATCCATCACTATCTTTATATACACGTGGAGAACTGATGAAGCTTTCATTGAAGGCGAAACCGCGTTATACCACCGGCAAGTGGATAAGCAATGCCCAGTGTGATTCATGTTAAATCAAGATTTATCTATTTAACCCTTTCGTTACGGCTCCGTGGAATACAAATTATACTGTCAATACGGCCTAAATTTTGCAAAGCATTTTTTTTGCTTAAAACTAGTATTTGAAGCATAAATGTACATATCTGACCTAAGTTCATATATCACATTGGTTCTTCTATCCTTTAGCTATCAGATGATGCATAAAAAACTATTATATTTAACAAACGTTCATTATGCAACTCCATACATGTGGTGACATTGACACATGTGGTTTACAGAAAAATCGCTCCTGTGACGAATGCTTACGATATTCTACGTGCTTTACAGATTCCTGTAAATAATACATGTAGGTTGATAAAGGGAATGACTGCACTTCCAATTTCCTAACGTGGTTGTCACAATGAGTACTGAAAGTAGCAAAACGATATATCACGTCAATCGATGTCAACAGTCGGGGAATCTTTGACGGCATGTGCCGACAACCGATGCGAAATGGTTAATATTGTAGTAATAACGTAAAAATACTCCATTATTGGTTCGCTTGGGAGTCGTTCCTTTGAGAGTTAAATCGAAAGTGAAAATGATGTCAAGGGTAATATCATCTCAAGAGCAAGCCACTTGTACTGGATGCTTAAACTTGCGAAATGCATTGAGTTCATCGTCAGTTACTTGCTGTTTCAATTTATGCTTGCTTCGTTGCTTAAATACATTGTTTCGTGACGTTTTAATTAAAAAATGGCTTCGTGAAACTATTTACTTATTAAAACAATAATTAAATACGTTTAGTAATTTTAAATGTGTTGTTTTGCTTTTTATTTTGCGTTTGTTAAATATGAATAGTTCTTTATGCATCACCTGATAGCTAAAGGATACAAGAACCAATGTGATATTTGAAAATAGACCAGATAAGTACATTTATGCTTCAAATACTAGTTTTATAATTGACAGTATAATTTGTATTCAAACCGTAATGAAAGGGTTAAACAAAAATAAATTATTCTTCTTCGTAGTATCAATCCGGTGGATTGGTTTGCAGCAACAGAATCTTGCATCTCGATCTCCATTCCTCTCGGTCCTCCGCAACCCTTTTCAGCTCAGCATAAGCGCTACAATTCATGTCCTCGAATACTTGCTGCAAATACTCCCGTCTAGGGCGCCCTCTACAGTTTCTACCCTCAACCATCCCCTCCACAATATCGTGAAGGAGACCATCGTGGCGCATGATGTGACCAATCCATCGGGCTCGCCTCTCTGAGATGGTTCTTATTAGTTTCCTATCTTCCTTGATTATTCTGAGAACCTCATTGTTCGTGACGTGGTCTCTCCAGGAAATCCCGAGAATTCTTCTGTACGACCACATCTCAAAGGCCTCTAGTCTTTTTTTATCACTTTCAGATAAGCACCATGTCTCACAGCCGTACATTAAGATGCTCCAAACAAGTGTTTTGGCAAGTTGCTTGCGGAGCCCTAAAGAAATATTCTTTGACTCAAGAATTTTGGCTTTTTTATTGAAAGCTAGCCTTGCTTGATGTATTCGACTGTTGACTTCTCTTTTTGTTCTGCAATCCCAGGT